>OY365817.1:20604883-20654883 GCA_959347315.1 Bimastos eiseni
TTCTGATTATGACGCAGCCTACATCACTCAGACTCGAGTGGACAATTTTGGTGCAGGTGACAATAACATGTCAGGATCAAATATTATTTCATCAAGAATGCCACTGTGTATATATATATGTATATATACGTATATATATATATATATATATATATATATATATATATTCACTGTCTGTAACTGAACGAGCCAGAGATAATGTCTCAGTAAATGTGGATGTCTAATTTGTTGTTACTGTGCAGCTTCCAAGAGTATTCAAATTTCACTCATAGGCCTACCTAATAGCAGGGATGCATAATGTTATTGGAGCCTTGCATGGCTGCTGACAGTTAAATTCGACTCCTATAACTACCTGTCATTATCCATTCATACTGTGGGCCTAACTTCAGTTTTTTTAGTTTGAAATTAAACGAAGATATTAAATATATCATATTTCTGTCATTTCCGTTAATCCACGTGCACGGTGAGTAATGGCAAGTTTCAAAATGGTGAACTTAGTGGATTTCCTGCCATTGCAATTTAAATTGATGAAGCATGTAAAGCAAAACTACAAAAGTTATAATCAGCAAAGGATAAAGAACCATTGTTCCAAATAGTGTCACTGGAACTTAATAGCAATTAATTGTGCACAAAGGACTTGCTCAAGGTCTCTACACAGTAACTCCTTGGATGAGGGTCGAACTCGCACTCTCTGAGTTACGAGTCAACCGCTATAACCAATCGGCCACCGTGCCACACAATACAATTATCGTGAACCTTTTGTTTGTTTGTGCACAATCATCTTCTTCCCAGTTGTCGAATCTAAGAACTATCTGAGCCTAGATTATAAACACTGCATGAAATGAATACGTGCATTTTATTTGCCAGCAAACAATAACTTGTAAAAAACATGCAAATAAGTAATCAAATAAAGTACAATAAAAACCTGAATTAGTTAAATAACTTAACTAATTTAAAACAGTTGTTTACTTCAAATTAGTTTGCCATTAAGTCTTAAATTGAAATTCTTGTTGCACTAAAAATCCATATGAACTGGAAATTTCACGCAAACTTTAAAATATTAAACATGTTGATCCGTACACTATCAGCAACATTTGTTCAAATGGTAATTTTAAAAATGATCATTTAAATGGTCATTTCAGATCAATAGGCTGAGAGATGTGATGATCCAAAGGCTGGCGACAACCTGCGTTGCTTGACCTTTCTGCACAACTGGAATGGCATTTCCAAGTTCTCCCATCTTGTAAAGAGATCCTATAGCCTGGTTTACATCTAAGACAAAAGCAAAATTACAAACCCGATTAAACAGCTAAACAGAAACATGGAAATCTTGACCAAAGAGAATAAAAGTATTTATTTACGTTCTGCATCTATAGCCTATGAACACACCAACCCAAAATAAACAATAGTAAACAGAGAGAATCAATTTATAAACATCTATACATTTTGCCTGCATCATTTATACAGGTAAACACATAAAACTAAGAAATTTCTCAGTTGCAAAATGGCTGTATCAGGAACAGCTAGGTCAAACAATTAAATCAAATCGGCAAGAGGTAAAGAGTCATTTTCGTTGCAATATTACCCTTGGGAGACAGTGGCTTGTTATATTAACTTTGGCCATAAGATGGTCCAGAATCAAATGCAGGATAAAAAGTATGAAAAGTTCTGTCATTCCGACGTCCCTGTCTAGAATGAAAGAAGAGGAGAGCTCTCATACTCTAAAGCTTAAAAGGAGGATTAATTAGAAGTTACAGATATGAATTTTGATAGTCTAAAACATTATACGCATGGAATCCTAATTGTTTCAGTAACAGTTCAAACAACGCCTTTGGTTTCAATACGGTAAACTGAAGACTCAAGAAACATTCCCACGAAACAAGTCTATACTTTAGCTAACATCTAAGTCTGCCAATGACTGGTGGTCCGACATTCTATTCAGTTCTATTTACGGATTTATAAAGCGCCTCTCAAAGTACAACCTAATCAGAGGCGCTTCCAGTGCGAAGAACCCATTGAGAAAAGAACCAGCTGTGCTAACAGATAAGATTTTAGCACGAGTTACATGCGTCAAATCCATTGGTGTTTCAGCCAAAAGCATACCTAATGGAACAGTTCCTTGGCCTGTACCATGTCAGTTTTATTACTTAAACATCAACATCATTCGTTTAATTATAAAGGTCAATAAACAGAGGTAGACAAACATACCACTTTTGTTTGCAGCAACAAAAACAAGTTTCCCCATATCGTTGATAAGAGGACCGATTCCATCATCCTCAACTAGAAAAGGTCCATGCTCAATGTGACCCTTCTCATGCGCGCCGCTCACAGAATTTCTTGAGGACAAGCCTCTTTTGCGGACCATTCGCTTGACTTGGCCAATGCTCGTGCCAACATCGTGAGTATCCGTGCAGGAGCGGTCACAGTATGGTTTAGCCTCCTGTTCCGTGTCACAGAGATAAATGTCGCAGGACAGGTACAGTTCATCGTACGTTTGAAACTTGGGTACATTGAATCTGAAGCCCCAACGTTTATGGTCTGTGTTGTAGAAAATCAATCCCAAATCATCGGTGGTTGGACATCTGGAAGCAACGCACAGAACACAACGTAAAGAATAAGCCCAAAAGCAGAACATCTGAACTCGCTGTAGACAGGAACATACATCCATAGAACTATGAACGCTTGATAAAATTCAATAACAAACTAAATCACGATATTCAACTAACACCTGATAACTAGTTTCAGTTGACCTTGATGATGTCCAATGTATGCTTATTTAACAAGGTCACTTTGATTAATACTCTATCACCAATGCCGGATTTAACATAAAGTTAAAAGTCACAGCTTGGGCCTCTTAATTTTATGATATATTAATGAATATTAAAATTAATTATAAAAATATTCTTAGTAATATCAATGATAGGAATCAAGCCAACCAATAATTGATAACATGTAATAAGTAAATGCATTCACATGAAAATAATTTGGATTTTCTGCTTTAAAGGCATATGGTTCTGCTAGACCTCCTGGTGTAATTTTTAACAAGGTCACAAAACCTTTTTTGGCTTTTGGAAATTCAAATGACTAACACTTATAATGAGCATAAGCATGAACATGATTGGTAAGACATATCTCATTAAAGCTTGAGCAAAGCAACCTGACTTTAATGTCTAGGCTCTTAGCAAAGTGTATGCTTTTGCTACTAGTCCTAATCTAGCCATATGCTATGCGCATCATGCTAAATTGGTAACAGTAAAGCCATGTGGAACAATGACTCACTTGTGGCGGAAAAAGAAGAAATGAGGACCGCTATTGTCGACAGCAGTCATAAACTTGCAATCGTTGACAATCATGTTGAGTTTTGGGTCCCACGTTCTGACACCGATGTAACAGGACACCGGTTCTCCGCGCTGAACGCTGGCCGGAAATTCCAAAGCTTCTCTGTCTTCCCCGTCACCTTGGTAGCATGTCATGGTAAAATTGTTGACCTCCGAGTTTTCCTTGTAAACTGCAGGTGGTGCTATCATCTGCGGAAGGAAAGATCCGACCGCTGTGCCGTTCTTAGTGGCTAGGCAACAGAGGCGTCTCGTCCATACGGATTGAGTCAGCAACTCAAAAGAACCGGTGCCAAATCTCGAGAATGTAATGTCGTGACAATAATGTTTGGTTGAGACGTTGATCTACATAACACAATGCCATAATATTACAGATCAGATTGTAAGGCAGTGTGAACACACTTTCTATTATTATTTATAGATGAACACACTTCATCCTAATAATGTCAGATCTATTAAGCATTAGATGAGACCCATGTGGCTTTATGCGGGTCCGTATGGATTCCACGCAGGCATGGTGGCAAAGTAAGTAAGCATATTCTTTACTGAACAAACTGCATATCCACACTCTGATGTACAATACATTTAAAAGTACAGCATTCTAATTAAACAATTAAAAAAGGATTTTTGCTCTAGATTGTCTGCAACATTCATGCAGTTGTGGGGATTAGCAGATCCTCTTTTAAATAGCAATACATTTAATAATACAACATTCTATTAAAAAGGATTTTTATAGTAGTGTATATGATTTTAATAAATTTCAAGCAAAGGTGCTTGAAAAATGTGCCTAAAATCTGACGCATATATATATATGACTGTTATTTTGGTTATTGAGCAAAATTAACAGAACTGCCATTTATCAGTAACAAATTCATTGATGACAATCAGCAGATATTTCCAGGCAGCCAATTGATTGTGCTTGCCTTATTCCAGAAATTCTTAAGCATTTACTTACTTTTGTGCCAATGTTAAGGGCTGCAAATTGTTGGTTGATGATGGAGATCTGTAAAGAACACCGATTGTTATTGTGATTAGTAACTTCTATTGAGCCAGTGTCTAAAACACCAGGCATCAACCCACGAGATCCTGAAACCAGACATAATTGGATCCACATCCAGAAGAAAACCTGATGCACAGAGAGGTCTTTACGGTCGATATTATGAATTTGAAAGAGGGCAGCTTTCAGTTGAGAAGAAAATGGCACACATGACTCAGCAGAGTGTACAGCCGCAGGGAAAGAATTCTACAAAATACCTGAAAAAGCTTTTCTGATGAGTTTTATGTAGAGGCACTATATAAATCTGTGACTAAAACTAAAATATTATAAAGCCCATGTGGCAAATTGTCTACCTTAGTGTGTGATGCCTCACAGGTGTTCATATCAATTCTGACGCAGACAGCACCATCAGCATTTTTACCGATGGACGCATTGGAACAGCGTGGCGTGAGAAATAGGTGATCAGCAGAAACTTCAGACTCTGGCTCAAAACAACCCGACAACCACTGGCCGTCACAGGTCAGGACAACATTCGGTATAACTGTCAAAAAATAAGAAAGAAGAACAAAAACTTAAGCAACAGATCTTTCCCAATCACTCATTCGTTGAAATTATATCTAGAGAGTCATTTAATAACACAACAAGGTTTTTAAAAGGATCAGGTGATATTGTTTTAGAGCCTATTTGGCAATACAAAATACAATTTACATGAATATTTTTATAACAAAATAATTATCAATTGTACAGGAGACCAAATTAAGGACTGTAGGGTCATATTGTGAAACATTGAACAGCAGGCAGAGCTGCAGATTGTACAAGTCACGGCACTTAAAGACGATTATTTATAAATGCTTTGGTTCATGACCGTTGACCGATACGTTAACATACCAATACAGTAACTACACAATTTAAAAATATGGATTTAGAGTTAGCTTATTTTTTTTGATTATGTGGTTGAGCAACTTCAAAGAATTCTATCTGCACAAACAGAAGCAAAGACAAATCTATTGAAAATTATTAACTTTATTAACATTGTAGTATGGAATAATCATAATGAATAACCATTTGAACGTATGCCATGTGTTTAGATTTTCAAATGCTGAGCCAAATTACGCGAGTAGGTCAGTGACTGTCTTTTGCTTAATTTTTATACAAATTGCAAATTTTAACAAGCTTGGATGGGTCACTTAAAATAAGCCCATGGGCGGCATGTTGTTTAGAATTACGACTGGTGCAGATGGATCACATATTCGAATATGAGCAGTGGAGTTAAACTAGATGCTTCTCAGACTTTCAGCTTAATTGGTAGCTATTTATAACACAACTGAGCAACTTCTTCAAGAACTACATTTCTTAATTGATATGTTAGTTGGCAACTGAGACTTATTATAGTGCCTGTTCAATTACATAAATAAATACCAAATATGACAAAGAAACGTTCTTACCAGGTGACACCCAAGCAGGTTGAGATGCACATACAACTCCAGCAGCTTCCATATTTGGGTCACACTGTCTATTTTCAGCTTTAACAACATCACAGTCCCATAGGTTTTTCGTTGATATAGTGTCCTGTGGTTTACAGTGAACCGCATTGTACAACATTGGTAAGGATGAATTGTGGCTGGGATATAGAAGGGCTCGAAAAGAATGACGACTGAAATATAACAGATGAATACACACGTTACATGCAACATTTTTCTTGTGCTTTAAAGATACAGCTGTAAAAACAACCAGCACTTTAGATTTTACACATTAACGAATAACCCAAGGCCAATGTATTTACACAAACAAGGAAAGTGCAGTAATTAGAATGTACATTCACCATTTGTCTCATTCACTACACTGACCCAAGATCTCAGAGGCATTTTTACTATTATCATGCATTTATTAAGTATTATAAATTTATCTAATAAAATCATGCCTCAGTCAATGAGTCTACAACACCAAGCACCTATCAGTGAAGGACATTTGCTTATGATCCCAGCTAAGTAACCATCTCAATGGAGGCTTTAACCATTGCCTTCTACAGCAATGCCTCCAAAATTTCTCAGTATGACAGACTGGCAAGAGGAGACTTTCAGTGTGAGGCAGGAGGATTTTTCCATTGCAGCCTGACCGCTGCTCAATTCACTGATTATTTTTCTTTTTAAATCAACCTAAATATGTATAAAAAATTTTTAAATGCACATTTAGACAATTCATTGACTACAATGCCATCTATAATCATAGGCTTTTAAGTGATTTTTGCTAAGACTTTTCAAACTTTCTGTTTCTTGATTAGGTCTGTGGACCCACAACCGAGTGATCACAGACCAGCACCGATCCACGAATCATAGTTTGGGAATAAGTATCCATAAAGCAACACTAAAATCTGTCCTCTGTGAGTGTAAAATGAAACATTTTTCAACATTTTCTTTTCTATATGTTTGAACAAACTAGTCCATGTCTACTAAAGCATCAAAAACCAGTCACCATAACATTATATCCATAGGTTTGGACACAATGATACTAATTTAAGGTAACATAAACATATCAAAGACAGCAGGTGAAACCATATATTTCAGTCCACGTAAGCAGAAGTGCAGCTTCAAGAGAAATGCTAAAGGCTAACCACTACCTTTTGTGACAATCAGAACTAGATAGGAAAAGGACATATGGAACTTACCCTTTGTATCCAAGACAATCACAAAAAACACTGGCATCAATATCATCCCAGTCATCATCGCACACCAGACCCCAGTTCTTGTTGTCGTCTTGTATTTCCACTCGTCCCATGATCGGATTACTGCGTTCAAATGGTGTTATTCGATGCCGAGATTTATCACACCAACCTACAGTAAGAATTTAAAGATTCCATAAGATGTGTGAATATCTGTGTTTATAGGTAAATTGATGAAATTTTATATAGCTAAAAATGTACGTTTGGAAATAATTTTCAAGTTGAACAAGTCGAAGGTAAGAGAACAATTATATTTGCATGCTGCCAAACGATTTGATAACACATAAGCATAAAAATGATATAACCCTAGATTTTAAATCTATGTTCAATGTAATTCACTAATACAACTCGTTGCTATTTAAAGCTCTAGTCACATTACAAATTATTACAGTACACATTATTATTATGCTTGACCAACTCAGCTGATTATCCTCATTGGCCCAGCAGTTGTACAATAATTTATATTATGCTTTTAATACAATGTGATTATTATATCAAGTTACATAATACTCAAAGACATATTATAACAAATAGCATCATGGAATAGTTCATGCATTAATGGGGGCTAAAATATTGTGTATATATACAGCAGTTATAATATGCTAAATGAACCCTTACCACTGGTGACTTTAGTAGTTTGATTACAGATGCATCCGGCATCTTCCTTATGTCCACAGTTGGTGTCACCCCAGTTGGTCTTGCGGCACTCATCGATGCTCAACTCCGAGCCCTCACATTTCAGCTCATCAATCCAGATCCTAGCAGTCGATATTGCAAAGACAGAACCGTCGTTTCTTTGACAATCGTTTTCGTCACCTATGCAGGTACTTTCTGAACTGGAAAACACAACAAAAGGTCACTTATTAACTTAGGCAGTTTATGTCTCATAATAAAAATATAATAAACTCCGTTTGAGAGTATGACATCTAATGTACTATTTTTAATAAACACTGAATAAAAACTATGGTGAAAGTGCTGATGACAATATTACCAGACTGAAAGAACAGATAGAAAAACAAATGGCAGCCGAACAGTCTGGCTTTAGAAAAGATAAGAGTACTGTCCAACAGATATTGATGTTAAGACTAATTGCAGAGAAGGCAAAGAGAAAGAACAGGTGCATCTACAACTGCTCTGTGGATTTCCAAAGAGCATTCGATTCAGTCAATCAGAACATCATACAATTATGGGCAACACTATGATCATATGGAATGGGACAGCAACTGGTACAGATCCTATAGAATGCTGGTCAAAAGTCAAGAGCAGCAATAAGGATAGGTCATGAACTAGGATAGTGGTCCAAAATCAGTATACCGGTAGGTACACAACAGGGAGATCCGATATCACCTTCAGAATTTATAGGGTACATGGAGAGAGTGATAGATAGCATCCAGAATAATGGCACAGGAATATCAGGACAGGGAGAGATGATAACTTGAGATTTGCAGATGACATAGACCTATAGATGAGAGCTGTGAAGCATTACAAGGAAGTGTTGCTTATTGAATAGAGCAGGAAGAGATGCCAGTCAGAATAGAAACATAGGAAAGACAAAAACACCGATGCTTGGGAAAAATTTCATAGAAAAGGAAATTATAATTGAAGAAGTAATTGAAAATGCTAAAGAATTCGTATACCTGGGGAGCCTCATGACTTCGGACAACAACTGCACTTTGGACATAAAGAGAAGAATTAATAAAGCGAAATGACCAGGAATGATGGCAGGCACTAACTCCATATGGAAAAGCAAGACAATATGCTACAATACAAACTGAGGATATTGAAAACATGTGTATTTAATACATCATTATATGCCTGTGAGACCTGGGTGAAAAATAAAACAGATATTAGAATGCCTTAGTATAATACCCATATCCAAGCTGCTTGCACAAGACGTTGCAAACTTTATTTGTGAATCCGTCATCGCAAACTGTACCCCATTCTCCAGCATGAAATACTTCTACCCTGCCTTGGTGAGGTGAACTACCTCCATTGAGCCGGATTGGCAAGACTCCATCAGACCATACTGCAATAAAAATAAAATGCAAAAGTTTGAAATAAGTCTACTACTAATGTATTCTATTGTCCCTAGGCATTTAGTAGTGAGAACACTGAGAGAACATAAAAGTATTCAAGCAACGTAAAGAAGCGAATGCACTGCCCTCAGTAGTGCATAGGTCCTATACACTACTAGAAAACAATAACAAATTAAAAAGGAAAAAAAACACTATTCGAGGCAATTGGAATCGCAATTGTTACCCGAACGACAGTTTATCCACAAGCTTCAAAGAAACAACCATAAGCGAAAGCCGCTGGTTGACACCCAGAAGGTGCTAATGCCACCAATGTACATCAAATTTAGCCTTATGAAACAATTTTCCAGAGCTATGATATTGAATCGGCTACCTTAGAGTACCCTGAAGACTTCTTAAGTTCTTCCCTTGGTTGTCTCAGACAAAATTCAAATTCGGTGTTTGCCAAGGACCAAAACTGAAGTACAGGTTAAGAATCTGGTGAAGAACTAGGGCAAAATGGGCTGCATAATGTCAAGACTCATCTTGATTACCTCTATGAAAAAATTGGAACACACTCAGAGGAGCAAGATGAACGATCCACCAGGATATACTGGACTTAGAAAGTCACAACCAGGGCAATAAAATCAGAACATGAAGATTTGTGAATGTGAATCACCTTATTACGGCGATTTTTGCATTGAAATCAAAAATCTTGAAAAAGTGTTCACTTCTGACTCTTTTGTTGTCATTTATGAAGTGTAAATGCAAGTCAGATATTGGTATTTATATGTTTTTTCTGACTTTATAATGTTATATGAAGGAAAAGATGCTGGAGATAAGTAAATTTTAAAATATGATTGCCTTGGTCACAGCTAAAATACCAATTTGTCTAATGGAGCTGTCTTAACATAGCAAATAAACTTTGGTTTATGTTTCTGTGTAAAATTATACTAAATTATCAAGAAGATACACTTAAGCTAATACCAAAAGGCTAGAAATCTGCATGCCTTCATTTTCATGGCTCTAGCAATGAGTGTGAATCGTCTTATCATACGAAAAGCTAATCTAATGTCTATACACAGTAGCGTCAACTACAATACTTAGCATTGTAAAAAGTTACAAATTAGTTTATATCATCCAGTCACCTTCTGGGCAAACACTAGTGAGAATGAAAAAGAGGCACACTATTCCAATTCCATGCATGATGAAATGTTCAGCTGGAAATGCTTCTGATGAATCTAAAAGCACATAAAATGTGTTTCAGTCACAGATGTTGCTCAATCAGTGCACCATGAAGAAGTCCCAATTTTTTTAGTGCAATGCTAAGAAAAGGAGGTAAAGAAAAGGTACTATTTTACAGTAACCTGAGCAAAGGCGGACTTCCAATCTGAAATTGAAGAAATTGGCACTTTGACCTTTCACCATAAAAGAATAATGCTCAAAGAAGTTGTAGACACTGCATGACAACTTTTCTCTTCTGCAGATCTGTTGAAAGCAAGGCAATGGTAGTGAATTGATGGAGGTAAAGACGGTTAAGATGGGCGGTAGTAAAAGGCTGTTAAATAATAAGCCAGCAAAATGTATCATCACACCAACTATAGCTATTAATTTAAACAATATTATATAACGAACTGCACCGAAGGACACAACAAATTCGAACTTATTATTAAACAAATCGCTCAAATTCCAGCACAGATCATTACGACTATCAGAAAATTCAAGATGAAAATCCGAATGTTGACTGACTGATGTAAATTTATTTTACGACGCACCTATAACAAGGATGATATGCTTTAAAAAAATTCCGACTGCATGCAGAGGCTGAATAAAGACAATTGAGACGCTGACGAAAAACTCAGATATTGTAATACGCTATACATACATACCACAGCGCATGAAAGAAAGCGATTTAATTGCACATAGAAAACCCCACAATATTAGCATTAACACAAAATTAAACCAAAATCGATATGAACCTACATTTTGAGGTAATTTGCGCTTTAAAGATCAATTCAAATTCAAATTTAAAACCCAACGCTTAGAACGAATCAGAAGATGTCACTGTCACATAATCATTATTCAAAATTTACGACTTGGTCCGTTTCGCCATCTGCTCGGTGAAGCTGGGTGAATCTTTGGCCAAGATTTCGGCAAACTCTAGCGCCGTAATAAGGTGATTCGTAGGTTTATCGCTTTTATACACATCAAAATGTAAAGACCAACTTGAAAGTGAAATGCATGACACTAGCTTATTCACGCGTGCAGTATTTTAAGCGGCTGTTACATTTGATTTTATTTATAGTTAAGCTTAATTATTTTTAAAGAATTATGTCAGCGCTTCCCAAACTGTGTTCCACGGAATTCTAAGCTTCCGTGAGGTGAAGACAAGGATTCCAAGAAAAACTTTCAGCGTGAACAACAGGCTTAAAACAATTAAAATGAGATATAAAATATTTTTTCCTTAAAATCTGTGTATTATCTTATACGCAAGTGAGTTCTTATGCCATTGTCATCGATATTTGTGTTGTTATTCATCTAATGTTGTCCTATAGCGATAATTACCTGCGTTCTCGAGCGTTTGTACCTACTACCTACAACATGTTTAGTTTTGGATGGGGGTTCCGCCAAAAAGTTTTTAGATCGCACGGCCAAAAAAGATTGGGAAACGCTTATCTATGTTCTCACACAGTGTCGTTGACTGAAACTACTTGCAGTATCTTAAATTCACAAGGTGGACGATATACTGGATGGTTACGAAATCATCATCATCATCATCATCATCATCATCATCATCATCATCATCATCATCATCATCAACAACAACAGCAACAACAACAATAACAACAACAACATCGTCATCGTCGTCGTCGTCATCGTCATCGTCGTCATCGTCATCATGATGATCCTTTGATAATTAAGGAGTAGTCGTTGGGTGGTGGAACGTGGTTTGTATGCAGGCTTTAATAAGTGACTGGAGGCAATTTCATCTGAAAGCCTCATCAGTAATTAGCCTTCGTTTTTATTTATAAGTTGTTCGATATTAAATTAATATAAAAACTCTAAAATCTGATTTTGAGTAGGCTAAGTGCTTATTTAATGTAGGCCTAGACCTATACGCTGTTTTTCAATGCAGGCATCAATTCGCTAAAATGCACGAGTGCCCATAAAATATAATTATTTAGCGTAACCCTGTCGAATTTCGTGTTGGTTTACTCCAATGAGGTTACAATTAGTGTATAATTATAATAGATCTCAATGGTCTACTCTTCGTTACGTCATTCTATGACGTCAGTTCAGCTGGTTTGCGATGGTGCTTCCGAAACGGTTTCTTGCTAAAGTGAATCAGTTTGAAATGAGCGTGGTAATATGCGTAATAATTTCATGTTGATATCAATTACTCGTTCGTTCAAATGGGTTGTGTAGCCTAATAGCCGCTAAGTGAAAATAGCCAGTTAGCCGTCGTTCGTGGATTTTTGCAGAGATTGAGTTGTCCTTAATTTATATTCTGTATAATCGCTTCGACAAAGCACGCAAGTGACTTTGACTACCGCACAGCTGAACTGAATGCATACCATGGCTTATAGATTTTATTTATTCGTAACTTTTTCTATTGCCGGTGGCGACCAAATCTTGTAAAACCTAAATATTTGTTTGATTGAATTGTTTAATTTTAAGATTTTTATGCTTTTCAGAGATTCCAGGTTTTGATAGTATCACGAATAACAGTTTACAATGCATAGATGTCTACTACTAACGGACGTGTTGATTCGTTTGTGGTTTTCAGCAGGTGAGAAAAATATTCCTTGCTACTTCCTTAAGTAAGCCTTGGCTAATGCAGTTGTAAGACCGGCTTCAGTTCTCTTATAGTTAACTTATAGTTAAATAGAGTTCAAAATTGCATTGAGCAATTATTTCACTTGATACGCAGTAAGTTCTGTTCGTTCTGTCGACGTGTATTCAGTTTTATTCAGTTATAAAAGGCTTCCATGGAAGACAAACAGACTAATCTGTTGTAAAGCTACAAATTGGCTGAATTAAACCTATATGACCTTAAAAGTAATATTCAATTTATCTTGTTGAACACTTGCCAATATACCCACTTCTTATTTATTGTTGGCTATCGAAAGAGGCAGTGTACTGACAGTGCGAGCAGCGCGTAGACATATGCGAAGACTAAGTTGATCTAATTAAACACACTTTCGAGCCTGATGATTCTCCACTTGATGAAACCCTACCTTGACTTGTCATTCTCAGTCATTCTGCATTATTTGGCCTCCTAATAAAAAATAAAATTATTTCGAAACTGAATGAATGTAGTCTAATCACTGTATGCGAAACACTCTTGTGTAGATTTATAGGCCAACGTGAGTATTCTCAGCACACAATTCACCTAAGATTTCGATATTTCGGCATTTCAACTTTCGAATTGCCCAAAGCCCCAAACAGTCAACATTTAATTAATCAATTTTCATTAAATAACGCTGGCCATTCATATCATCTGAGGCGAAGTTAATTTATGTAAAAATCAGGCGCGTTAGTTCTAAAATCACGGCGTAACTCAGAACGTTCGCAAAACTGTATACTTGCGATAGGGACATTAATATATGACCGAGTTGAGCGAAAGACGCTCCCGCTGAGTTCACAATTCAATCTCAGACGAAGCTGCGTTGTGAGGCTGGTATAAGGCTTTTATTCATATGCATACACGATTTTTGGTATGTTTGTACAGCCTAAAATGTATATTCATAGGCATGTGAATCCCTATGTTCATATGGCAAAGTTAATATATACGAAATGTTTGGAAACTACATAACTTATATCTGTATACACGACTGACTATGTGCTATATATAAACAAATGTTTTTATCCTTGTCCAGTCGCAACCCCGTGTCCGAGTGGCAGTTTTGGTGCCAATTGTTTTGGCGTCTGTCACTGTCTACTTGGTCATGAATTCTGCGATTTGACAGATGGACGCTGCAAGAAAGGGCCTTGCAAACCTGGCTGGACAAATTCACCGTTGTGTCAGACAGGTGACGTCTGTTGTTGCTGCTAGTTTGCTTTGAATTTTTTTAGGGTAGGGGCCGTTCACATATTATATAACGCTCAAGGGGTAGGTGTGTGGGTTCCGGTTTTGTTAGCGTTATATTGTGTAGGGTGGGGGGTAGGTCGAAGGTTTTGTTATATAACAAACTTTTTTCACCTTATGCCATTTTGCCTGTCTGCTTGCCAATTGGAAATTCCATGTACCACGGACCTTCATTGTTTAATCGAAGTTCACAATACGTTGTGAACCAAATCTAGCACCATTAGCTGCCACTTGGCGAATTGATTTGACGTTCTTAGTTATTATTTTATAAATCCACTTTTAACAATTTGCTGTTTACAATTTTAACAATTTCATATGCATAGCTTTAAACGCTCTAAAATTCAATTCTGTGTGCTTTGTGTTCATTCTGGTTTAAATTAAAATTAATTCACATGAAATAATAATTTTGGTAGGTATTATCATGATGTTTGATTTTATTTTCTATAGTATGTGTAAATAGTTTATGTTTGCTTAAATACCCAATTGCAGTTGTAGTACGCACTCCGTATACATCATACGCTTTTAAATAGGTAGAGTTGTACCGCGAAGTCATCGATAAATACCCGATAGTGCAATATTAAACCAATCCATTCTGTGTGATACTGTAATGCTCATTTCTAGTGCAAAAAAGGAGGGTGACTAAAATGATGCTTTTAAATAGAATGTACGTCACTACCATGTATTATCATGCTGTATTAGTAGGCCTACATGTAGATACATGGTGACAATGGTCGACTACCCAATTAGTTACCGTAATTAATACAAGTGAATTTAGCGCCATTAAAAGTCCGATTATTAAGATGCATAGGAGCTCCATACATCCGGTCTAATCATCATGGGCACGAGAGAGTACACAATGTTAAGATAGCTTGTGTTACATTGCTAATTGGACGTATGATGATTTTTACTGCAGTTCTTGAATTGGATAAAGGCAATTGTCAGCTGAATCACTACTATTAAAGTGCTAACTAACATCGTATTGTTATAAAAGTGTCAAATTGTGCAATACAATTTTGTTGATTGTATGTCGTTTAATGTGCTTATAGGCTGGGGTGGGGTAGGGGGGTGGGTAGCATATCTGTTGTATAATATAGGGGTGGGGGTCACAGCTGCTGTTATATAACCTTATTAGGGTAGGGGGTGGGTCAAAAATTATGATTTTATGCGTTATATAATATGTGAACGGTCCCTTATCTACGAAATGATTGTGAAATACTGCAACAAATTTATTTCAAATTGTCATTTTTAAAATCTTGTAAATGAATCTAACGTTGCTAACACTTTAACGACGAAATTGTACTATTATAAGAGTGATTAGAAAGCTAATGCAGCTCGTTTCTAAAGTGTAAAAGCATTCTTATGTCAAGACACTGGCACGCTGACTGATCAGTCTGAGTTTTTCACTTTATAATCTTTTGGGCCTACAAATTTAACCGAGGGTTTGCCATAAGTAACATGATAGGTTTCACTAGAAGCTTATTCTATTAATTATATAATAATTGTGATGTACTTTTGCTTTCAGCGTGTCCTAAAGGATTTTTTGGAATGAATTGTGGTTTGAGCTGCCACTGTAAAAAGGAGGAAGAGTGTAGCGCTATCAATGGGCACTGCGCTTCAAACGAATGCGCCAAAGGATGGATCGGACCTTCTTGTCGGAATCGTAGGACTCGTTTTCTTTCTCTGGGTTACTCCACTTGCTAACGTTTAGAACTCTACATTTTAAAATACTTGCAAAACATAGTGCTCAGTGTCTTAGACCGGCCTGGGTCGGGAGCGTCTCTGAATGTTTTCATAAAGAGACGTTATGTGGCGGACAGGCCACAAGACTCGAATGAATGATTTATTTAAATTATCGGCTCGCCATAGCGTTATTTTAACGTGTATTTTCTTAGTGTTGGTATAGGAGGGAGGACTGATCGGCGGTTTTTAGTTCATTGCATAGCTTGCAGACGCATGAATTGACTTGAGTATAGCCTGACATACGGTGCATCGCTATATATGTGGAGCAGTGGTTCGTAGTGCTTCATACGTATAGTGGTTATCGTACCGCTCCAGATATCGTGTTGCCATATAAATACGACCTCTAGTGACAGCCGCTCTCGCGGTCAGGCCGGTACTGCTTTTCGCTGATCTGGTGGGGTTGGCCCCTCTGCCGTCGATCGCAAGATGGACCGTGCACTGATCGTAGGAGTCAACAGGCTGGCTGACAGAGAAAGACCGATCGTGAGAAATGCTCACAGGTCGGGGTGCCGTTCAAGAGTGCGTAGAGACCCGATCGCCGGAAACAAATGAATGACAGTTATGTACGGGAAAACGGGGAAGATGGTGACCCTGTCGGTGGCCGTAAGAATTAGAGATCGGGTAAAGCCCCGAGGAGCCGAATGTTTATATCGAGAGAGGCCTCGGTGGCCGTGCAGACAAAATGTCGGGTAAATTCCAAGCGGAGTCGAGCGAATATAGCGAGACAGATTACGGCGGCCGTTGAGACATATACGGGAAGAATTTCCCAGTGAACACGTTGGTTAATAGACGAGGGGGCGATCCCGTGAAGCCGTTGACAACAGACCGAGAGAGCTACTGGTGAAGCCGTTGACACATACTGGGAAACATAAATACGTTCGATAAATGCGGGGAGGGTGACCCCGTTGGTGCGTTCGATACAGGGAAAGTTCCTATTGGTGCCGAAAATCTCATCAATTGCGCGCGTCTCCGCATATTATTTCTCTTTACGGTTTCCCGTAAATATCTATACTTGGCTACCTAACGTGGTCTTACTTACTCCCCTCAATTACCAGCAATCTGTTGATTTGCGTGTCTGATCGCAATGTCTTGGCTCGCGGTTTCCCCGCATATCTTTACTTGAGTTACTCAACGTAATATCTGTACTTGCGGTGTTCCCGCAGTATGTCTTCTTGATCGTCTTGCGGTCTTTCGGTAAATATTCTGACTGGCTACCTATGTGGGTCACAGTTATTCCTCTCGTTTTACCAGAAATCTATTAACTTGTGTGTCTAGTTGCAAGATCTTGACTCGCGGTTTCCCCGCGAAGCTTCTACTTATTTCTTCTTGTAGATCTAACTACGTAATCTCTTTTCGAGGACTTCCTCGAAAGATCTGCGAGTGGTTTGTTCCAGTGTAAGAGACAGAGTACAATTGCTTCAGAGAAAGAAGTGATTATAATAATACAGGTCTGTGTGAAACATGGAGGTAACGTGGTGACACTTACCTCAGGTGCCTGTGAGAGAAGCGAGTATGAGAAACGAAGTTTAAGAGAGTTGGTGCATTACTGTTGGTCAGAGCTCTAGGTGAAGAGTATCTAGTTGATCCTACGATGAGAGGAATAAACGGAGTTCATGAGAGTTACAGACAGGTGAGAGTCTGGGTGATCGGATACAAAAGTATATGACAGATGAAAGCAGGCCGAGAAATATACTTGTTGGCTACCTAGTTCGGTCATAGCTACTCCTGCCGGTTTCCAGCAGGTTGTCGGAGGCGTGAAAATTCGGGTGATCGAGATCGAAACAATTTGGGTGGCCGCAATCGTAGAAGTTCTGGTGGCCGCTAGCGATACACAAGCCGGGTAGATTCCCGGAGTGGCAACCGTACAGACCGAGAGAGCTGCCGGTGGAGCGTTGGCACATAAGGTGTTCCCATTGCTGCGCTCGACGATTACAAGAGACGGTCGTGACTGGTGCCGAAGACCTCAATAATTGTGGGTGTTTCCGCATATTATTTTCCCTGTACGGTTTCGTTAATATATACAGTTGGCTACCTAAGGTGGTCATAGTTACTCCCACAGGTTTCCAGCAGCACTTGAGTTGCCGGACACGTGGAAGTTCGGGTAGCCGAGATCGTTAAAGTTCGAGTGGCCGTTCGATAGAAATATCGGGGAAAATCCCGAAGAACCCGCTGGAAATGCACGTGGAGGGTGACCAAGTTAGAAGAGCATGTTACAAACAAGAGAAAACACTGGTGCCGGTTGATACCTTCAGGTTACAAGTCAATTAACTCTGCTTGATGGTTTTATGGTCTTTCGATAAATACTCTTGTTTGTTACCTACGTTGGTCATAGTTACTCTTCCCGGTTTCCCGAAGTCTCAGAATATATTACGGTGTTGGCGGACAATTGCCAACGCAGAGGACGGTCAATCGTGTACATGATAACTTATGCGTGTGAGGCCGGTATGCCACACACGGAAATGAACCAAGAGGTACTTGAAAGTCTGGGTTATCGGAAATCCAGGTTAAAGGTAACAAGTAGACCAGTAGACCAAGAATTGATCGATACGTAAATATTCCTGTTGGCTACCTACCTCGTAACTTAAGAGAGCGTTTGGTGTCCTTCATTGGCGATAATTTCAGAGTCACCAGATGCTGAATGATACGACATCAGGTAGAGAGGAAGAGAAGGTATGCAAGGCGAGGAAGACTCCTGCCGGTATGATTATGAACCCTGTTTTGAGTACGGCCATCCTCAGAACGTTACCCATCCGGCGACCGCGGAATAGGCAGAGTCAGACCTCGTGACTAATTCAAACAGTGTTACCTTTCTTGGAGAAGAGGCCCATCCTTAATCTTTACTGGTGAGAGCGAATATCCTGTTAGATATAGAGAGCAACCATTTGGCATTGAGATTTGATAAGGAAGTGACTCGGGCGATTCCAGACGTGTCAGCGAGTTGAAATCGACACCGTCCGTTAGCGCTAGGCATACGCTCGGGCGGCAAAACGCCACAGTTATACAAATTTCTATGTCGTTAGATCGAATGCCATCAACGACTATTTCTTACGCTAAAGATCACTATGAAATCATGCATCGCTCCATCTCTCCCGAGACGAAATTTTCTCGGCTGTAGACGTCAATCAATCTATTAATCAATCAAAAAGATTTGATATAGCACCCCTTCAAGATAACTACTCTGAGGCGCTCCTGCCTAACCACGGCTGAAAAGGACAGTTTTCAGATAGTTATAAATGTAGTTTAGGAGAAAGTGTTAAAATTAAGCAAGATCTGTAGTGTTCATGCAACTCTGTAAAAACTCTTGTGCGTTTTCTTTGAAGGTATGCCAGTGCTAAGCGAACCTCCAGTAGTGACATCTATAAACCGTTCACAGGTCACTCTCGTCTGGGCTGCATATGAGCACTCGTCAGAATACTTTAGCCTTTCATCATATTTGGTGCAGATGCTTAACGAAGCAGATGACGATTGGATCGATGTCGATTCTGTATCGGTTTCCTCTGACATAGAAGTTTACAAAATCACCACTCCTGAACTGAAATTGAACCAAAACTACATGTTCCGGGTTACAGTCGTCTGGCTGAACAGCAATAAGCCACTGATCTCTGAACCAGGTCCGCAAACAGATTGGGTTCATATTGCCTGTCAAGGTCAGTGCCAATTGCGTCATCAAATTGGCCCTATGTTAACCACTACTATTAGCATAAAACCTAACGTTTTGAAGGCTTTATGTATATCGAGGACATGCACGAAACCTATATCTGATTCGTTAACATTCTAAATTTGAATAGTAGCTTGGTTTCAGTTTGTGCTACATGCATGTTTTATCGTATATAAAAGCTAGCGTATAGCAGAGGGTTTTACTGACTCTGAACACTCTTCTTGTGTTCTAAATCTAATAATAATAATGCACTCTGACCTCCTCAGAAATCCTCAGGCTCAATAAAATCAAATACTTTTGATTTTATTTGATTTTAACCAAGCTTCATCTTGAAAGTTTGATTGAAGGCTTTACACTTAAACATTGCAATCATCTATGGAATTTCACCAGGTCATTACTATAATTTTTATATTGTGCCAGAAATATTCATCCGTCACCGTCAAAGTCTTGTCGGTTTCATAAACATTATGGCGTTGCTAAGTTTGATGCCATAGTTCAAAGCACTTTTCTGCATCTTCGCCAATCGTAATCTCATGACCTGTCTGCTTCTACGGGTAAATAATTAAATGAATTACTGGATATTATTTCATAGAGCCAACTGGAACCGTAACAAGTCTTAACGTCGGTGTCATCAACAAACGAACAGATACCTTAAGGATCTCGTGGAACGTGAGTGATTGTTTTAGACTCCATGGCAGACTCGACAGTTATGCAGTTTAACAAAACAGACATAAACCGCTCACTTAAATATCGAAAACGTAAAGTTGTTCTTTCATATGATTTCGTCCAATAGATGATTTGGTATCTTAAAGCAATGGCATGAATCGTGAGTGACTCAATCAATGTATGCTACTCCTTAAAGGTTGTGGTCGATGGAATTTCGGATGATACATGAACAACGGAGTGCATCCATCAATTGTTGACGATCGGCCTTTATTTTATGTTTTAATTCATTTTAATTTTGACTCAATGGGGAACCGTGACGCAATCAATGGAAAAATTCGACTGCTTGTAGTTGAGGAATTAGCGTCTAGTCTGACTCAGAATAATCTGTCCATGAAATGTTTAGATTGTTTTATTCTCACATGATTATTTTGCTTTCAGTCATGCTTGCAAATATGGCTCTACATGTCTAACGTGTGGAATATTATCTAGATCATTGGAACATGTCCATTGCAGATTTGATATGTACGCTTTAAAAGGTATTTGAGTCTTTTAGTGCAGGCAATATAATACAATAAAACATCTTCATCGTCATCTTCAATGGTTCAGCCGTGCATGTGTACCACGACCATACGGTTTATGAGCATTGTCTGCAGGCGCTCAGCAACTGTGCGTGAAGGACTTGCTCAAGGTCTTTCCAAAGTTGCCTACCAAGCGAATGGGGTTCAAACCCGTGTAGGCCTATTCTATGTACTACGTGCTGCCTGCTTTGCCCATTTGACTACCATGCCCCCATTTCGGCAACCGTGCCCCACAAGAAATTGATTACGATCATCTGAATAGAGGGACTATATAAGTGGCTATCGTTAGGGTGTGTTTTAAGAAGTTGTGCAATCGGCATAAAGCTGGAAAAGAGAAACCTGTGAGAAGAACGATCAAGAAAGACTGTCCAACGGTGTAACAGTAGTTCAGAGGTTATTTACTGTTTTCTTTTCTAAAGGGTCCGGCAGCTGATTCGGGATGTGAACGTTACGACTTTCTCATGATCAACTTGACGTGTAGTCCTAAATGCGAACCTGTTTCGCACAAAGTCGTTCTGCCATCTTCATCGACGTTCGTCGTCGTCTCTCAGCGCAACCGATCAAGTACTACGACAGCGACCGTAAAAATACAGGCGTTCAACAACATAGGGCTTGGCAGTCGAAGAGTCTCCACCTACCGTGTGAGACTTCTTCCAAATGCTCACTATTATTTGGCAGATAATATCAGTGGACTAGCAGATAACATAGGAATTAAACTTGGAACGTCACGTGTTGCTGCAATTGAGGATGCCAGCACTAGTTCTACAGATGTTGCCAGCACGGGTGAATATGTGAGCAACAAACTTGTTGTTGCTACCAATATTACTGTAGATATTGATAATATTACCGAACAGGAGCACAACGAGACTGAGTTTAATGCTGCTCGTGGAGCAATAGATTTGGGAACAAGTGAGTCGTTCACTGGAACAGAGTTAGCCAGTCACGCAGACCACCTCTTCGACGTATCTTCTGCGCCGTTCAACCCAAGTCAGAAGCAGCAGAAACGATATCAGCTGCTGAAACGTTCGCAGCACATGATGTCGTTTCGAGAGATACCATCTGAACAATCATCTGATGACTCAACTGGTGCCTTAAAGGTGGGAATATTGAATGATTCAGTTAATTATTTATGTAGCCTCATTGTCACCTTGTGTTTTAGTTCGTTGAACTCTAGCGACCGCTATGATACACCTCCATTGCTTTCTCTGCGAGGTCGCATCCCTTAATTTCTTCAGATTCATTCCGGTTCTATCTTGTATCTCGTCCATCCATTTCTTCCGTGGGTGCCCTCGTTTTCACTTTCCTTCCCCGCACGCCAACATAATTTCTTTTTCATTCCATTCGTTCGAGTAACATGTCCAAAAAAACCAACTTCCTTCTCATCGTTCTCAACTCCAATCTTCTTGCGCACCTCTTCGTTTGTCTTCGTCTCTGTCCATGATATAATTCTCTGCATCTTTCTCCATATCCACACTTCGCATGCGTTGCTTTTCTTCTCCATGCTCTTTGTCATTTTCCACGTCTTGCCACCTATATTTAGCCTACTAGATGTTAACCCGTGAAAAATCACAGGTCATGCCTAATTTGGGATGCAGAGCTAAATGCATGTAACCCGTGAAAAAGCAGAGTTGACATCTGGTGAATAAGTGAAACTTGTATGACAGACAGACAGACACACACACGTGACTTAGGTAATTATTATTGTTGATTGAAACAATATTGGACTAATGTACATTTGCTGTAATTAGTTATTAAAATTCATATTAATGCCAATACGGTTGTGCAGAACTGTTTGGTTATTCGCGCAATCGAGCTTCTTTAAGCTAGATGACGTGTGGTTAAAATTTCAGTCTGTTTTATTGGATGACTAGGCTATGGGCAGTACATATTGAAAAGTTTCTTATCTTACATGAACTGAAGCCACCGTTAATGTTATTTAACATAGGATTATATATATATATATATTTATTTACTAAAGATGGTATTTATTTATTCATTAAATTTATAACGCGCGCAAAGTCACGCCGAAATGTGATTCTGAGGCGTGGATATAGTCAGCCGCCTGGAGACGATGCACTTAGATTTTCAAGTCTTTGAAATTAAGGAAAAATTGTGAGTTTTGAGTCGCTTGTTGAAGGAAGGAAGGAAGTGAATTTGAGCTGCGAATTAATAGAGAGTCGTAGTCGATTTCATTCCTCAGGCGCAGATGAATTAAATACACGAGAGCCCATGACTGTTCTGAATCATCGCTCAGCTAAAAGACCTTTAGTTGATGATCGTAGACAACGAGAAGTGATGTAAGGAGTTAATAGAGCAGGTGTACTGGTGCTAAGGTCTTTGTAGGTCAAACAAGTCAACTTAAATTTTATTCCAAATTCAACAGGAAGCCAATACAACTAGGGGAGTAGGAATGAGGAGCATGTTCGTATCGTAGAACTCACCGTTAGACTATAATGATTTTCTTGTAGATAGAAGTGATAGAAGTTGCCTCTAAGTATGCAGTGGATCCAAGTGACTCTCCCGGGACCACAATAGACAGTGGCCGTTCGATAGTCATTTCAAACCTAAAAGCTGGCACACTCTATCAAGTCGACGTTTCTAGTACTTTGTTGAATTCGTCGGGAGCTGTGCTAGTCTTCTCTGCCAGTCACTGGACGTTGCTGCAGTCACCGTCAAAACTTTCCCCTCCGCAGGTAGTATACATCGGAAACACGACGATCACACTGAAAGCCAACCTGCCTGCAGGAATAGTGAAACGAGCATTTACAAATGTCGGAATCGCCTACGGAATTCTGGTTGTTGTTGAAGCGGATCTGAATAGCGGGAGTCGGTTCAAGGCCTTGACAGAATCATCAGACGTATTAGTTCACGATTCTGTGGCAGTCAGTTCCAAAGATGGCCAGCTGAAAGATTTTAGAAGCAAAGGAACTCTACCTTACTACGTTGCGCTAGAGGTAGCAGAAGGTCCACCGAAGGACGGCGTGATTGTCGTTGGAGATGGTAAAGTCTATGGAAAGCAAGGCGAATATTACAATGTGCCTCTTAATCCGGATGCCCGCTATTGGCTGTGGATAGGTCTGGCGAGTTCTTTTGATGGAGTAATTCAACTTGCGCTCACGCCTTTGGAATATCCTATACGCACTATGGGAACGATGCCACTCAAAATGATACTAGCAGCGGAGGACGCCGAGGGAAAGGGGGATGCTGGAGGAGGAGGACTAGACGCCGGTTCTGTTGCAGCAATTGTTCTTGCCATGATTCTTCTCTTTTTGATTATATGTTTGCTTGCCATATGGTGGTTTAAGTACAAAGAAATCGTGGCCGATCCGCCGACTATGACATCGATATCGGCAACACCTACCTACAGACCGAGAAAACCAAGCAGCGAGTTGACTGACGAAAATCTTGACAAGGTCTTTGCGGAGAAAACTCCAGAGCCAGTGCCAGTGCTAGTGCCCGTGCCAGCACCGGTAGTGGAAGTGCAGACTGAGCGCAGTAAATTGCAGCATAGCACTTTCGACCCTAGCTTCTACGTGTTGAAGGCGAAGCATCCGATATCTGTAGGGAAATTACGTCATTACTACGAGACGCATTTACGGCCCAATTCACACTATGCACTGCAGGATGAATTTCGTCGACTGCCCGATGGATTCACGGACATAGCCAATGTCGCCAACCTACCTTACAACGTCTCCTTCAATCGGTCTAAGACCATTACACCATATGACAAGAATCGAGTGAAGCTAGCATGTCAACACCCGAACGACAGCACGTACATCAATGCTAGTTACATTCGCACGATTGGCTACAGATCATGCATCATCACCCAGTGTCCCATGGCGTCGACGGCCAATGAGTTCTGGCGAATGGTATGGGAGCTGCAGGTCGGGACAATTGTCATGCTGATCGAATCGAGAGAATCGAACGGATCCGAATATTACCATTACTGGCCGAAAAAGTCAAATCCGATCTACTATCGCGACGTCAAAGTTCAACTGATGCGAGAGGATAAGTTGGCGCATCACGAAGTAAGGGAGTTCAGACTCAGCTGTTCGGGTGAGAAGGTGGAGGTTCGACGAGTGATCCAGTGGCAGTACGTTCAGTGGAGGCCGGGAGGTATACCCGATCACCCGATTCCCTTTCTAAGCATGGTCGCTGCAATTCAAGAGGTACACGATCCAGAAAGTGGATTCGTCATTCACTGCCTCAAGGGTGGTGGTCGTAGCGGGATCTACGCGGCAGTGGATGCTTTGGTCAATGAAGGAAAACACTCGGGAAAAGTGGATGTGCTAGAGTGCGTGACGCTGCTTCGTCTAGAACGCGTTAATCTCGTCAAGTCTTTGAAACAGTATCGCTTTGTCTATCATTGCCTCATCGAAGCGTTCAACTGTCACGAGACGAGAACTCCGGTGCATCGTTTCCATTTCATGTTGGCCAATCTTCTGGCGAGAAATGAACTCAATTCGCTGACACGCTTTGAGAAGGAGTACAGCGCTGTTCAGCTAGAGTGCCATGCTGTCAGACCACTTCTGTTAACCACAAGTTGCGGGACGCGCTTCTCCGGTGCTGGAACTCGATTTTCCAGCCCTGACAACAGAGAACTAGAAGGCACCGAAGGAGCCAGACGGATGAGCGATGGCACTAGAAGTTACGTCATCCTGCCTTCTGACAAGCCAGCCACACAAGCCACTGTTCAGTTGGATGGATGCTTTACAAGGGATTCGTTCATTTTGTCTTCCCCTCCAGACAAGGCTAGGCTAGATAGATTCTGGGAGATGATAAATAAGAACAATGCCAGCTGTATCGTGATGCTTAACAAGGCAGAAGATCTGCCGTTTGCAGAGTACTTCCTGCCAGACGACGGCTCCTCCGTTCACTGTGGTAGGTACACCGTCCACTGTGATTCTGTCCTCATCCATCCGAACTCGTCCTTCTACGTTCACAATCTGATCATCGTCAACAACAACAACAACAGCAACAACTCTAACTGTGAGAATGCCGCCAATTCAATTCGGCTCTACGAATTCGCCAAATGGCCGAATTCACTCGAGGTGCCGCTGGTCGACGCCGTGCTGGATCTGACGATCAACGTATCGGACTGGAATCACCGAGTGGGTGGCGGTCGGCCAGCAGCGCTCTTCAGCATCCACGGCGGAGATAAGGCACGCGCCGCTCTCTTCTCCATCATTTGGATGACGATTGATCCGATTCAGTATGACGGCGTTGTCGATGTCTACTCGGCTGCAAGATATATCTATTCCTACATGCCGATCGCCATTACCTCAGTGGTACGTTCTGCAGTTGAGCCGTCGTTCTTTGTTTTAGGCTTAGTATTTCATTGTTGTTTACTGTGAATGTAAGATATAAAAATTATAGCAAGGCATTGGTCCGTATTATCATTTTGTACCCTGTGTGCAGCAATCGAGGTATTGGACTATTAGTTTTCAAAGATGCTGTCTTTACTCATACCGTTGTAAGGTCGCTTATCTGGAAGATTAATAGGACTGATCAAAAAGGCCAAAACACTGTTCGCACTCTGACAGTGCCAGTCCTAAGCCAGGAAAAAGAGGAGGGCGACGCTAATGAGTTTTGTTATTACTGTGTCGTTAAACTAAAACTACTACTACTATTAAACTCTGAACATCCATGACATCTGTCGACGGGAATCCGTTGGTTGGTTCTGAGATTGTGCGTGGGCCCACCACTGATGATTCTTCTCAGTTTACTGTGCATATAGTCTTGCTGACAGATACATTTTTACTTGTTCACTGTGACTTTGACATCATTAAGACCAGCGCAGAGGAGTATAAATCTTGAAGGGGCGCTATATAAATGCTTGAATACATTACTACTGATAGACAAAAGTGCTAAACCAACGTTCCTTGGCGCATCAGGAAATAGTCATAAATCTAAACTGCAATAGGCAAGTTTAGATTTGAATGACTAATTGTGTTTGTTTACTTTGCTACAGGAGCAATATCACTTTCTTTATTGTGTAATGGAAGAGCACGTAATTAGAATAGAGACTAAAAAATGGAGGCCGGAAAAAGTGTCGGAAAGTGCTCTGCCGTCCGCGCTGTTGAAGCCATGCACATCGGATGGAAACGGAGAGGAAAGATTAGGTTCAAGGAAGCCAGGAAAGAGGAGAAAGCGACTGAAGCGACTGTCTTCAGATGGGTACGCCTCCCAGTCGTTGAAGATAAAGAAGCGAGACTGGAAACGTGTTAGCGTGGATGTTAATGCTTCGACTGACGACAGCACCTCTGACTATAACCGAGATATGGCTGACATAAAGGGGAAATTGGAGACGTCTGCAGATTTCAAAAGTTATTCACCTACGGCGGCTGCTGAAGAGACGAATGAGCGTTGGCAGTCTCCAGACAAAACGGGAGAGTGGGCTGGCCGAGATGTTAAGAAGGACATTTCAACAGACGTGGAAGATGCATCGATGCTCGAGTCAAAGCACGGATTACATGTTTCAGAAGCTCTTCCTACAGAGGAGAAGAAACTCGAGGCGGCATCGCCTGCAAAGAAGGTCGAAGATGACTGGAAGGACTGTTTTGCCAAACAAGTGCTGCCACCGGCCTTGAAGCAAGTAAAGCCCGAAGCGAAGACAGTTTCACCGAAAGTAGTAAGATACGATCCTTCTGATGTACTCCAGTTCTGTTCCAGTGACAGAAAATTACGTACTCAACCGGAGGTCAAGCCACCTTCTTTAAAAAGTCCAGTTGCCACGAAGGATTTGGAATTGACTTCAACACACGTCGACTTCCGTGAGAGATCAGCCAAAATCGTGCAGCGACAACCTTCACCTGCTGGAACAAGTTCCGACGAATTACCACCTACCCCCAAGAAAACTCCAGTGACCAGCCCTGCTTCCCGAATGACGTGCAAGTGTAAGTTGGTATCCAGTTCTACAGGTAGCCCTCGGCAACTGCAGTGCAGGTGCAAACTGAAATGCGATTCAGCACGAAGCGATGTTTCAGACAGGCAAAGACCTGCGTTTGAAACTGGCGCTATCAACACTCCAGCACGACTGGCAGCAGCCGAAGGAATGGCCAGATCGCTGAGAGATAAAACAGAATCGCCAGACTACGAGGGAAGCTCGAAAATGAGATCTAGTCTTCGTTCCGAATCCCCTTCGGACGAAGATAGGGTGAAATGTCCGGATAGGCAACTGACAAGGGCCGAGAAAGGAAGGATGGGACTGTCGCTCGGTCGTGGTAAACCTGGACGTCGCCCTATGGGTGCTTCTTCTTCTGACGAAGACAGCGGTGCTGCTGGGAGGCGAGATCAATCGCCTAAACGTTCAGGGTTGAAGCAGCCGGGAGCACTGTTCAAGAAGACTTCATCGCTAGAAAGACGTATCCAGAGAAAGTCTCCGCCTCGTATTGCGAAGCGTTCTCAGAGATTCGATGATAAAGAATGCAGACCCGTGTCGCCAATCAAAAAGCCTTCCGGTGCTAAAAAAGATGTGAATTCGCGAACTAGCGACGACATTGACAATTTTTCACGTACAATTGGGCCAAAATTAAAGCCCCTGCAGAGAAAAGTTGTTGTAGGATCACAGGCTGAAGACGTTCGTGGAGGTCGTTCACCTATAAGATCTACGTCACAGGATGACAAGTTTACAAGAGCATCCTGCCTTAAAGATGGTAGTGTCAAAGGACCACAAAGCCGATATGCGACAGATGTTAAAACAGTATCACTTGCGCCGTCACTAGAAGAAGAGCCTGAGAGTTTGAGGAAAAAAATGCCACATAATCAGGATCAAATACCACCATCACACGAACCTTCAGGTGTGAGTAGGCGCCGGAAACCTCCTACTGTGCTCTCGAAACAGAGAGAAATCAGTTCTCCAAGGTCTCAATTTGCATCAGAAAAAAGGGGTAGACAAACATCACCAGTTAATTCCGCGAGCAGCCCCAAAAGTTCGTTGTCACCGGCCCAGTCACCATTCAGTGGAAATAAAAGTCCAAGGCAATGGACTTCCGACCAAAGACGTTCCAGAAAGTCACCGTCTCGAGATTCGGCAAGTCCAAAGCGAAGTCGCTTGTCCTCGAGATCGTCATCGTGGGACAGGTCGTCTGGAAATTATACGCCTGGAGAAGAGAAGCCTGTAGTCGAAACTAGAACTCATCGAAAAGTACTGAGACCAGCCTCAAGGCCTGATCAGCGGCAGACTGCTCGACCATTAAGAAAGTCGTGTGAAAATAAGGACAAGAATCAGACGATATACGCTGCGAAAGGGCCACCACCAATAGACGAAACCAATTTTCATGCGGATATAGCTTCATCAGCAGAAGTTGGTGGAAAGGTTTTGACCTCAGCAACGACATTATCGACAAAACCAGAAAAAAATAGAATTGACGGTGAGGGTAAGCCTCCATCTGAACACGAAATGAGTCAGAAACCAAAACGTTTCCAACAAATCGCGCGAGCGAATCCTTCAAACGTTGGATGCGAGATCAAACAGAAAATTACCGATGCCGAGACTCCGACAGTGACTGGAAACATCGACGAAGTTCACCCTACACTGAAAAGCAGTCTGAGTGATCTGTCTATAGATACGAGGCTGACTGTGGAACGACCGCAAGCTCAAATGGAACAGAAAGATCCCAAAATGCAAGACCCGAAGTCTGGTACTAAACCGCAGGTGACTAGCAACGAACTTCAAGGTGCAAAACAAGTTCCCCAGATGTATGCCAATGAAAATGCTCCTCAATACACCATTCCAGCTACGAAGGATGCGAATACACCGTCTCCAAAAGAGACTGCAACTTGTCCCTGCAGCACAATGAGCGCCACACCACCTGTGGAAGACTTATCTTTTGACGAACTGCTGGAAGGACTGTTCTACACTTCCAGTGTCGTTTCAACAAAGAACGTTCCTGCTGCCAAAGCAGCAAGAGAGTCGTGCCAAGCTGGACTTAAGTCGGGACCATCGAAAGCGGTTGATTCGTCTACTTTGTCGCCGGAAAACAATGCTGGCATTCAGAGCGCCTCTCCCAAATCGCCAGCATCAGTCACCCAAGCACCTGGATTCACCCAAGCAGCAAGCTCTTCAGCCAGCCCTGCAGTGAGGAAGGGATTCCATCCCAGTGATATTAACATTCCCTATATTGACGATACCGATTCGGGATCGGCTCATGATTGGCTACAGAAATGATTAACCAGTTTTGTCATCATTGGCTCAGCGAAAAGGATGATAATTTTTACGAGTGACTCAGTATTTTATTTGTAAATGGATAAGCGCAAACTAACGACAATTTGGAGATGAAAATTCGACCAGTTTTTTGATAAATTTCTTGAGTATCTCAAAACTAAACACCAACATGTGTGCGCTGTATTGGGTTTTATGTATATTTTTTGAGGTAAATAAGCGTTTAGACATTTTGGAGCCCTTATTTAAAGTCTTAATATAACTCTTAGGTTAAGCGTTATGAAATATTGTTTTGTTTTATGTTGTCGCTAGGAGGATGTATTGAATGAAATAAAGTTTTAAAATGTTGAGGTATATATTTTTCTATAGTTGATTATTACTAATACGGTCTCGGATATAGCTTCATCAGTAGAATTGTCGTAGGCCCATATTATTGTATGAACTTTTTAAGTAAGGTAAGGTATGTGTAATGACTCTGGCAGCTAAGAGATATTGCTATTCTCTAAATACTGGAAACCACTCAGCAATGGTTGCTGGTATGGTGGTTTTATTAATTACTGTCCCACACGACCCACAAATGGTTTTATTTAAGGTCCCACACACAACCCACACAATGACAGAATGTCATTCGCTAGATGGATCCAAAATTCACTCCATGCATTTAATATCGCCAGAAAGAATCATTCTCTTTCTACCTTTTCCCTCTCCTCTACCATTCACTCCTCTTCTTCATCTCTTTCTCTACTTCTATCTTCGCCTCTTCACTTCTTCCCTTTTCTCTTTCCGGTCTTCCAGCTTCATTTCTCACCTCTCCTCTTGTCACATCTACTAATCTCAGAGGGCATCCCATTTTTCTGCATTTGCAAGTCATCTGCTACTTCTGCCCATCAATTTTTCTTTCTTCCCATTTGTTCTCTTCTCTCCATTGTTCTTGCCTTCCTCTGCTCTCAACTCCACTTCTAGACTATCCTTTCCTCTCTCTTTCTCCTCTCATCTCCCCGATCTACTGCTCCTCTGTGATTGTTATTGTTCACTATTAACTTAGGCGGCGTTCACATATTATATAACGCTCATGGAGTAGGTGGGTGGGTTCCGGTTTAGTTAGCGTTATATTGTGTAGGGTGGGGGGTAGGTCGAAGGTTTTGTTATATAACAAACTTTTTTCACCTTATGCCATTTTGCCTGTCTGCTTGCCAATTGGAAATTCCATGTACCACGGACCTTCATTGTTTAATCGAAGTTCACAATACGTTGTGAACCAAATCTAGCACCATTAGCTGCCACTTGGCGAATTGATTTGACGTTCTTAGTTATTATTTTATAAATCCACTTTTAACAATTTGCTGTTTACAATTTTAACAATTTCATATGCATAGCTTTAAACGCTCTAAAATTCAATTCTGTGTGCTTTGTGTTCATTCTGGTTTAAATTAAAATTAATTCACATGAAATAATAATTTTGGTAGGTATTATCATGATGTTTGATTTTATTTTCTATAGTATGTGTAAATAGTTTATGTTTGCTTAAATACCCAATTGCAGTTGTAGTACGCACTCTGAATACATCACACGCTATTAAATAGGTAGAGTTGTACCGCGAAGTATCGATAAATACCTGATAGTGCAATATTAAACCAATCCATTCTGCGTGAAACCGTAATGCTCATTCACTCACTCACTCACTCACTCACTCTGCTTTTAAATAGGATGTAGGTCACTACCATGTATTATCATGCTATCTTATAGTAGTCTTAGTCTACATGTAGATACATGGTGACAATCGTCGACTACCCAATAAGTTACCGTAATTAATACAAGTGAATTTAGCGCCATTAAAAGTCCGATTATTAAGATGCAAACGAGTTCCATACATCCGGTCTAATCATCATTGGCACGAGGGAGTACACAATTTTAAGGTCGCTTTTGCTACATTGCTAGTTGGGCATATGATTTTTACTGCAGTTCTTGGATTGGATAAAGGCAATTTTCCGTGAATCACTGCTATTAAAGTGCTAATTAACATCGTATTATTATAAAAGTGTCAAATTGTGCAATATAATTATGTAGATTGTATGTCTTTTAATGTGCTTATAGGCTGGGGTGGGGGTGGGTAGCATGTGTGTTATATAATATAGAAGTGGGTTTGTCACAGCTGCTGTTATATAACGTTATCAGGGGTAGGGGGTGGGTCAAAAATTGGGATTTTATGCGTTATATAATATGTGAACCGCCCATTACAATGCTTTACTTTAAAACAGGATACAGGCTTATTCACGAGCATTCGGTCGTCCACAGATCAATGTATGCCCAGTGGAGGTCTGAGTCCGGTTGCCATATCCGGCTGACAGGGCACCTCTCCTCTCTTGCTATCATAAATCCTGTTGAGTTTATTTCTCCTCTTCCCTCTTCGTAATTCTGCTGAATAATTATCAACCCTAAAAAGACCCCGTACAGAGCTGCCAAATTTTTCACCACCTGGTGTCGTCCTACAACTATATCAGATATGGCATCTAACTCCTCTCAACAGGTGGCACTAAAGACCAGCCAACCGAGCGTACACTGCTAATGGCATCTGTCAATTATCCTATCTCGCTTTCTTTAACTTCAGATAATCTATAGGCGCCGTAGATTCGTAATTAGGTTCAGATTCGACTGACTTCTCTGGACCCATGCATGCTGCTAAGATTATTAGTAAATGACCGCAATAGGTCCTGTATTCCTTTTGAGATGTATACAGTGAAGCGGCCGTGCATTCAAACTTGAGGAGCACTTTGTGATATCAGAATGGGCAACTGCTGTGCTTTGGTCATAATAGGCCTAATAAGGACCATGGAAAAGATCTTGGTTTTACTTTTATTATGTCAAGAATTCCATTCCAATGTGAATCTCTGGAGAACTTCACTTTTGAAGTGTCAAGTTGACCCAAATTCTTCGCTTTTATAAGGTAACTTGAGAAACTTGTATCAGTATTCGGTGTTGCAAATATCAAAGCACATAAAGAATTATGAGCTGTACAAAAAAGCTCAAGCGGCAGAGAACAAAATAATGAACAAAGTAAACGCCAGGTGGCATTTTACGTTAAAGAATATATATGACATCTTACTTCTGTCAACAGATGGCACTAGAGACCAACAAGATATGCGTTCACTGCTAACGGCATCTGTCAAATATCGCGCCTCGCCTCCTTTAGCTTCAATTTATGTCAAGGGCCTCCTGTGATGTAATTTGTTTTAACAAATTCGAAACGCGAATTCCTGTCCGACAGCGCATCCAGCATAGTCTTCTGCCTGGCGATGCCAACTTGGCCTTGCACCAGCGTATACGAAATAGACCTTTGTCAGTCGGTATTGAGGGTCTGGTGTAGTCGCTCCCTCCGCTCTGCCCAGAGGGGTTCTTGTGGTTCCGTTTCCCCCGTACTGCAGCTATGCAAACCGTGTATTCTCTGGGGTTGCACCTGGCGTTTGGAAGAACCTTTCTCTGGAGCTGTGTGCTGATTTCAATGAGCAAGCGATAATGTCAGGATCGTTGGAGCGTGCGCGCTTAAGCGTACGTCAGTTCCCCTAAATCGTGTAGTGATACTTTTTACGGTCATTTGAAAACTTACCGATTTGTCCGAGCTACAGTTGGGAGCGCTTTTGAGTTGTTACCATGGAAGGGCGCTATATAAATTTTTAAATCACTAAACGAAATGAATTTATAGATCACCAGTATCAAAATCGGGTGAATTAAACGGCGATATGTTTAGGCAATCACGGGATTTGAGCATCGACGGATCAGCGAAGCAATATATATTTTTAGCACAAATGTCACGAAAATCATTTTTACATAAATCACGTCATATATTTATATTCTTATATAAATAATAAAATATAAATTATATATATACGTATACGCAGCGTATGTATGAACTGTGCGCATTATGCCGATATATGTAATATATATATATATATATGTATATATATATATATATATATATCGGCTATATATCCCCAATACATGTGGAGAGTCCGTATGAGCTGTGTGTTGATTTCAATGAGCAAGCCCTAATGTCAGGTCATTGGAGCGTGCGTGCTTCGGGCGGTGTCTTGTGTTAATCACAGGCACCGCCGCAAGACGCTCTAATTTGTTCCCGCGCGGTATTTATCGGAGCAGACGATTAGACGACTATCCGCCTGTGGGGGGGGGGCAACGATCCATAACTCAGGGTCTAGGGTTCGGTGCTCGCCCACCGCGGAGTGCGAAGCAGCGGTAGCCACAGCGCGAGACCCTCTATTCCCCGTCATCGATCATCGTCGGCCGAGTACGGAGAGTATACACGACCAGATCGTAGACTCCGCTGTCCGCATGCGCTTGGTTGACGTGATTAATCGCAGACCGCAGGGCAGCGAATTGCTTCCTCTGCAGTTCTGTCTGTCCGACTGCCTGTGTCCGTTAGTTCGTCCCTCCGTCTGCCTCTACCCGGCGGCTTAATTTATCCCTGACGCTCGCCAATTTGTGGGAAAGACAGCGTCGCCGCGTCGCTGCTAGCGGGGTCTGGCGCCGGACTGCTGCTGGGCCCCCAATGCTACATCACATCTAAGTGGCTTCGGCGCTTAAGGTATCCCATTCCTCGCGCATCTCCAGCCTGTAAAGGCCTCCGCCGTCGCTATCGCACGTATTATATTTATCATCTAGATTATTTATATGAATGCAGAAATAAAATAAGATATATCCAGCGGCTTAAATACGGTGGCTGCAAAATGGTTTTGCTGCACGCTACGACTCCTGTTACGGTTACGGGTAGCATGATGAGTAAGCCAATATTTGTTATATATATATATGTATATATATATGCCAACAATGCATAGAGATCTGCATAATATGTATGTGCGTAATAGAGACGACCCGCTGGCCGTATGCAATTCAAGGGCATTGTGCAAGAAACGGCCGTAGGCGATTGCGCTCGTGAAAGGAATGCATGCAATACAGTGAAAGGAGTTAACTGAATATGTGCAATTTGATTAAACACATATCACAGTATGCCCCTCACAATCTGGATGTTTGATAAATATAGATAGACCAGACCTATTATAGCTTTTGAGTTTTAACTCTCTTTCGATTTTTTTAAAACTCTATTAACTCAAGTTCATTGGACATTTGAGACGATCTGTTCTTTTGTATGTACTAGGAGTAGTTTCAATTTAACAACTCTGAGAGATGACAAAGATCATTAGCGGCTTCATCAATCGATAGTAAATAATATATTTTAAGTAGAGGCACCTATATAGTTACTGCGTAATAGTAATAGCAATAATAGACTCCAACCGGATGGGCGGTGCTGTAAAAGTGGCTGAGGTCAGGATAAAGGTTAAATATACACTCAACTGATGCAATCCTACCACATTGTCTTTTTTGAAATCATGGAACTAATTAACGCCACGGTCAGGCCTTTCTTGCTGGCCTAGGTCGTCTCCTGAGCCAAATGTCTGGCGATCCAAGGGAAACCAGCCACTTGTACCAGTTTTTGTCTGTCTGTCTGGCGAAGAGTTACGGAAAATCAAAAGATAATCTTTTACACTTTAATATGCATTGTATACCAGTGCAATGTTTCGATTGAAAGACCTCTGTTCCATGTTCAAATGCACTCTTTTGTTCGGTTTCTATTAAGCCGCTTGACTCTGGATTGATTTCTAAACCTGGCTTACAAGTTCCCTCTACATTATCCCTAATGGAAACGTACGACGACGAGGTCAACCATTAGACGGGAACTGTCGAAACAGAAACACAGAAACAGTCCATCAAGCGACGATGGTCGAAACAGATGCAATCGTTAGCAGGATTTGAACCAGAACGATGTGACACTAATGAAAACATGGGCATCATCATCATCCAGTGCCTTTTATGGAAGAGAAGCCTACGAACAATCCAACACACACGGACAAACACACACACACACCCATATGTATGTGTATATATTATCTATGTGCATATATACATAATCCATGCACACAAATTATACATATAATCTCATAATTACACGCATGTGTATGTTTCCTATATCTACCTCTGAGTATATCCAACATGTTGAGTGTGATTACCAGCAGCGACCTTACTGCAGCAGCGGCGGCGGAGGCGGCACAGCATCCCCTTAGCAACTAATGGGCGCATTCAACGCCCCTTTCAGTGAGATATTTATCTGCGCATGCTCCGTGGCATCTGACACTTATAGCCCGGTAATTGAAAACACAGCAACAAGTCGCCCAGATCGCTTAGCGGTCTACGGTCATGATAGAAAAGTGCATAATGAGAATTTTCTGCGCGTGAGCGTGTTTATAATGTTCAGAGATTGAAGTGCACGCTTAGAAGCGTACACTTTCTTCGCGTGGTTTAATAGAAGGTATAATCTCTTCCAGTCGTATGCCAATGCTTGTCCTCTGTTTCAACGTGCACTTCTGTACTTTGCAAGGAGGACATTATGAAAACCCAGTTGTGTTGTATTGTATGGTTTAATCTATTGATTGATATTTGATTGACTGATTGATTGAATGATGACGGTATATGAATGGAGTTAATGGTCTATAGTGCAATCGTTCAATAGTTATATAAAAGAGCACGGTCGGAATTCAGATTATTGAGTTCATTGGACAGTGGGTTCTGGGGCCACTGCATTTGTCTACACGTCAGAGGTGCAAAAAACCAAAATTTTATTAAATCAAAAGTTGTTTTTTTGTGTGTTATTTTTTGTTTGTTTTTGTTTTTGCTGTTCCTTTGGATTTTATCACAACAGTTTTATTATAAAAAGCGTAAAACACAGCATAAAAATGACTAAAGAAACAACATATTTGCCGCCCTGGTACACGTATACAGTCAGGAGCATTGTTTACATGCAGTCAAAAGCGTTGGCATGGTTTTCAGAGCACAAGGTACGAACGACCGGTTCTAACCAGAAGTCTGAAGGAATTTGGCCATGTTTACCGCTGCAATGCAATGTCAAATCATTTTGTTATCGAGACATAAATAATCTCCATGTCGCTCTGCGTAGCTTAAGGTATAGTCGTCGCTTCCAAGCATTTACGTGAAATAATAACACTTTCTCACGTCGGGGATTGACCGACTTTCCCCCTTTTCAGGCCATACTCCTTATAAGCCTATATATGCGAAAAATCCGTCAAAAATATTTCTCTTTGGTCAAAGGTTGAAAAGGTCAGTCACCGCTTTCGCACATTTTCGAATGTGATATATTATTACCACAGGTCCCTCTGCGTGCCAACTCATTTGTGTTATTAGGTCAACCTGTGCTAAACGCAGAACGCACATTATGATACCTGCCAGAAAATAAATGTATGCAATGGTCACGCATGCTCAGCAAAATACATCGCCAATCGGAGCATGCATTAAGTATACGCACATTAAGGCATGGCATATTATTGGCTAGCATGAGCATGGCACAATACCGCAATGGCTAGCATGGGTATGGCATAATGGCTAACATGGGTATGGCATAATGGCTAACATGGGTATGGCATAATGGCTAGCATGGGTATGGCATAATGGCTAGCATGGGTATGGCGTAATGGCTAGCATGGGTATGGCATAATGGCTAGCATGGGTATGGCATAATGGCTAGCATGGGTATGGCGTAATGGCTAGCATGGGTATGGCATAATGGCTAGCATGGGTATGGCGTAATGGCTAGCATGGGTATGGCATAATGGCTAGCATGGGTATGGCATAATGGCTAACATGGGTATGGCATAATGGCTAGCATGGGTATGGCGTAATGGCTAGCATGGGTATGGCATAATGGCTAACATGGGTATGGCATAATGGCTAGCATGGGTATGGCGTAATGGCATATGCGCCTGACTTACGCATATATCCTCCAAGAGATAGACAGACGGACAGGCGAACAGATAAGCGAACGGATCTGTAGCAACAAGCAGAGAGACAAAACAAAATCAGAAAGAGATCAAGAAACATAAAGGGCAGAACGAAAAGGCCACACGGAACGATGGAGGCAATTGACGGTGGTAGAGCTGACGGAGGTAGTGCGAGAGTTTATGAGACGGACAAATAGGCAGATAAACCAAGGTCGAGCAAGAGGAAGATGTTGTAAAAGAGAAATTCGTGTGGCATACATTACTATAGGCACATACATCAACTTCCGCCACAGTTTGACCATTTGATGCAATTATCTTTCGGAATGACCGCACGGCGTTGGGTCGCCCCCGCAGTCCCCCATCCCCATCGACGAATTCCGACCCCAATTTAACACGCCACTTGGTGGCGCTTTGAAGTACGACCGAGTGGTTCGTTGACTGCGAGCGCAGCCAACAGTTTGGAACAATCTCGAACAATCAAGCGCCTAATTTCCGACCATAATACCGCCGACATCCGATCTCTCGGTCTCTCCGTACGATCGGTAAAACTACCCGCGGGTTTGGTTTTCCGCATTCACCTTGCAGTACCGCCGCAGCCGCCGCTTCTAAAGCACGGAGCACGACCCCAGACGAATTTGCATAATTCGTCACCAATGAATAGAAGCCACGGCTGTTTTACCTTTCGTAAAAAACAATCTACATATTTAGGTAGGCCCCTTATACTGTTTTATATTTATGTATATATATATATGTAGCTATGCCGTTATATATATATATATATATATATTATATATGTATATATATGTGTATATATATATATATATATATATATGTATGTACGTATGTATGTATGTATTTATGTATGTATGTATGTATGTATGTGGGTATGTGTGTGTGTGTATGTATGCATGTATGTATGTATGCATGTACTATGTATGAGTGTATGTATGTATGTATGTATGTATGTATGTATGTATGTATGTATGTATGTATGTATGTATGTATGTATATGTATATGTATATGTATGTATGTATATTTATATATATGACCTAGAACTCTTGATCTCTGGACCGTGTTATTTGATTGCAGCCCTTGGTGCCATTGAATGAAATTCAGTTAATTTAATCAGATGTCGACCTCTCGCGTCAGACAATTAAACTATTATGCAAACGTGAGCCTATATATAGAGACTCGTGTGTAATTAATAGCAGACTTAATTATTTAATGGAAACATACATTCAGCGGATTACTCCCCGTCAGTTGATTGCTATGATGTAAACGAATTCATAACCATGAATTCCTTGTGGCAGTCATTTGTATCTATACACAAACACTTTAAACGGAAACATTTAACTCCATCCGAGAGCTATATTTTTTAGAAGTGTGAGTCACACGATGCATTCACTATATACTCATTCTTGCTCATGACACACAATCGGAATTTCGGATGAGCAATGTATCAACGTATTATCTATCGTCAATGTATCCTTACTATTCATTAGGCTTTACAATTGGGCAATTCGATATTCAACTGCATGGCTCTCCGCGGCGAGACTGTTCACCACCATTTAGCCCATGTTAACGCAATGTGGGCAAACGGAAGTCCTTTTTCAACACCGATAGAAGTTATCGCACACTGTTAGGGGCATATAGCTCAGACAGCGAAAACTAAATTAGGACTCGTTCATTCTCTTATGCAGTTCTTTAAAAATGAGGTCGCTTCACACTCTTCGCTGCATGCCACATCAGGCCAACTGAGGGATTTCTTCTTCCGCGTGTGTTTGGCTTCCTACCCTGAAATTTTAGACTTAGAGGAAATAGACAAATCGCTTAGCCATATGCAGTGCTTTTTTCTAGAGAAATAGGTGCCAGAACGCAAGGAAAAAGGTGCCGGAACGCATCCGTACGAATTCCGTAGGCCACATATAGGCTATTGTCGAAAGAAATGAAGCTAAAATTAGCTACCAAATAAAATTAATTTGATAGGACACGATGATCACAATCTTACTTATTCATTTTAGAATTTAAAAAATTGAATTTGTAAAGTTTTATTTTAAATTCCAGAGTTTTTGCACAATTGCCATTTTTATCATTTAATAATTGTAAAAAAGGTGCCGGAACGCCTTTCCAGCGCGTTCCGCCAGAAATAAAGCACTGACCATATGGTTCACGGGTCGTTGTCTTTGTCATGTTTGAAAGATCAGTCCAGAAGCGTATACACAAAACTATTCAGTTGACGTTGTCACTGTGCTTGAGTATGTAGGCCCTACTGTGCAGCAAGGCATCAAAAAATAGGTTGAAGTCTATGGTGCACGGCCACGATTTATTCCAATAAACCCAACTGAAATATTACCTGTTATGCAGTGCAGTATGGGCCTACCTTTTTGGCAGCTTGATGAAGAGTTGACATTCGTGAGGTTTCTAGAAGTATTAGTGCGAATACGACGTGCGTTTAGAACATCATTTCGACGTTGGATTTTCATCCGAAGCAATGAATATCCGGAAACTCAGTGTTTAGCAATAATTAGGCAGTCATTTCTGGCCTTCGCACATTTGGGGTAATGACATCTTGCGCCCTTCTGTTTCAACAACTTGCGATTATAAAGAAATTTTGATTGAGTTTGGACTTTTGTCTTTGAACAGTCTCAGGCCATGCCTGCTTAGACAATGTTGTTCATGATTAGACGTCTGAAATTATCTAATTTGGCATGTCTAACCTACTCTAGATGATTTCCATTGTATATTCATTTCGAGAATTTATATAGCACCTCGTCTAGCAAAACTACTCAGAGGTGCGCCCAACCCAGCCACGGCCATTAAGAAATGAGTTTAGCTTACAAAAGGTTAGTGTACATACGTCATCGCAAGGGGAAGACGGAGGCAACCGGGAGCCCATTCCAGGTGGATGAACCAGATACTGAGAAAGCCTGTAGTGATGAGCGTGCCAGAGACCAGAAGCTCACCTTTTGCAGAAGATCCATATTATTAACCATACATCTGAATGATATCTCTATAACTTTGCATTTTGTATGACTCAAATGAAATCTTTTGATTACGATTATAAAAGTAGATTCACAGCTGACACAGTTATGTGTCCTGTTCATCGAATATTCCTCCGTGTTCTCCATGCAAGTACCGACTGATCCGATGTTCCGCTTTTCCGTTCCTTAGTCCTGTTTTGTCTCCTCAATAGAATCGGATGCCTGCTGTGATGACGCGGTTCTTGATAGGAAGTCATTATCTGGTTAGAACCGATTAGAAACGAAGATGATAACAGTGCCGACGAGGACGACGCAACTAATGATGATGACGACTAGAGCAGTAAATATGTAGACGACGACAACAGTGATCAAGACGATTATGATTATGTTAATTTTTGGTCACCGAGAGAAATCGAGAGGTGATGACGACGATGATGATGATGATGACGACGACGATGACGATATCGACGACGATGACGATGACGACGACGATGACTACAATGATGACGATGATGATGATGATGATGTCAATCACAATGACCATTTATATAAGGTACGTATAATAATGATGTCTTCATAGTTTGATGTCGATGTTGCGTAAGGAGTTATTCTGAACTTTCCGGGAGCAGACTCAAAGACAAACGGCGCTGCAGGGTAGAAGGAGAAAATGAACTGCATGGAGGATTCACAGGGCGTGACCCCAGACGGCGTGATGGGCTCCGGAAGTGCTGCTGTTGCTGCTGTGGCTGCTGGGAGGAGCAGAAGGATGCGGCTGCAGCTGGCGATGGGCGGACGTTGAGAACGACAGTCGAGATGCTTCGGTCGCGCTGGCGCCTTAGGCCAGTCACGCGTGTCTCTGGTATGTGAGGGTATAGGAGATGGAGGGGTGCCCATTCAGTGACTCGAGAAGACTTTCTGGAGCTCTCAATTACCTGGCGCCGCCTCTTTTCCTCTGTTCCCTTCATCCTTTACCCTTCCTTCTCTCTCTCTCTCTCTCTCTCCCCCCATCATTTACCTCACGCTGTCTCTCTTTCTCTCCTTTGCCCTTCATTCAGTCACTTACTCCATTCATGCGGACACACGGAGCAATGATTTGCAGGCGGCTAGAATCACTCATAATTAGGCCTGCAACAACCAAGTTAAAGCGGACCAATTATACACATAGATCATCAATTATATTTAAATATGTACTCATTTACACCAGCGTTGAGTATGTTGGTATATTATGAATGAATAAGTCGCTTGTGCCTCTGGAGTCTGGACGTCAGCCATTAGCGATTCCATGTGAGTCTGACTTGCAGCAGATATCAGACCAAAACCGACAACGCTGACGAGCTGGCAACTGCCTTGCATGCTCTTTTCGTACCCCTCACGGGGTATTTCTTGTGTCGTCAGCTTGCGGTTGGTCAAACAGATGTGCGCCGCAAATTTTTCGGTCTTGGCAGGACGCCATTAACTCTGACATGCGTGGAAGATCGTGAAGACTGAACGCTGTCTGCCTGTTTCCTTAATCTTTTGTATACTAGCGACCGCTCTTAAGACTTCAACCGATTCTTATGGAGTTCTACCGACTCGAAACACCCTTTTGGTGCATCACTGACCCACGATCTCGTTGTTCCCCTCTGTCAGATTCTGATCTGTCTTCATTGTGGTGCAGAGAAAGGTTCTGGACCACGAATACCAATCCTTCATTGATAAGCACATATTCATACACGCAATAGGCTAATGCTGTCACCACGGATTTTTATTGTTATGTGTGTGTAAGTAAATCTTAATCTATTGTCTGCTTATCGTATGGCTAGCTATAGACTTTAACATCACTTATAAACAACGCACTCAGATCTCCTGCGTAACCCCACATGAAAAGGCACCATACCAGTTTTTACAACTGCGATGTATTTTAATTACATGGCAAAACACAGACACAGTTCGCCCGAAACATTGTCATCTGATTATAGGGCCTATATATTTATATATAGCTTTAAAAACGCAGTAGTTTTTTGACATATATAATATAATAAATATACATACATATATTTACTAGATATATGTATCATGATGTATATACTAAATGGTTCTTTTGTCCGAGATATTAATAGGCGTGTTAGCAATACTAAACTAAAGAATTTGATCCATGAAGCATCAGCTCCGCTTTGAGTCTAAATAGCATCGCCTAATTAAGTGTCGAATCACAATGAACTCATTGTATATCTTCGTGTCACCAGTCAATGATGTATGATGAATCGCTTCGATCTGTGTTTCTCCTTAAAAATTAACGTAGGTTCGAAGCAAAGCGTGTACCATGGCTTTGTTATCGGTCTCTAAAGATGCTCTGCCCGTGTCGATTGTTCTCAGTGCAAGTTGTCTCGCAGCATGTAGGATCTCTGAAAAGTTGACCGATCGACCGGCAACATTCCGTATTATATTATAAACGGCGGTAATGGGTTGAAGTATAAGTCGTTTCTTGTGTATATGTGAATAAACATTTACATGTATATATACCCTCCCTCACTCACAGCATATCTTCCGCATTTCATGCTGTTACAAATTGAACCATATAACTCACTCTCATGACTCTCGGTATACCTTATTGACAGCGCTTCTGAATATTACACCCTCTCAGTGGCGTCTCACAAATACTTATATGCAATACAATGCCCCTATACATGCATGCATGAAAGGGGCGTACTAGGATACATACATACATACATATATACATACATACATAAATACATACACACATACATACATGCATACATACATACACGTACATACATACATACATACATACATACACGTACATACATACATACATACATACATACATACATACACGTACACACATACGTACATGCATACATACTTACTTACGTATACTTACTTACCTGCATACTTACTTGCTAACTTAACAACATACATACATGCACGCATGCTTACGTACATACAAAACAAGTAGACATATATACATACGTATACGTATAGGCAAAGTAGCGACTATTTTTGTCCGCACGCCGACGTATATATTGTACACAGTGCTGTCAATTAATGCACTGTTTAATGTCGGAAGATCTCAGTCATGCGTAGGTTTATGATCCAGGAGTTAATTGAGCGTGCATGTGCGTTGGTGCTTCTAAGTGCCAGCCGATGGCCACAGTCTCTGTGGCACCAGACAAAGTCAAAACATCCCATTACACCGCGCTGCTACAGCATCTATAGGGGCGAACGTCTAATGTGATCGGAATTATATGGATCCAGCCACAGTATCTTCTACTACTTGGTATCACTTCTTAACGTATTCAAACGGATCTATCATTCGTCTGCCACTCTTACCCCCCAGCGCACCTATGAGTATACTAATCATTTAAGGTATAATTTAGGCGTTATTCTTGTATCTCAGTTCCGGCGTAAGGCCATGGGTTCCTAATTTATCGTCGTGTACCAGAAAATAATATATTATTCGGCCAAAGTATCTGTAAATGAGACATTTCTTCGGAATTTAAATACAGGAATCGCACCCAGAGAGTGAGATAATCGTCTGCGGTGTATGGTGAATTGGAGCTTGAGTTATAGGAAGTCTATTCTACTCTAATATAATTATACGGCCTCTTACGTTTGAAACTCAGGAACACTAACACATATATAGTACAGTAATTCATTAGTTCAGCTGCCATGGGAAGGAGCCAGCCAGTATATATAGGCCTATAAATATATATATTCACAAAAGTATATAGGCCACCCAGGCAGTCGCCAAGAATGTCATAGTATCGCAGTAAAGTTGAGCGGAAATCCGCTTTGTCATTATCAGCGTGTTATACCAAAAGTTAGATTGAAATTACCCTTAGCAACGGTCTGGCATGGTGGTTAGAGCGATCGCCTGTAACGCTGAGAGTGCAGGTTCGAACCTCGTCCGAACAGTTACTGTGTTGGGACCTTGAGCAAGTCCAGTACATACAACGCGAACCATGACCGTTTTGCAATACAATACAACCGTAATTTGAAATTGCCCTTCTTACACTTAAGTTCAGAAGTTCACACACTCCTCGACGGCACAATTGCAGATATACTGCAGAGCAATTGTGCGGGAAGGACTTGCTCAAGGTCCCCATACATGCAGTGACTCCTCGGACGAGGGTCTAACCCGCACTCTCAGTGTTATATATTGGTAAATCAGACTATAGTTAGGTTTGGTTACAAATAGTCTGAATAGCATCGAGCCGCTTTGAATCAGGAACACCAGGCAATCGCTCAGGTTACGCGCGTATAGTTTTGACAGAATAGTTCGTAGAACATTTGCCTGCAATGTTTCATCTCTTATCATTTGCGGATTCTCTTTCCCGAACGCAGACTCCAGGCGTCGGTGGTTTTATAAGAACGGTAACTATACACGATTTAACGAAAGAGTTGCATACGCCGTTTTGACATATATACTGAAACATAAAGCAGTTATATATACATTTATACAGAACATATATGCGCATATATGTACATATAGAGATGCGCATATTAAGATATATATATAGATGTATATATATATTTATATATAGAACTTATAAGTTATATTCGTGTCTGAGTATACCGTATTCTGCAATACATCTGTTTCGATGTCGTGGACCTAATTAATACGTCATCACGGTATTTACATGAATATTCCATTTCAAGGGTTCTAATCATCTCGCCATTTCAGCCTCGTGAAGCTTCCATTACGACTTGGTATGTATATACGGATACCATATCTTTCAGAGTGTACATTTTCAGCTTCTCTTGTATAAAATTCATCCTATGAAATCCTGTCTACCAATTCCAGAGATATTTGTACAATGTGATAATCGCCGAACTGCCTTACCATGCAGTTACTACAGGAACACAATGGCTGCTCTTAAAAACATCATATCGTGGATAGTAGAGTAAGTGGACTCCGATACAAACCAATTCGACCGAGTCTCACACTCGTTAGCAAAACGGTCACATGCACTGTTCCGGAAACCCTGGAAATGTCATTGTGGGTGTGAATGTGTGTGTGACTGAGTGTGTGTAGGTGTGTGCGTGTGTGTGTGCTTTATCATTACATGCGTGTTCTATTTGCTTATACTGCATTTGTAACCACTGTCGTTTGTTGGAGGTGAACCGTCCACGTCTGAGCCTATGCTTTTTTTGCTTATTCTGCTCCTCCTAACTTTTCGATCTCCTTTTCCGATCTTTCTCCGCAATTGGAGAAATGGAAGGTGGAGCGAGCGAAAGATGCGTCGTGAAAGAGACAGACAGACATAGAGACAAAGAGACAGACAGACATAGAGACAAAGAGACAGACAGCAGACAGACTGACTGACTATCAACGAGAAAAAAATATAGTTACCCTAAAAGATCGGGGTTTAACTATTTTACGTTCTGCTCCTCCATGCTCATTTTCCTCCAACACCTTATCGTCTATAGGCCTACCTACTTTTTCTCCCTCGATCCATTGTCTTTCCCAACTGACGCTCATCCCTTCCCCACCATCTTTTCCTCCTTTCCCTCCTGCGTCTATTATTCCTCTCTTGATCTTCTGATTCTTTTTCTGCTTCTTCTTCTGCGGCTGCTGCTTCTGTCGCTCCATTACCTCATCCTCCTCATCTTTCCCTTGGGTTGCTAAGAGTCGTCCTGCCACAGACAGTCGACCTCTGGTCCGGCCAGCGCATGCGGTGTTATAGCTACCTCTGTCCTGGCCATCAATTTCAATTACGAACCACTCAGCCCCGACGAAGCCACGACTTTCAAAGCAATTAAAACCGGACACACACACATATGCGCACACACGCACAAGCGAAAGAGAAGGTGAGCGAGAGAAAGATACGTAATGAAAGAGACAAACAGGCAGACAGTGGGACAAAGATACAGATACTCTGACAGAAAGGAAATCAGATTGCATATATATATATATATATATATATATATATATATATGGACGATACGATGGATCGTAAGATCGATAGGTTAGATAGATGAACAGACGGACAGACAGACAGATAGATAGCAGTATAGCTGATCATTCATAAAGTACTCCTAACATTGATTGAATTTTTTATATACAGATAGACAGAGGCAGATTGGTAGATCGGTTAAGCGGGAGGGAGGAAGAAAGAGCGAGAGAGAGACAGAGACAGAGAGAGAGACACAGAGAGAGAGAATGAGAGAGAGACAGAGAGAGATAGGGTGAGAGAGAGACAGGAAGCCAGATAGACAGAGATAGACAGAGAGACAGAGAGAGACAGAGAGAGAGTGAGAGAGAGAGGCAGGAAGCCAGACAGACAGAGATAGAGAGAGACAGAGAGAGAGAGGCAGAGAGAGAGAGAGAGAGAGAGAGAGAGAGATAGAGAGAGAGAGCGTTGCAGGTTGCTTTACTGAATAGAAGAGGAAGGAAGGCTCAAGTCGGAGAATGTTCTAGTTAATTAGGGGCGTATGCATCCATCGTCAGCCATCCTCATCCCATCCTCCTCCTCCCCTCCTCTCTTCCTCCTCATCCTCTCTTCCTCCTCATCCTCTCTTTCTCCTCATCCGTCGACGCATCGTTCGTCCGAATGGCGCCCGCCAGACAATCCGACGTCGGCGGCGGCGGAAGATTTGCCTTCTTCAAACGAACGATTAACATCATCCGAACGACGTAAGGAGAGGGAAGGAGATGGAAAGAGGGAAGGAGGAAAGGAGAGGGAAGGAGATGGAAAGAGGGAAGGAGGAAAGGAGAGGGAAGGAGATGGAAAGAGGGAGGGAAGACGAACGGAACACCACCCAATGCACGCAGCAACATGCATGCGCATATACAATTATACATATATATATAATATGCATAACACGTTTGTGTGACTGTAAAGGTGTGTGCGGCAGAAACATGAACTCAGATACGCTGTGATAAAATGCAAGCATTCATAAATGCACACCTATCTGCATGCATACTTGCCTACTGTTACGTTCATGAGTGCAAACATACATACATACTTACATATATACATACATACATACATGCATACATACATGCATGCACATACATACATTATACACACATACATACATACATACATACATACATACATACATACATACATACATGTACATACATACATGCATACATACATACATACATGCATACATACATACATACATACATACATACATACATACATACATACATACATACATACATACATACATACATACATACATACATACATACATACATACATACATACATACATACATACATACATACATACATACATACATACATGTACATACATACATATATACATACATACATACATGCATACATACATGCACATACATACATTATACATACATACATACATACATCATACGTACGTGCGTACATACATACATACATACATTCACACATACATACGATGAATTGACGTAAGGAAACACTCAATGTAAGGTATACGGTTTCATGTACTCCCTTTGTAAAAGTTTCTTTATCTAGAAATCTATGACATTTTAAAAATATTTAGGGGTCCATCAAGACGCTCACATTTCCCCCAAATTGGCAGAATTGGTGCCCGACGTGTCCAATTGCTAAAATACCTTTCAGCATCTTTGATCCCATGATAAGCTATTTAATGGCTCTGGAATAAGTAGAATTTATAAGTATCTATGACTTTAATCTATATTTAAATATATGACATTGTGTAAGGTTAAACATCCGATCGACTATTGAACAATTATAAAAGTTGTATAAATCATTCGGAGTACAGTCATTATTCGAAGTGATTGACAGTGCAGTGAGACATGAGACATTGTTACATTTACAGTTCATCCATACCTTCGTCCTCTTATTTGTCATCACCGTTTACACCCTTAGCTGCTCATCGTTGGTCATCTCTATATTCTACAATTGGATGCAGATGTTGACTAAAAAATCTGATAAATCGTTGGATACGATATTATTTATCGGCTATCAACTGGACGACCGATTCGGTACTATCAAAAAGCAATTAAATTTTCATCGAGTATAATTTTTATTACCTTCGCCATCCAGCGCTTTGTGAATTAAGGGCACGAGGCCTGTGGACCGCTGCCGAACTGTCTATCCAGTGTATTCAACCCCATGAATGCCCCGAATTTCTCCAGAGGATATCATTTTGAGAGGTTAATTGAGGTGGTTTAATTTGCATCTTCTACACCTATGGAATATGTATACACGAAAGCATACATGTTGTGGCACGGTGTTCGATTGGTTAGAGCGGTCGGCCCGTAACGCTCAGTGTGCGCTGATTGAGCGGATTCGAGCCTCTTCCGAGGCGTCAGTCGCAGTGTAGGAACCTTAAGCGAGTCCTTCGCACACAATTGCTCTGCAGTACAACTGCAATTGCGCCGTCGAGGCGTGTGTGCACTTCTGAGGTGACTACAGGAAGGACAATATAAAATTTCAGGCGTGTTGTATTGTATGCTTACACACATATTCATGATGAATGCTTATATACATGTATGCATGAATACCTAGCATTGCATGCATACATGAGTATGCATTGTCCTCTTGTTCTAGTTTCTATGATCGCACTTACTCCAATACACATATAAGCCTACATGAGCGGCGCGCATTACATTCATACATATACAGTGTACATAGATTTCGTCCTTTAAGTTAAACGCCGGACAATGTAGGAAGCCTTCTCTGCCTGGCATCTCTTGATTCTCTTCCACCTCCTCCGTCGAGCCGAGCGGCGACTGGAAAGGGGGATCGCGTTGCAACAGACGTCGTCTATTAGCGCCGGAAGGTGAGCATCGACGGTCAATGGAGTTTTCTTACGGGCGATGGAATTAGGTAAACAGTTTTGCGAAGACCAGTTGCTACTGTCATTATACACAGATTAGCCCAATAGACATCAGGGACCGACGCCGCCCCAGCCTCCGTCTCCTCCCCACAGGCCTAGTCCTCCTCAGCCGCAGGCAGGGACTGGCTGCCCATGAAACCACTGCCTCTGCATATATGCACTCCTTCGTCCACCTTTGATCTCTTTATTTCGTTGTCTGTCTAGTTGCGATGTTGCCTACGCCTGTCTGTATGTCTGTGTCTGTGGCGTTGTCTCTGTTTCTGTCCGTCTCCGTCTCACTCTCTCAGTGTCGATACACGTCTCTCTGTCTCTCTCTGTCTCTCTCTGTCTCTCTCTGTCTCTCTCTGTCTCTCTGTGTCTCTCTCTGTCTCTCTCTGTCTCTC
>OY365817.1:20657383-20767383 GCA_959347315.1 Bimastos eiseni
GAGCGAGAGCAGTTCCGCTATGATGAGTATAGCGACTACACAGTGTAGGTGAATGAGATGAGACTATATGGCGAGGTAGAGGATTGGCCACTCGCCCTCATATGCCGACGCTAAGAAAATGACGTCACTAGCACTTCATACCCATGGCTGGCTGCAGCCTCGGGGCGATCTTAAGGGACTGTTCATCTGTTCCTTTTTATTACATATTGCTACAAATCGTATTAAAGGCCTGTAATGTCGTCTTCGACAGTTCACCCTATTGACGCAACTTGGCCCAGACACTCTGAACATGTATACGTCTCCTGTCAGCTGTCGACGGCAATCCGTTGGTTGGTTCCACGCTTGTGCGTGGGTCCACCACTGGTGACTCTTTTCGGTTAATTTGCGATGCATATATTTTTGGGAACAGACTATTTTATATGGTTCACCATGACATTAAGCATCATTTATATGAGGCGTAGAGAGCACCTCCGATTAGATATCTATGAGAGGTGCTATATAAATACCCGATTACAAATACATAATATTTGCACACTAAGAAATTAAAGAAGATCGTCAACAAATAATTAATCATGTTTTTTAATGAGGCCTAGAGTAGCCAACGTATAGGCAATATAGGCCCATGTACTGTTTTACTCTTTTCTGGCATATGCATATTTATATGGCTTAATTACAAAATAACATGCCCATCCCTTGAATAATGGGACTACATTACGTTCATCAGATACATAAGTTAGATACATATACACACACTTTGAAACTATGTTCATCGTCATCAATCTGATATTTACAAAGGAAGGCATGGATTCCTGGAATTGTGTTGTTGCGGTTTTACCGCAAGTATATTCTTTTGCTGAGGCAGCAAATCAGTGTTGGAAAATCATTTTTCCGTCATGTGACCCAATGATTTGTTGTCGTCCATTCTGCAGCGCGCCAGGATACGTCTCGTGCAGCGCCGGGTGTGAGGCTGTCGCCGGGAATGGATGCGTCCGAGGATTGAAACCGGCGGCCGCTGCAGCAGCGGCCGCCAGTCCATATATGGAGAAGGGCATGGCCAGGGCAGACGTCGAGCCAATCACAGGCCGCGACGCCATCTTGATTTTCTCGAGCTCCGCCTCCTGAAGACGTTTCGACTTGGCTCGGCGATTCTGGAACCAGATCTTGACCTGGGTTTCGGTGAGGCTGAGAGAAGCCGAGAACTCTGCTCGTTCGGCGATCGAGAGGTACTGGCGCTCACGGAACTTGCGCTCAAGGGCCAGAAGCTGTTGAGTGGTGAACGGCGTGCGAGGTTTCCGGTTTGATTTGTGTTTGCGTAAAAGGCACTTGTGCGGACTTAATCTCGGTGGACTTAGTATCGTTGCTCCGCCTACAAAGAAAATTTATTTAAAGAGATTGTACGTATGAGCATAACAGACCAATAAGGCCTTCTTCCCTCTCCTTTTTCTAATACCATCACCTATGTTTAGGAACCATTCACTGGAAGAATAGAGCAAATGGGGGCCTCGTATACACTGGCACAAACAGGCTCACATTTTGAAATACATATTTCACTGTATGTTAATATATCATTCACTCGGCTTTCAACCACAAAACGTGCAAAAAATTGCATATTGACACATCAATGCACGAAAAAAGACAGCATGCCAGAGCCCAACATTCCTTAAATGTTATCCCAAAACAAAGCACATGTATATGAAACATTGCCGAAATGTTCCTTCAAAATTAAATAAAATTCATCTGCATTGCCAAGATTTTATATTTTCTAAAAGTGAATAAGAAATGTTGGTGTAAACGTGTATTGTTCAAATACGCCTTTAAGACAACTATCAGCCTCGTGATCGACACTGCGCCTAAACTTCGTCGCAACTGACACATTATATTGTTCATACAATCAACATCCGACAATTTACGCAATGCGAGCTTTCACAAATTCGCATGCAGAAAAAAGTTTTTTTGCTATGTTAACTATAGGTCTATTCCAGCGTTCCAACCATCCCGTGTTCAAATCCTGGCGCTGCAACCACATGATACGCGTTGACGATGATTAGTGGATAATGTATGCTATTATACTTTCGCTCACAGCTGGCAAAATGCCATGCTCTACCTGGAGTATGCGAGATAGAAATCTGAGAATATAGTCGTATATACACGGTTTACGGTGACCATCGTTATATATGATTTCTAATTAGCATTTCAAAGAATGGGTGTCGTAACACAATTTCTGTCCTAACTAACAGCAATGCCAAAGCTTTTTATAGGACCATAGTTCTCGGATGCGTCATGAGACTGTAGCCGTGCGGTTCAAAGCAGCTCGCCTTGCAACACTGACTCTTCGAGCTCAATGCTCCCCTATTAAGGCGACCAAGTAGGCCTATATATGTATAGTATACCCACAAGTCTACCATATGTATGTATACAAACATGTTTTACGTATATGTTCGCAAAATGGTTAATGCTTAATGAACAAAAACTATCATCTGAAACAGTCTTTATGCCCAACACCGTTCAATTTTTAGGTTCTCCGCAAGTTATACTGAATTTTAACGAGTTATTTGTTTTACCTGCAGCACCCAAAGGTTAGTGCCTTAATTGTAGCCTATCATAAAGGCGCTTTATAAGTCAACAATATAGCTAAGATTATATTACGTTACATAAAGCACAGCATGGCATATAATTTATAGCTCGAGATGACTTATAACATTAGATTGATATATATATATATGCATTCAGGGAGCCATCAAGCGATGCTCGCTTTGAAATTAACCATATATATTCCAGTCCAGACTGTCCTATTAATATATCTAACCAATGCATTCGTTGCCAGCAGACTTGACAATTGTAACTCATATCTTATTGACATAACTCACGGATTACAGCACAGACTGCAAATGGTTCAGCACTCTCTTGCCAGAGCCAAAACAAAACTCACAATAATAAATATGGCAGTTTATAACTCTCGTATTGCATGTAGTTGCCCGAAGAATCCATTTCACAATATTTTTGGCTTTGCAGTTCACAAAGTACTATAACTTAACCAATAACCAGCCGATCACTCTATTACTAATGGTCGCCCTAACACAGATTACCCTGCACACATCAAAGGACTCTTTTTGCATATCCTGAACCCTAAAACCGTTGGGGTCTCGGACTGTTCAACGATGGCTTGTCCAAGTCTGTGTAACTTACCGTCAAATTGAACTCGTTCTGCATATTCCTTGATGTGTCAAATGGGTTCAACCTTAAGACGCATCTATTCAAACTTGCTTACAAACCGAAGCGTTTTGGCTCCTCGTTTCTGAGATCAATCGGATCTCGACCTGAATGCTCCAGTTGAGACTCTCTGTTTCAATTTAGGTAACGATCGATTGAAAACTTCGTCGTTATTAAAACGGTGCCGTAGATGCCATCAGATAAGACCTCAAGGTCACGGATTAGGCCAAGTAATATAATCAATGGTCTTCACTTTTCTCAAGACGAAGAATGCTAGTTCTACTGCCAGTCCATCGCTTTCGTTCCCTGGGCCCACGTGTATGAAGCCTTTGAAAACGGGCCTAAGTCCAAGTCCGGACCAGTTTTCACTGTAAACCCGACTAGAGAACTAGATCAGCGTGTATGGGCATTCTTGGCGACTCCTAATTCCTCTAAAACCTGACTAGCGCTAGTCCACCTGGCAGGCAGGCGTAAATCTACTAGTCATGCCTAGTGAAGTAAAATGGCGGCCGCCGTCTCGATTGGTCCACTTCGTCGAATTTTCCGACTTCAAGGAAGGTTTAAGAGAGATCATTGCTCACTCTGCTATTGTCGGACGATAAACTTAATTATTTTCTACGTTTTCGCCGTCACGAAATGATAATTGTTATCGGTGATCTTCATTTAATCGGGAGTTTTAACACTGGTGTATACATCGCATCGCCGAACACACGGCCTTTAGCTTGCAATGGTCGAACTAACTTTTCCCACATGCAAGCTCAATAATAGTTGAGTAAGGCAATCGTAATCTATGCATAATAATTTTTGCGGAGGAGTAATATTGCGATAACAGTGACATTTGTGATTTAACAAAATCGTCTGTTAATTAAAACAATGAGCATAATAATTTTTTTTGCCAGATCAAGTCCAAAAAATATCCTATAAATAGCTTGCGCATGCGCAACTAGCCGTAATCGCGCGAGCCATTGATGCTGGGTTTTCCTACGCCCATCCAAGTCTCTGACTAGCAAGTTTGGGACCAACGGATCGTTCATACACGCATTTTCCCGTGGTCTCAAAAATCAGCCTACGAAGTCCGTCTTTGGGCCCAAAGCTGGACTAACGTTATGACCGTTTTAAAAACCGCCATACACGTGGGCCCAGCAGTTTTATTTGGGGGAGGAGGGGGGTGGTAGGAATATTCTTTACCTAATCGAGTTAAACATGCATCGGTTGAAGACATTGGTCATTTAACTTTTTCAAATTCAGTTGTTGATATCAGAAATAAATCCAAAACGCATGTGGACAAAAGCAGATTTCAACGTATAGATGTAAGAATATTTTCATTTGTTATAATAATACAATACAATACCACTGTTATTTTATTTAGCCCTTCTCACAGTTTAGTTCAGAAGTGCAATTGTGTGCGAAGAACTTGCTCAAGGTCTCTACATAGTCACGCCACGGACGAGAGTCGAACCCACTCCCTCAGCGCACACTGAGCGGTACGGGTCAACCGCTCTAACCAATCAGCCACCATACCACACTTGTTCCCCTCCACGATGTATACATTATATGCATCTGCGCATTCGGTCATTCAGAGGTTCATTTAATTGCAGAAAACAATGGTTGCTTACACCCAATCCTACCAAAACAGTCCCTTCCGGTCAATGCACCCCTAGACGTCTATAAAAAGGCACGTGATATACGTGTTTAGCAGTAGTGTCCGTCTAACTGGAGTGTTGTAAAATCGGTTCCGGGTCGAAAGCACTTTCGAAGCAAGGCTGCCATTGGTCAATCGCCGGTGACGTCAGACAGACGTCAGCCATCTGCTTCGTTAGGGAAAATTATGTTCCGTACGAATGATGATGTTGTAAAGTACAGACCGACTTCGATTCAATTTTTACCATGCCAACACATTGTCACTAATCAGATTCTGCATTCAATGCAGTATGGCGCCTTAAGCTGCTGCCATTTTGGTGGTCCTTATATAGCAGCATAAGCGAACGGAGGCGGAACCGCCTTCGCCTCGGTACCTATCTGCTACGACACCGCTTAAATCTCAACAGTCTCTTCGGCAACGCCTTTGACATTCTACACCTCTGAAGTGTGTATACAAGGATCCTGCTAAGAACCGTTTGAAGTCGAAGTTTGGAGTCTAACGAAGTCTGAGCACAGTCATCTTGTATTGATTGCCTGATAAGTGGGCACTGGGCAGCTATATATACATATGCATACACGTATCAATATATATATATATATATATATTCTCTACAGATTCTCTGCCTCGTAAATCTCGTTCAATTAAGCGAAGAGATTATACAGAGCGATGAACATTACATAATTAATATGAATGAATGTCCAACGATGGACATTGAACAGCCATGGTATCTGCCAGGTATTGGACTTTGGTAGTCGTGCTTCAGAGCATGCATGTTTCTTCCCTGTTTGTGTAGTCTAGTGTAGACGCTGCAGATTTCGAGGCAGCGTAGACGAAAATTTAGCATTAAACGATCAATTATTAATTAGCATATAAGACACGCATAAGACATGGAATCTCGTTTGGGAAACCACCTACATTGAGGGCGGTCTGTGATGTGCTTGATGCCAATATAGGTTTAGGATGAAACAATATTTTTGTTGTTCGAAGTTACTGACTCAACGTTTCGTGTGCGAAATTTAATTCGTTATGAACAATTGTGTGTGTGTGTGTGTATGTCTTCATGCCGCTATGTCGGCATGTGTGTAATATAGTTTTTATATACATGGGCATTTATAAAGCACATTTTGCAGGCCACCTTCGTAAGAGATGACGCACCTATAAGGCAACGCGCCTACATGCATGTAGTTCACCCCGGATGTAAATCAGATTCAAGACACATGCAATGAGTTCATAATATGGTCCAACGAATGCCAAACTGTATACAGGGTTGTTTTTGGACACATCAATAACTAGATTCATAAGAAATAAAGTCTGAGGGCACAAACTCTAGCGACCAAAGAGCATCGTATTATTTGACTTATAATCGTCAATGCTAACTTGGATATAACTGCGGACATAATCTTATGAATAATAATGAAAAAGAATCAGAACAAGAACAATCAAAACAAGAACAATCAAAACAAGAACAATCAGAACAAGAACAATCAAAACAAGAACAATCAAAACAAGAACGATCAAAACAAGAACAATCAGAACAAGACAATTGGGACAAAAAGATTCGGAAAAAGAAGAATTTTAATACGAAGAATTCGAAAAAGAAGAATCACATCAAGTAAAATCAGAACGATGAAACTGTATCAGAATATGAAGAATCGGAACAGAACAACAAGAACAAAAACAAACAGAACAAGAACTACCAGAAAAAGAACTATTGGATCAAGAAGAATCAGCGGGGAAACCCAGAATGAGAATGATCAGAACAAGAACAACCAGAACAAGAAAAATCAGAACAAGAACAACCAGAACAAGAACAATCAGATCAAGAACAGTCAGAACAATGAGAATTAGAACAAGAAGAGCACTCTGTTGAGCTGACCAACGTATGCACGAGAGGCATGCATGCAGTAACGTGTATGAAGTGTATACAGACTCCTTTTCATATCCTCGGCGCACATGATGGCATGCAGGTCGATAGTACTCCTACTCGTTATAGCTGAGCTAGTCTATAGGGACACAAATGGAGCAAAAACCTACGAATACATGTCCATTTGCGCTGACAGGGACATGTACGTCCAAAGTCTTGGTTGATCATATAGGGCGTTAAACTGCACAGGCAAAATAAACTCCGACGCTGCTATAACTCAGGCAGGGTCAGTCCCAAGCCTGGAGAAAGAAGGAGGGCGACGCTAATGATCTTTAAACTGCAACTATACCACCACAGGCAAAATACACTACTCAATTTACATTATACAGTTTGTCACGTCTCGAACTTTTTATCAAGCAATAGCTCTTGCACTCTAGTCAGTCCCAAGCGGAAAAGCCTGATTAAAAGAGGAGGGCGACAGGAGGGCTAATGGTCTTTAACCCGAAATCTACTAGGCATGCACCAAGATCTAGCAATATTGATTTCTCTGCTTCAGTGAACTTATAGCTTTTTAGTTCTGAAGCAAACTGCAACATATAGACCTATTGTTTTTCATCTTAATTATCAGTAATCGATGAATTAAAATCGGAATCACTTTGACGCTTCGCTTGGTTGCGTCCGTCACAATCCAGAGAATTTATGGCAAAAATTTTTTTTCAGGTAATTATCACCTCCAGCGAGTGATCTGAGTCGACTTCTGTCAAGTGCCTGAAAGAAGTTTAAATTGCAAACTGTCAAGCTCAAGTATACTCGCTTGCCCTCAATGCTGCTCCGCTACAATGTTCGTTGAATGGTGAATCGCTGCGTCACGTATTCTTGGCACCTCAATTACCATTCTCTTTCTGGCAGTAGCACTATCGATGTTGATGGAAAAGACAGCTATAGAATAACCATTTCTTGATTTTTATAAGGTATCAAAGATATCTGCACTCTTTACCCTTAGACGCCAACTCACAGGGCTCTTGTTAGAATACGCGCTTAAACTTCAATGAAGCGTTTGACAAGACCAGAATCTGAATCGCAAAACTGAAAGACAGTTTTTGGAGATATCTCGCACAGTCGATTTGTGCCATAAACAGACAAATGCCACAGAAGTTTTGCCGAGATTTTCTCCATATATGAAAACAAGTAATCACCAAACGTTTGACACAACCCGTGCTCATTTAATACCGTCGTATATCGAGGCACATCGCCCCCACCCCGGTCCTGAACCCTTTAATCCTCAATAACTAATTTAATAACTATTAATTAATAATAAGTAAGGCCTTATACATAAACGAAACTATGTGTTCCCACGTGCACTGAGCAACTTCTAATCACCATTGTATCTCAAATGTATACAGTCGACAAAAATAATTAATACATTACGCTGATTGGAGTCGTTTTTCGTTTTATATCGTTATAGTCAGGGTGTGCCATACTATTTTCTGCAACAGTCTTATGTTTGGCGTTACTTTTGGAACCGCCCCGATTTTAAAACATATATGACGCCTTTAATGAGCTCTGTGTGATTCCCTATATATATACATATATATATATATATGTATATATATAGGGAATTTATGTATCATATCGTTATGTATCATAACGTGGTTGTCAATGTGAATATATGGACGACAACGTGCCGTGCGTATACATTATACTTACGAGATGCGTTGGGAAACTGCGCCGCCTCCATCCACGGATATACCATCCCACACGATGACCATTTGGCAACAGCAGCCGCAGCCACTGACAGTCCATAGGATGGAGACGATTGCGAGGGCATACAATGAGGAATGGGGGCATGAGGAGTGGTAGGATGGATTGCAGCATGGCTCGCAAGAGGAAGAGGATTGGGGGACCGATCCGTGTTGTATGCATCTAAGGCAGGAGGAGATGAGGCGAAGGACTCGTTTCCGGATAAAGAGGAATCGTCCGTCAAGTCCGCTGATCGTCGGAGGCGTCGTTGCAGCAGTCGAGAAGAATCCTCGAGCGACGGAGACTGGATCAGTTCATCCAACGACACGGAGGACACAACGGCAGCGGTGCTTCTCCTCACTTCCTGTCCATCGAAGATCCCTTCGCAGGCCTGCTGCCGCTCGGCGTCCAGTCTCCTACCGCTCAGAATTCCGTCTACCGTAAACGAAGAGGAATTCGACGACGGTCCAGTTCGCGCACAACGCTTCGACCGAGGAATGGAGGTCGAGTTCGTGACCCTTGTCATGTGACCTGAATCGAAAGCCGGAAGTTCCGGTTTGTCGTCGTCGTCTTCTTCGAGCCGCCGAACTACTTCCGGTTTGGCATCACGTGACTTGGATCGGCAACTGCTCGTGTGTAGGTGTTTCGAACCACCGTCACCCTTCGCCATGATGGCTGCGACGCTGAAGGACAGAACGGGTCTGAGCCCCGAATTAGAGCGCAGCGACTCACCGGTTATATCGGGCTCTTCACAGGCCATGACCGCCCTCGACAGGATGCCGGCCTTTGAGGTTAGCGGCGCTTCCAGGTGGGAGATGGCAACGACGAGGGGTGACTGGCAGTTGGAAGAGCTTCCTGAGTTATTATCCATTATGGCTCTTTCTGTGGCCGAGTATTACAACCGGCCTCCGATCATTTTTACATTGACCGCTTTTTCTCTCCGAATCGACCTCGTCCGTTCTCACAACGCTAGTACGGCTTCAGCTTCAGCGGCCACAATCACTCAGGTGTGCATAATGTCTCGAGTTGCCAAAATGAGCATACGAGGTCACTGTCTGCACGCTGGAGGGCGGACCACGCAAGTGGAGCCTCGACGCCGATTGGCCGCTGGGTGCCCGTTGACGCATTGACTGACAGCTGTCAGACAGCTGAGGCATATGCGTGAAATGTGACGTCATAATCGATTGTTCCGTTCGTACTGTTGCCCCTCTCTCCTTCTCTCTCTATTATTACCACCCGGCTGTGCAGTGATGCGAGCGTCCTTGGCTTCGAACGGAGTAACGGTGACGTCTATTCCGAAAGGCACACCGTTATTGGCACCATCAGACCAATAACAACAGTCGTCCTATGCCCTATGGAGAGAGCTGAGCAGTTCGCTGCGCAATCGGTCTCTCTGCAGACAATGCGTAGCCAATTACTTCACGCCGCGAAAAATGGCCCTCGCTGCGGTTGGTCCCGCATAGAAATAATTATATTTAATAATCACTTCGTGCAATCCAGGGCAGTTGGCAGGTATATGGCCTAGACTTTTTACTGTAATATGATAGCAATGTATATGACATTTATACGTATATAGAAATGCGTTATATGAAGCTTTTCCTTCATACGTTACGCTACGTTACGTAATATCAATTGCTGTCGTTATTGCTATAAGTCGATTTGTGAAGCGTAAGAAATTGCACTTAGATTGATAGAAATGTGCTAAAACAGCTAAACAAAGGAACGTTCATGTTCTCAATGACACCTTCCATATATATACTGTACCTATAGGGAAGCGCTCACTTCCCTCGTATCCTAATGCAATGAACCAAGGACTTGGGACCACCATATATTAGGACTTGCTGTTTCTTCCTAGCTATAGGGTATATCATATCACACTGCTTGCTTGCAAAGGTATGTGTGTGGGAACAATAGACATTGCAGTGACTGCCTGATATATATGCATTGATAAGATGGCATTATATATATATATATAAAATACCAAATGCAGGAGTCTTCAGCGCCTTTCGAAAGTTCTCTGCAACACCTCATCATGTCGGAGTCTGTCTCAGATGTGGCTAAAACCTGAGGTTGCCGACCGACACCTCTGGCGACCAGTGATGACGACTGAAGCCCACGTTCTGCGTCGTCTCTTCCCACCGGTTGGCCAGAGAGGTTATATATTGCATCCCATACCTCATCCGCTTTGTCTTGCAATTATAATGGAAAAGGATAATAGAAATTTTACTCAACGGATCCCTTACAAATCCAGAGCCGCACATTGAAAGATGAACGGTGTACGCTCGATAATCCGAAAGTCCGATGGTCCGAAGGTTCGATAGTCTGAAGATTCTATACTCCGACACTGATTGAACCAGAAGTGTAAAACTGGGAGCTGGATTTATATGAAAAGAATAATGCCTATATATGGTGCAATTCAGCTTCTAATACAGCCGAATATAATTCTTTTCTTCAATATACAGCGTCCATCATAACCGCAATCTTATCACCTATCGACCGCACACCATACAATCTTCGGACTATCAAACCATCGGATATATTTAGACACAGAACCGACTGAACTATTCCTAGAAATCTGCAGGCAGTGAACAACTAATAACTGGTTCCTGCAGTGACTTTCTGCGAAGTGTCAGTTTGTTTATCAAACGAAGGTATAATATATATTTTAATAATTGTGTATATCTTTTATATATGAATTACAGATGGATTACAGATTCGTATACATATATAGGTATGTATATATACGAATCTGTAATCCAACTATAATTTCAATCCTTGAGTATAAACGGTGCATATATTATAGTGAGACGACTTTTGTGAACCTGTTTATGTAATCCACGCATGAAGGCACTCTTGTTGCTCCAACCGCTCGTGATTCTTTGTTTGCTCAAGCCTATGTTTTATGTCTTCGAAGGCAGATAAGACAAGTTTTATGTGACAGACCATCAGTTCTGATTCTGTCGACGCCTGTATCTAACGATATCGGTTCGGTGCAAGAGACGCATCAATTTAATGTTTCAATCGCTTAGACATCGTTGCCTTATTCATAGAGGCATATAACTGTTTGGAGACATAAAATTTCTCGTTCATTGTATTTTTTAATAACGTGCTCAGCATAGTCTAAACTGACACTGAGCTTCGTCAAAATTAGAAGTCATTGGCTACATAGTTACTTATATATACAATCATTACTTTACGCGCTATACTTGAAATTTGAGCTTATAGGTCCTGTATTCAAATAGAGAAGTAAAAATGTTGACTTGTCGTGCGATATGCATTGGCATTTGGCAGACCCATAATTTACTTTACTAATTCACTGCGCGTGTGTGTGTGTGTATGTGTGTTAAGGTAGCCCAAAACATTTACTTTCTTAGAGTTACAAACCACAGTCCTGTTTTTGTTCTATGTTCTCTCTCTCTCTCTCTCTCTCTCTCTCTCTCTCTCTCTCTCTCTCTCTCTCTATATATATATATATATATATATATATATATATGTATATATATGTATATATATGCATGCTGCATGTTCCTTATTACATTTCCATAAATTTAGAGGGATTACTGAGTACTTATGGGTCGCCCAAGATTATAGACAATTACGAAATCAACTTTCTCAGTATATGGCTATCTATATACTTTTGTCTTTAACAGATTCGCAAAACGTAGGCTTATAACGCTTAAAGCTTAAATAAAAATCATTAACGACGTTTCACAGAGTCAAGCAGATAACTTTTAGGCTGTAATTGAAATTGAAATTCGTAACATAGAAATCGAAAACATAGATATGTCCAACGAAAACGTAATTGCAGCGAAGTGACCGTGCGCTGACCATCTATAGCAAAAGTGATGGACAGAATTCCTATGAGGATTGCGTATATATATTCGCTAACGATGGAAGTATTAATGACTCTCTTCCTCTATTACCTCCTCTTCATTCACTTACTCCTCAACCCCACCTTCTTTCATCCTAATCCTCCACTCATTTCCTACTCTTCTTCTTCTTCCTCCTCCACCTCTTACTCCAACCTATTTTCCACCTCGATTGAGAGAGCATATATTTCGGGTGTACCGATTCCTGTTTCGAGCCTATCATTTCCTCTTCACGCCAGCATGTAACTGATGCCATCACCCCATAGTTCCATTACCACATTGTTCCATCACCCCATTGTTCCATCGCCCCATTGTTCCATTGCCTCATTGCTCCATCACGCAATGCGGCTGTTACGTATACGCAACGCAGACGTTGGTTGTGACCACTTATACCTCTTGTAAGGTTACTGTGCAGCGTTTTACCAAAAGACTTTATTTACTTGGTAACTGTGACATTTAACATTATTAAGGCCAGCGCATGCAGAGAGCGCCTGTGAGTAGATATCTCTAAAAGGCGCTATATAAATGTTTTGATTACATTACCCCATTCAATAGATCAGCGTCTTCTAGCCCAACGATGCAACGGCATATCCTTCTCAGCTATTATATTGTTAATTATGTTATTAGTTATAGTATTAATTATATTAGTAATCACATTAGTAATTATACTAGTAATTATATTAGCAATTATATTAGTAATTATATTAGTAATTATATTATTTATTATATTATTAATTATAGTTAAAATGGCACACAGAAGTGCGAAGCTAGTGGCGATTAGCCGATTGCCAGGCGCAGAACGGTTATCCAGAGTCAACTAATGAGGAATGTCGAGTTTCGAGAAGCGACTTCGTAAGCAAGAAATCGAGATCGAACATCCCTCAGAGAAACAATGCTAGTCTAGTCGAGGCATAGAGACAATCGGTCATGGCTCAACCAAAAGACGCTGCATAAATGCATAGATCAGAGGAGAGGAAAAGAAAAGGGCGTGCAAGCGTTTGCCGGCTTCATTGAGAACCTCTGAACTCTATAAGAAAGGCATTTTCGAATTACGGACGTATTACATTAAGTAGCCACGAATCTTGTTTGAGTAGGGTCAACTGCCTGATAATTCAGCAAACACTAACTTCCATTACATGCACACAACGATCCAATGAGAACTTTCGTTTAATTTCAGAACACCCAAAACATTTCAATGAACCGTAAAGCAATCAACCTATTCATAGACAGGCGATCATATTGGAGTGAACTACGTGTCACTTCATATATCGGGCAGGCAGGTACATTACGAAGCCATTTCCCAATCGTCTCTGACTCCAACACTATTTGCACTCTGACAGTGCCAGTCCCAAGCCTTGATAAAGGAGGAGACGACTCTAATTGTCTTTGTAATTTCACAGTGTTGTTAAACTGCAACTACGCCCACTGTCTCTCATCTCATCGACAGAGTATTCAGCCACTCAGTTCGCTAGAGGGCATCAGTGGCCGAGCTATAACGGTCCAGCTGCTCATCGGGATCTCTCAGTCTGCTAACAATTAAACTATCGCACACGCGCCGTTAGCTTTCAAAGCGTTTGTCTAAAGAGGGGCAAACGAGCGTAGACTAATAGCCAGCAGAATTGGTCGTTTCATCCTTCTTCGACCGCTAGTATAAGGCTCATATGGATTGAAGCACACGTAGCGCATGCAGTTACGCCGAATCCCACATTCCGCCAGCACAAGATCATAGATCTCAATAGGTACCAGACGAATAATGCTTGACAATGTAATGTGGCCTTTGAAGCCACTGCAAACAAAACGTCGACTTCACAAAAGCCTCTGACAAAACATTATGTTGGCTGAGGTGTGCGAAATTGAGCGATCATTCTATCGTAATTGCATCGAGTCATTATTTATAAGCGTTCATTATTTCTATCAATATTTTTGGCTCTCATTGCTAGCGAGGGTGCCTCCACAATGTGAGTAAAGCGTGAAAACTGTCCGGTTGTGCTATGTACCAAATTTGATAGGCATTCTATTAGACAAAGCACAAAGCTACCAAGCTGTCTACTACAAAACAGCCGTGCATCATGTATCACGTATAAGTTGCATATGCATGTTTGCACACAGTTAGCATCGAAAACAGGCATGACGATACATGTGAACGCTCTAATAGACCTGGCAGGCAATGTGGAATTAGTCACGTTGATTTGGAACAGCAACGCTGTAACAGGTGATTCACTAAAGAAGTGTGCTACACACACCAGACTTACTTATTCCGATCTCTACACAGAATATCGTCTCAGAGGAGTTTCGAACCCGCACAATCTGCGCTGCAAGGAGAGACTAGCCTACCAACAGATTGAAGACGGCAACCTCAGAGGTCAGGTGCTATATACGCCTACATTTCCTACATTAATTTCAAGGACTGAGACAAGACACCTATATATATATATATATATATATATATATATATATATATATATCCATATCCATATCCATATCGAAGATGATTTGTTGTCGCTCTCGTCCTTTCTCCAGGCTTGGGACTGGCACTGTCAAAGTCCAAACAGGGTCGGAGTTAGTGTATCTGACTCGCCTCGTTTTATATATATATATATAAATATATATATAAATATATATATAAATATATATATATATATATATATATATATATATATATATAGGTGCTCGGCCTGGATACATCGCGGTATTTGCAATTTAACGACACTATGTGATAACAAAGATTATTAGGGTCGTCTTCCTCCTTTATCCAGTCTTGGGACTGGCACTGTTAGAGTGCAACCAATGTAGGAGTTTTGCTCATTGTTTCGTTGTTTATTTTTTAACGACACCGCTCCATATCGAAGATGATTTGTTGTCGCTCTCCTCCTTTCTCCAGGCTTGGAACTGGCACTGTCAAAGTCCAAACAGGGTCGGAGTTAGTGTATCTGACTCGCCTCGTTATATATCTATAGACCCGGGCGATTGGCATGCAGTTATAACACGGGTCATATAAAAGGCCAATTCTGTAGTGTTTAAAAGTTAGCAAAGGTTCGCTGCGGGTCATTTACAGGCGTCTTGCAGTCTGTCTTTGTGAATTCGCTTAAGTGAAATAATCCATCATTCGACAGACATTGCCTTATGTAATGGAATTGCACCTCGTGATGCTCAACTCATCTCTATAGCTGGAAATAAAATTGGATCACACTGTGCGTATGTGATAATATATATATATATATATATATATATATATATATACATTATCAATTTAAAGACGTGTATAAGACATATATATCATGTAGTGTGACAACATTAGGCATTTATGCACCCAAGCACAGCGACAACGATCAAGCTTCAGTATCAAGTTTCAAGGTATACGGCTTTCAAGATCAAAGCTATGTGCGTGTCAAGTAAAATAAATTAATAACTCCGATAAGAAAACTATGTGTATACGGTAAGCCCTACACCATTTCTTATACGTCGGGCCCTCTACAAAAGACACAAAAGACGGATATTGGTTGGCTATAGAAATATACAGCATACCCGGAGGAGGAGGAGGAGGAGGAGGAGGAGGAGGAGGAGGAGGAGAAGGAGGAGAAGGAGGAGAAGGAGGAGAAGGAGGAGGAGGAGGGGAGGAGAAAGAGAAGGAGTAGGAGGAGACGGAGCATGAGGAGGAGGAGGAAGAGGAGAAGGAGGAGAAGGAGGAGAAAGAGGAGGAGGAAGAGAAGCAAAGGAGGAGGGGGCATACGAGAAATAGTGACTGTATTTACTCGTGGACCTTTTATGCTTCTTTATGAATACCTGTCGATGGTAATAATTACCTACGTACGTAACATAATTGCTAGCTAATTGAGCGCACACCTCGGGTGATAGAGGTGTGCTTCTGATGGGAGCCTGCGCCGCCAAGCCGACGCCATGGTGTCATAAATCATCTAGTCCAGGTCTATGGCTCCATACAACTCGATCGACGTCGCCGGTTTAGTCACATAAAGACGGCGAGTTCATGAAACAACGGAGAACACGGAACGGTGCATGCTGTATAATAGTTGGGACATGCGCATTGTAAACCTCTATCGCTGTCAGACCCTGTTTCTCGCGGTCCTAGCCCAACCGCTGCCGCTGTCAAGCTCAGTCGCTGCTGTGACGGTGGATAGGTTCTCTAACGATTATCTCTCCCACTCCATCCACCATTTTTTACACCGGGCTGCAAGGCATTTCAATCATGTTCTACCATTTATTGGAGTTTTGTAGGAACTTGGAAATTTTTAGTACTTGGGAATTAGAAGCTCAAGCTCTCTGAAGATGCAAGCTGTATCGACGGAGTAGTAGTCCTTCAGAGCTGGAACTCCGCTCCCTGGTCGCAAGACCCAACGACGATTATTGCGGACCTGTTTTTGCCAATGCCCAATTTACCTTCAAACCCGCATTGTTGCTCGCTGGCGTCGCCAGAGGCGTCACACTCCGACGGGAGACTGACTTTAATTAACGGTTCCGGTGGCAGTTGACGCATAGAAGCCCAACGGTGTCCCATTCAGACCAACGACAACCCGTTCATTTGACAACCACCGTACCTCTATTATTCCACTCAATACGGACTGGGTTACATTTTGCGACAGCTAAGCATACGAACGACTCCTCCACGGTTATATATACCTTCAGAGAAGACCTTATCTCCTCGCGTATGTATTTTCCTACATTAAGGTCTGTAGGCGTCGCTTTGAAACACGTGATAGATGTCGGTTTCGACGGACAAATAGTCGGATCGTCGGGCTGAATGAAATGTAATTGCGGTTTAATACGCGTGGGAAACGACTCTTTAACGACTTGACGTGTTATTGTTCGACCGATTAGAAGCGAATGAGCGACGCAACAACTGCTTGCATGGTTGAACGAGCGCTCGCCTGATTAGGCATTCTCAATGCACTTCGATATTAACTGTATTGTATGTCCGGTCTTAATTGGCTGAGGTTATTCAAACTCATAAATAGATTCACATAGGTGGCCCTCAGTATATACATTTCCATATACAATGTATATTATACATACCCTGGACCTAGGTTGTGCATATATATATATGTATGTGTTTGGGTAGGCTGTGTGTAGTTACGTGCGCAGCTGGGTCTTTTTACGTGTCTGTTTGTACCTGCGTCTGTCTGTGAGTGTCTGTGTCTGTCTATTATTTTGGCTGTTGATGTAACTCTTAAGGGAAACTTCGTGCGTCGTCTCTTTAGGTCTGTCACGTGACAGGTAACGGCGAGAGTGATTGTCTTAGACACAGTTTATTTGACTGCCTCACCTTTTGCTCCAGTCTTCCCTGTGATAACTTTTCTCTCATGTCCATGTATATAAGAACAACAATCTCTTGACTCGAGTCTTAGCTCCGCCACTGTTAGGACTTTGACAGTGCCAGTCCAAAGCCTGGAGAAAGGAGGAGGGCGACATCAAATCATCTTCGACATGGAACGGTATCATTAAAAAATCAACAATGCGTGACTCGAGTCTTGATAACTGAAACAGGAACGATAAGTAAAATTATCTATGAAGTTAAATTAGAATAAGTTCAAATTCAAGAGCACAGAACTGAATAATTAGGAATCATTTTTTAAGTAAAATGTCACTTCTAAACAGGGAGCTACTTTGTACTTGAAACCGCGCCGATGTCCTGTTCAGTTAGTAAAAGTTCAAAGTCTAAAATGACAGAGTTAGACGACACTTACTTACATATAAAAGCTTACATGCGTGCAGCGTCGTTTGACATAATTATCAGCCACTGTTTGATTATTTCCAGCCCCAATTAATTTTCAGTTGAACCTCATCATTAGCCGACCTCCTAAAGCAAACATGAACTAAAAAAAACGTGAATATAATTTATTCATTTATTCATGTATTCATTTATTCATTTATTCATATGTTCTTTTATTCATTTATTCATTTATTCATTTATTCATTTATTCATTTATTCATTTATTCATTTATTCATTTATTCATTTATTCATTTATTCATTTATTCATTTATTCATTTATTCATTTATTCATTTATTCATTTATTCATTTATTCATTTATTCATTTATTCATTTATTCATTTATTCATTTATTCATTTATTCATTTATTCATTTATTCATTTATTCATTTATTCATTTATTTATTTATTCATTCATTCATTTATTATAGTCAAATCAATAATATTGTAATGCCTTTGCAGAGGCAGACCTAAGGCCGCCTTTACGCCGTCATATAAGTCAGCGTTATTATTAGTATTACAAAATAAAGGCCGAGGGTCCACTTGGGAGTTACCAGTTCAGTCCTCTGCTATTATATGCAGTCTACATCACATGGTGATGGGTCCAATTCCAATTGAAGTTATTGAACCCGCTGGGTTGAAAATCGTTCAAATTCGTATCTTACAATCGCTAGGTGGCTTTCAACGTCGTTGACGGACTTGCAATTTGCTTTGGTTCGCCAGGTGAAAATAGGCATTCCCATATCAATCGATACAATATTATAGATCAACTGATTAACTAATGCCTTGGTTTGCTCCAACTTTACGGATGAGCAAGTTGTACACTTAGCTCGGCGCATGGCTTAAATAATTATACGGTAGCAATTGTCCCGCGTGATCTGACCACATCCTCTGATGAATACGGCGTTCCCAGAATATGGTCCAGTCTAAGTGTATACGCCGAATGACTCAGAGTGAGGACCAGCAACTCTTCCTTTGTAAGATGCAGTCACGCATGGTATATGGACGCATGGTATATAGACGCATGGTACATAGATGGTATATATATGGTATATAGACGGAGCAAGCAGGTTTAGTTTTTGGAGCTGTGTGAGATGAATTTTACGTCAAAGGCCGCCGTTTTCAATATACAACAGTCAACAGATACTGTACACAACGGTTGAATTGACTGTATTAGCACCATAACTACTTGTGGACAGGTTGTTAGGTCTACTGCATCTGAGCATACTGACAGTAACCGGGTTCGTAATCGTAACCTCCAAACTTCTAAAGTGCCACACAAAAGCCAAGTGATGGGCATCAACTTATTTAGTCCTAGAGGTTGTCCGAAAGGCCGTCCGGGTTTGATATTTGAGTAAGCCTATGTTATTGCGCCTGTATGGTACACCCGCGATGTGTAAAAAATTATAACCCTGCGTTACCCATAGTCAAATGCTGATGTGGGACACTGTTTGCAGGAATTCTATAGCGCAATAATACACAAAATAATGTTCGCAATTAATGTGTTAAGCTTTGGGTTTGATTTTACACAAAATGATGTTTGCAATTAATGCGTTACGCTTTGGGTTTGATTTTTACGCTTTGGGTTTGATTTTTACGCTTTGGGTTTGATTTTTACGCTTTGGGTTTGATTTTACGCTGTTGCGCCTCCCTGCCTAGATTGTGTTCAGAGTGTTGTCGCGACGCAATAGGCCAATCTATTATCACAGGCACGTCGTCGACATCGCCAACCTAAGAATAGAAAACAAGAATACAACGAATGTGACATGTTGACATGAGACAGTTCCCATCAAATTGAGCTGCGATAAATCTTCCACTGTGCGACCCTTTCGCACGTGTCGTGCTGAACTTCGCCACTGGGAAGTTGACGCAGAGTCGAGCGACCTGGTAATGGGAAAATCGAGAACATAGGGGAATCGAGCGTCTTCTATATCCCCACACAATTCACCCTTTTCATTCCTTTTCCCCCTGATTTACACAACGAGATAATTATGTGACTGTTCAAACCGTCGTTAGAACCATTGATGAAGGCAGATGACGATTAGCGTTTTGATAAATAGAATGCAATTAGATTGATTTATGACAGTAGCAGCGATGCTGTTGAGTTGCAGCAGCTGTTGTCATCGTTGCTGTTGTTGTTGTTATTGTTGTTGTTGGTAGTGGTGATAGCATGTTAAAGATGAAGGCATACAATAGTGTAGTGGTTATCGTGTTGGACTGTGTGACGCGGGTTCAAATCCCGCCAGAACAGAAATTCGGTTCGAGATTTTTGCTCCGTATGCGGCTCCAATAGCATACTTAGCCATAAAACGAGTAAGATACGCTGGCCGCATGATTATCGTCGGTGGGAAGACGAGACGGCGAGAGCGATAAATGGCCAAGGAATTAAGTCGATAGCAATTCATACGCATGGCTACTAAAAGGGTTTCTTCCTCATCGAAGTTTCTACTCCTCCTCCTCCTCTTCCTCCTTCTCTTCTACTTCACTTATTTACAATACTGTACGCGTCAATCCCTCTGAAAGGGAAGACGGCCGACTCTGCTGAGGACCCCTTCCCCAATTTTAGGTTTAGGGGACTTGCATACACACACACACACACACACACACACACACACACACACACACACACACACACACACACACACACACACACACACACATACACACACACATACACACACACACACACAAACGCGCGCGCGCGCACGCGCACGCACACAGACACACACACATTGTCAGACAAGAATGTATCTTAAATGGCGTGAGGCATCTAGAGAAGGAACTGAGGTCAATCTCCTCATATTTAGTACCACCTTCGAGTAACCACAAATAATTTTCACCCGAATTCGGTAGATGGCGCGAGTGGTACAGAACTTTAAATATGAGACGCTGCACATTAGTCCACTGTTACCATGGTGTAAGAGACAGAACACCATGCTGTTACATCCGTCTATGTAAAAATTTTAATGGTGACATCTAGTGTCTTCTGGCGAATATTGTGAATATCGAAAACGTTTGCTTTGATAAGTGGTACTGGTTTGTCCGCGTAGCAGATGCTCTCACAGATAAACTGGCGTCTAATTTCTTTTGCTGAAGCAACAATAACTACGAACAAAAGACAGCAGCGGGTGACGACGATTACTACGCCACTTAATGCTTAACATGCAGAATGCTTTTAAAGTGAATTTCTTTTGTTTGAGCCATCTTCTTCATACGTTGAACAATTATTTCAGGCATGACCTTTTAGTCGGCGGCCCAGTCGAACTTTGTAGACATGCTTTCTGCTGAACTTGCAGTAAATTATATTCGCAAAACGATGGTTTTCTATATATATATATATATATATATATATATATATATATCGATTATACTCGACATGAAAGAGTCGTATAATTTCCATACCAAACACATGCTCAACAGTTACAAAACTTTGTTAATATGATCCAACTTATTCAACATGGTAACCTTCACGGTCATTGTTGTTAAATTGTCTTAAACAATTGCAGAAATTAGACGTTCTGGATAATAGCAGCATTCGCCGTAATTAAGTAAATTTATTTTCCGATCCACCAGACCATTGCCAAGTGATCTATCAAGAAGAGCGATCGATCGAACGTCTTGAATGCGAGACACTGGAAATAATACCACGTGGACTAATACAAAGGTCAGTAATGGATTTGACGGGCGATCATTTGTGACCTTGGGTCACGAATTGACGATGACGACGTCGATGATGATAATGAGGAGAGGTCTAAGCTCGACTCAGTTCAAGTGATTCAATTCAATTACTAATTACCAGAACTTGCGAGAATTGTAATTCTAAACCCACATCTTCTGTATTCTTTTGACAAGCAAGAGTCCCTACAGCGGCATATTTCAGGTGCTTGAATTTGACTGATGTGAACGTACTCGTGCATACGTAGGCCTCCTTCACATAAATCTACACAAAATAGTCTTAGTTAGCATTCGGGACTGTCTGTCGATAGGTTAGAGGATCACATTCCCGTCGGTACAAAACGGAAACAGGTCAAAGAAGCTTCGTCTCAAAGCCCAACAACGGCGCGATATGAATAAAAGTCTCGCTTGTGTGGCAAGTTATGCCATCTGAACGGGGTTGTCGAAGGGACAAACACGATTGCACTCCTATGCAAGGGGTCACGGCACAGAACAGAGCTGCTTGAACACCCCTTCCCTGCCAAGTTCTTGTCGTTCAATCTTTTTTCATCGATTAGTTTTTAACTTGTTATGTATCGCTTCAACCAATTTGCTGAAATATGTCTGGTTTATTTAAAGGTTGTTGCATTCTGCAATGCTCACCTCACCTCTACCTAAAGCTGTTCATAATTATTCATTAAATAGAGTTCTAATTATAGACAACTACTAAGCTGTTATTAATGATAATTAACCATCAATTATTATTATTATTATTATTATTATTATTATTATTATTATTATTATTATTATTATTATTATTATTATAATAAACAACGATAATAGTGGTCATTGTTATCAACGATACAATACCAATAACAATTATTATCAATGACGCAACAATAACAATTATTATTATTGTTTATCAATGGAACAACAATAATTATTATTATTATTACCATTATTATTACCATATTATCACTATTATAAATTCGTCTGAGATCTGTCAACGATCATTACATAGTTGGTCGTTTCTCTCTGATTCTACTTCTGATCTGCTATTGTCCTTCTGCCTCTCCCACTTCACTTCTTCCTTCCTCACTCATTGACTGGACCAATTAATCATCTCCCCCTTCGTCGCTCTTCCCAATCGCTACCTTTGTAGCATCGTTTTTTCTCGCTAATCTGATTATTGGACACACAGAGGACCAACGCCCGCTGTAGCCTCAATTGCTTTGTCGGCGGTGATGCGTTACTCAACGATGACTGAGCGGAATGAAGGAAAGAGGAAGAAAAGGAGGAAGAAAGGAAGGGGAGTCTATCGCTCCATCAACTGCGGAGAGCAAGGGGTAGAACCTCTGCTGCCTCCTCTTTCTCCACAGGATATCCGCACTCTTCAAGTCTCGCGCCACAAGACGTGGAGTAGGTCTGTCAGGCAACTTCTTATCTGTTCGATTAGGTGGGAGAAGAACCATTGTCTGCCCGCTAATGCATTTAGTTTCCATGAACGCCTCGCTTAATATCTGCGTCTGTGCTTCTCACTCAGTGTACGTATGTTCGCCTCTGATCCTATGTGCGTCTAAAGACGTCGACAGTCACTAACCCACTTTGTAGCGCTTTTGCCCCATCACGTGGTTTAGGATTTTAACAAACCGTTATAATTGCCGCTTTTAGCGCAATCTGTGCGACTATAAGAGAAAGAACCAGGGGTGTAACAAGCGGGGGCAAGGGGCACCGGACCACCAGTTTCAAACGGAGGGGGGGGCAAAGCCCCCCAGTTTTAGTGCTCAGTGCCCCTCCATGTGCTCCCCAAATCGGTTCTTTTTTATGTTTATCCAATGGATTTTTAAGAATACTTTTGTTAAGATAATTTGTGCCCCCCCATTTTTCACATTTCTGGGGGGGGGCAAAATAAAAAAAGTGGGAGGGCAAAAAAAATTCTTTTTTAAATTATACCCCCCCACTTTGCAAAACCGTGCTACATCTCTGGAAAGAACTCTGTCGTGCATGACGACGGGTGATGCGTGACTGGCAGCATCAGCCGCAGAACCAGCAGCGGACCTACGACTGACACTCGTTTCATGCCCCTCTGCATCCAGTTAACAAAGGGTAATTTCGATGGGGGCGCTGCACGCATGCTGCGACACGTCACGTTGAGATGCACGCCACGACGGAGATCTCACGCATTGATAAGGAGACGACTCAATGATGAAGTCTCCGGAGAACGATGAATTGATGGCAATTGATGACCCAATGAGAAATTATTAGCTAACGACAGATGATGATGAGTTGATGATCATTATGGGTAAATTAATGGTAAATGATGATTCAATGGGAGGTTATTATTTAACACTCTGAATGTATGCATATGCGCATTTACATAGCGCCGTACAAGAACCTCAAGAGGTCGCTTAGATAAATAAATGATGAGTCTATAATTATGGCTAAGTTAATGGTAATTGGTGATTCAATGGGATATTATTATTTAACTATAATTACATCGCCATTTTAACATCAGAGAGCAATGATGTAACGTGCCAACCTCCAAGCATTAAAATAATAATTACCAAATATAAAGAAACAGCTCGCAACATGCCATAATAATTGATATTTCGTCCGTCTGTCTCCCCAATATATTCACCTATTAAAGCGGAGAATTTAGATTCGGAATGACAACCGATGGACCAATTGACCAATTGACTAATTCACCAATGGACCAATTGACCAACGGACCAGTGGACCAATTGTATACCTTCCGCTCTCTCTTGATCAATTGACCAGCTGACCAATGGACCAACTGACTGAGACGGTGACAAGACAGACGCCGATAGGTCTTCACTTGCAGACAGATGGTGAAAGTTATTTAACAGTGGTCTACGGTCTGACCAGGGCCCAGCTGGGAACCTGATCTTTGCACCATTGAATTTCTTCACCACCCTATTAGTGGTTTCCTTCCTGTACTTCTCCGATTGTTCTCGTTAGCCAAACCAAGAATTTTCGACGTTGGTGGGTGAATTGAACCTTTGAATACGAGTTACTTCTGAACGCACGCAGACTGATCTATGCCTCTTTCTGAATGCTTTCTTCTCTCTCTCTCTCTCTCTCTCTCTCTCTCTCTCTCTCTCTCTCTCTCTCTCTCTCTCTCTCTTGTTCTCTGCCTCTTTCTGTATGAATTCTTCTCTCCTTGATCTCTGCCTCACGCTGTGTATTTTCTTCTCTCCCTTGAACTCTGTCTTACCTTGTGTGCCTTCTTCTGTCCTTGTTCAATACCTCTGCCTGTATACATGTTTTCTCCTCTCCCTTAATCGCTGCCTCACTCTGTACGCCTTCTTTTCTCCCTCTGCCCTGCCTTCCATTCAATGTCTCTGACAGACGGTTCAAGAAATCAATTGCAGGCGGCGATTACGGAACACGCCCACCAATCAATTAAGTCAGTAAAACAGTAATTATTCTGTGGTCGATTCATCCTTTCATCTGTCCTGCAATTAGCCTCCGCCTGTATCTCTCTGTGTGCTCTTCTTTGTATCCCTCTATTTGCCTGCTGCCTCTGCCGGTCTCTGTTTTTTCTTTCTGTTGTTATAATTCATTTTATTTGATCCCCGGTGACAGTTTTTCACGCGGCTAGCTTTCCTCGCACAAACTATTATAATAGAATAATTGCTTTTGCTTAGACGAACCATAAAATAGAATAGTACGCGCAGGCCTGTTATCCTATATTTATATGGGCCTACCCTTGGTCATACGGCCATGCGTTATTATGTGAAAGGGACCAAACCACTGTCATTATAATTATTAAGAACCGCTATAGCACAGATTTTTGTTAAATGTCATTTCCACAAGACAACGAGTGTTAGAATAGTTAGTAAAACAGTGCACAGTAAGCTAAAAGACCTAACAGAGAGTGAAATGAATTGATTTAATTAACGCTTTTAAAAACAGTTTATAAATTACTCACACTGAAATGACTCATTTCAAATCGAACGTCAACGACCATATCAACGACCGTCACTCCAACAAAATGATATAATAGATCTATCTATTCCTTGCACGCAAGTGCTTTTGTAGCGCAACGATAGGGCGCCGTCTTCCCCCAACCCTACAGTCAGACTTTCGTGAATAGGAGTTTAGGTGAGCCACTTAGAGGCCAGAGTAAGGGTTGACCATAACGACAGGTTAAGTGTCGACGTTACATAGGGAGTGAACAATAGTCGTATTCCAACGTCTACTTTCAGTGTACTGACAGCTATGGTAACAGTGACGACGACGATGATGATGATGACAGCGAGTAGCAGACAATGGGTCCGAGAGGGTAATTATTGGAACCGGAAGAACAAAGCGTTCCCTGCATGAGTGCAAGGTTACACAACGAGCCTCGTCGTCCATAAGAATCGCTGTCTTTTCCAGAGAATGCTTTCGAGGCCTCTTCGATAAGCTTCATTTACTCGGAAGCGGAGTCATTGGGGCATCCTAGGGTCCGGCTATGCATCAGTGACTTCGGGAGACAGAGGCCAAGCCACTGCATGGAGGTTAAACCTCAGTAATTTTTGAAGTCAGCAGCAAACCCAAAAACCGTGGCCACTACTGTTAGGTCTGAAGCAAGCGCACAATAGTTTCGTAGTCTTAACGTAGACTTATTTGACAAATCCGAGCACACTATTGTTTCGATTTCCCAATTGAACACATTGTTACAGTTTTCAACATATCCACGACAGCCACTGGAAATTTTGACATGACAGCTAGCTATAGGCCTTGTGGCCTATGCTTACTATGAGCGCCTTCTTACAGGACCCGTTGTGTGCAAACCATGTAGGCCTATAATGGCCCAACTATATACTAGTTATAGCTAGTACACTCACGCATATTGATACACACATTATGGCGCAGACGTCAGAACGTGATTGTCGTAATTAATCGCAATGTGTTGACGTTGACTGACATTTTTAGCGCCTCTATTGAACCCGACATAGAGGTTACACTGATCGCGTCGATACAGACTCGTTTATTCCATCAGAATTAAAAGATTCAAAAACTCAATCTTGGGTAGAAATTTGGCATCATGGCTGGTGGACAGTGTGTGCGTAAAGGCAGGGCAAATGACTGTGTCAGGAGGTTAGGGTTCGAAACCATGGTCGAATGAGAGGTCACAAAGTTCATGGCAGTAGCGGCAGAAGGAGCAGACGGATTGCGCTGTAAAAGACAGAATACGCCACCGGAAGTTGGATTCCCTGCGCATGTGCCTTGAATTTCGTGCGGTTTCTGCTGAAGGTCACGCTTGTGCTTCGTGCGCCTGTTTTGAAACCAGACCTTGACCTGTAAAACAACGACTGCACTTCAATTACATCCACGAAAGACATTAAGCAACAAAGGCAGTTGTGCATGCCCGCAGATCCTTTTTCGCAGTTTGCTCATGACATCGTGGTAGGTTCATAATCTGCTGCAAACACGTGCGTAACACGGACGCCTACATGCTTAAAACATATTGGTGTAGGGACTGTAGGTGAGTTCAGTTGGTGCAACTTCTACTTGGATGATATAATTATAATTTTGTACTGCGACACTTAATAATTATTAATAGAATTTATGTATAGCCTAGCGCCTCTTCAAAGTGACTTCTCAGAGGCGCAATAATTATAACCTTATGGCGCATTTTAATCCCTGAAGCGAGCGAATAACTAACTGATCTGATCAATTTTAGGCGGTTAGAAATTGTCTGGTAGATAGTTTTAGATTCAATAATATTGCGTGGCAAGAGGCAGGTTTAAGACTGACGAGAAACGACAGAACCCAATTTGTGTTCGCATTTAGTCTAAACATGAGTGAAATCGAAAGAAATCTGTACTTAAAATGATTGAAACTGAAGAAATAATATTTCGGTTCTTAATTTTTTGTCAAAAGACATTAATTTTTAAGTCAACTAATCAACTAATTTAAAGCGCGGATCTGAAGACCAACAGCAACACATTTATGAATGCAGAGTAAAAGAGAAATCAACAAACCACCTGAATTAATGACGATTCAGACCGCTAAAAATGATCTTACCTCACCCGACACGAACAGAAATATTCGGAACTATTAATCTTTTAAAGCAATGTTAAGCTAGTTTGTAAATGGCTGCGTTTTGACAGCCATGACATTATTGTCATAATAAACGGAATACAATACAATACAATTCGCTGCGAATACTAATTCTAATCGATTACTTACGAGATTTTGTTGATTATAATTCTAACCCATCAGCAATTTAAGAAATCTTCGATGTATTGGCCTACTACTCTGACATAATTATAGGCTATAGGGCGTTCCGGCACCTTTTTGTCAATTTCAAAAAAGTAAAAATAGCAATTGTGCAATAAATCTGGAATTTGATATAAAATTTTACAATTTCAATCATTTTACATTCTAAAATTAATAAGTAAGTGTATATTATAGATCGTAATCATTTTGCCTATGAAAGTTTATTTTATTTGGTAGCTAATTTTAAGAGTAATTTCGTTCGACAAAATACTGACGCGTTCCGGCACATTTTTTCTTGAAAAAAGCGCTGCTTAGGGTCTATAAGCCTATTATGCCTATGCAAATGTAAATAATACTCAGCTCAATGAAGACAGCTCAGTTTTTCTAAATGTCACGTTTATCCCAGCTTGCGCAAATTATTTTATTAGGTTGAACATGATCCTATTAAAATATAAAGTTATTAGGCCTACCTGCGTTTCTGAAAGTTGGAGTGATTGAGCGAGCTGCAGTCTTTCCCTTCCGATGAGGTACTGATTCCTATGAAAGGCCACCTCCAACTGCTCCAGTTGCTCTGTAGTGAAGGTTGTCCGTGCTCGCTTTGGTCGGTCAAGGTCAAGGGCTTTTGGAAAGACCAGTTCCTTGACAAATCCGTTTGAATCTGTTATTGGAAGATGGAAATTATCGATAGTTATCAACGACCCTATGGCTACGTTGTAATTATTGAAGGAGGCCCTAGCTATAGACTAAGTATTCTGTTGCATCAAGACATTACTATTTATCTTGGTTCTAGGACGCTTTTTTAATCGCACTATAGGTCTACATGTTGCATTCAGCAAGTCATTGAAAGCATTGCATGTCATTTTGACTCTGCGGGTCTTTGATTGATTCGAGAATTCTCTCTCGCCATAAAGTAGCTTCCAAACGTATAGGCCTACTATATGACTACATAAGCCCCTAATTATACAATAGTGGTGCTGTGGGTAATGAGATACATGTGATGATGATCATCACCAACCCGTAAGCCCATTAGTGTACACCTAAATCAGAGCATGCATTTATTATAAATCATATATATATAGATATATATCTATTATCAAAATTATTACACACTATACCTTATTAGACATATATATTGCATAATAATATATATAAATATATATCATAATATTATATCATACATCATATAGGCCTGTTATAACATACAAGCACACATAATAAACGGATGAAGCACCTCCTGCTACTGCATGATGCTGGCATAATTAGCTCTACGTAATTAACATCCATAGCAATTAAGCTATTTAGGCCTATATTAAATACCATCGTAAGCGTCTTTCTGCGTAAAAGCAATGTGAACAATCCTGACCCACTATAGTTATCGTCCTACAGTAATCCGGGTACTTGGAGGTTCTCTGCGATTCCGATTCCATTAGAGCGTTCTCTCGAGGATCGGATGTGGCAGATACAGAGGCAGACGACGATGACTGATGAAGATGAGATACAACAAAGTCCATCTTTTTCGTATTACCGTCTTTCGAAAACGCCATCGAGTCATTGTTCAAATTCAATTTCTCGCTGGTTTCCTTACCAGCCATCGCCAGATAGGTCGGGTTTCAGTGCAGTACGATAAGAGACAAAACTAATACATCAATTAATGCATTACATTTGTGATAGGCCTAGATCTTCTTAACAATGGGTTCCAGAATTAACAACCACAAACGCACAGTAAACGAATGTCAGCACTCCTCACAAAAGGCAAGGTTTCCAGCTATTTACAAGCTCTTAGCCAATTAAATGCCGGTCAAAAAGTAGCTTAGCCTACGTTTAACGATTGTCGATGGTTTCAAGACAATACGACCGTCGGCCAATGAGATTACAAGATGAAGATTGGAAAGGTTTAGAATATTCGTCGATACAATTCACTAATTACAATGCTGCTTTTCAATTGGCCACAGTGAAATCGGGGGTGGGGCCGAATTGGAAGAAGGTAACTACTAGGTAAAGAGGAAGAGAGACGGTTCTAATGATGGGATCGGATGAACGTCGAAAGGCTGCTCGTGATCTGACTGACATGTGCCTGGATCGGACGTACGTCCATTGGCCAAGACACGGCACCCGTCGCCTTGACAGAAGGGTTCTGTGAAGGCAGCGAAGCCAATGGATGAACGGTTTTTGTCAGAGCGGGCAAATTCGTCTGGCGACGATTGTCCGCTTAAACATAATGAAGATGCTAATGAGGAATAAGAAGGTCGTTCAGAGGTCCGACTAAATGAAGAGGGGCGCCCGACTGGAACAAAGGAAGAGAGAGAGGTAGAGGGACGGAAAAGTAGAGGTATACTGACGGAGAGACGTACTGAACCACGCGAAGAGACAGACGAAGAGAAAGTGATAGTGAAACTCAAAAGAAGAAAGAAGTACTAAGACAGATAAAGAGATTGTAGCAACTGAGCAAAGAAGTCTATCTCAATGGTCCGCGTCACAATTTGCCTCAATTGCAATTAAAAGGAGCCACTACATGATTCCCACAACTTATCCTCTGACCGATATGAATTGACGAGTGTCTTGGAGGTAGTGGCGGTGATAGTGGAGTGGAAATAGGTGGAGCACAGACTCTGTCAAAATAACAATTATTACAACAGCTTTCCATTACCGGTAAGTGATTAACAATCTTCCCTCTCTCTCACTCTCCATAACCTTGACCCATACACGATGGTCCAAATCAGCCAATTATCTAGTTTAATAATATTGACCTAGTTTGTTGCATCCACTCGCAGGCGTCCACAAAACGTAAATGGGACAATCAATTGGAGCAAAGAAGTTTTAATCATAATTTTTTATACAATGTATGGTCAAGAAACCAGTCATGCCAATAAACCAAAATAATCAAATTGGGACACACCAGGGCTGCAATCATGTTGGTTTTTTGGTTATTTGTTCTTTTTTGTTTTTTACAAAGAACCAAAAGTTCCTAAAAATGGCAATTTTTTGTTTTTAAAAATATTTTCATTAAATTTACTAATGTTATTATTATATTACTAATTGTGTGTTATTCAGTCCGAAATCAAGCTAAATTAACGATAATAACGAGTTGGAGCTCTTTTTCATGCTGAGTTTGATGCTTTTTTATCACTAAAAACTTTTGTGACAAAATCCAAAGGAAAACTAAAAACTAAATAAAACCAAAAAACCAACTTTTGATTCTTTTTAAATCTTGGTTTTTTTGCACCCATTGGACACACAAATTGTTGTATTTTTATGTGAAATCATGGGATAACGATCTCTGCTGTTCCGGAGTTTAATGCCTTCTATACCCGTGTGGCCTCTGGTGAATGTAGTGTCTTGTATACATGTATGAATTGTTGGGTCAATTGCAAATATAATTCAATTACTTATAGTAAGGTCAAGTAAATGTGAAACCATTTGTTACACGAAATTGCAACCCTAATTGAATGGATGAAATTGTAACAGTAATGTAATTGTAATGTAAGTGATATAATTGTCAAATGTAACTAAACATAACTTCGCCCATAACTTTGTACTGGAAGACAGTGGATTGCAAAAGCAGCCGACAATGATGATCAAGACTTACTTGAAGTGACCAGAATTGACCAGCACATTCGATGGAACAATTATTGGGCATTTTTCCAGCTCGTCTAGCATGCTTTGTACACACTTCATAACTTCTTGTTAAACATGGGCTTGAGACATGCAGACAGATCAAAAATGCAATTCAGATACTTTCAGAAAATTCTGTGTATAAGTCCACAAGAGAGGAGCTCTTACACCTTTGATTTGAACGAAAGAGAACTGAATACAACCAGATGGAACTCACTCACAACTTAAAAAGGTTCATTCTGCCGATGGCTGGGTTCAGAATATGCAATAGTTTCTGCAAGCATTAATCAAAACATATTGCTTACAGCAACACAAAACTTCTCTCACAGTCACACATCTATTTAACACGAAATCTTCAGACTTTGAGAGACAGTATGATCCAAACACAAGACAAAATGATACTAGTCCCAAGAACAACTCAGTATGAACATAAATTGACAGAAGAAAACTTTCAATCATGATGGCATAGTGTTCTCAATACAGAGTTTCAATCGACTGGCACTATATAAATGCCCCATTACAATAAATTATGACACATTATGCACATATGGATTAAAGGTTAGAAATCAAACTGTTGGACTCTGTATCCATAAATTTATTCCTATAACATCATTGTTAATAACAAATTAGGCAAGCAAATATATATATATATGCACTGTACGAATATAAATGCATATATATATATATATATATAGACATATACATATATAACATATATACTGTATGCATCTAAGTGTGCGCATGTATGTGTGTGAATACATAGTTATGATCGCATATGTTCATCAGAATAATCTACTTCACTTCCATCTATACATATACGACTTCGGTGACACTGTTGTATAGTGCACAAGGTGTCTGTCAGTCACTATTCACTTCAAGTGAGAGCTTTAGTTGTCAGATGAAAGTTCTCTCCATGCAGAGAATTTATTCGATCTCGCCTTTAATTGTAAGCAGACTGATCGAAAGGCTGCAATCGAACGGCTGCATCGATCACATATCAGACGGATTGATATCCAGTTAAGGTCTCTGTCTCCACACATGTTCTGGACATGGAAGCCTCTGTCATTTACTTCCATGCTAGATGTCAATGACAAACTAATGCCACCTTAATATGACAACGGTAATCATCGCAATCTCGAAATTTCTAAAGCGTCACTGAATAGCAAAGCGCAGGTAATAAACTTACTCACAATCATGCAAGAACAACTTTGGATCGGAGCTAAGGTATTAGCAATCTGTCCAATAGGTTTTCGTTTCAAAAGCAAAAGCATGACCTAGATGCATATCAATTCTGTCAATGGCCTAGATGCATATGAATGATATCACTGACCCAGATAAATGTGAATAATGTAAGACAGGAAGGGCAAGCTGGACGGACCTTTCATAATATTAACTGTATTTGATCAAACACAATGAAAAATCAGGTAATTTGAAGCGTATGAGAAAGGAGGAAAGCTAGACTTGACTAAAGATGTCTAGCCAGCGGTTTCCCTTGGCATGGGAGGGTGTGGAATCGATGGGGTGTCATAAAAACCACAATAGAAGTCATGGAACTCGGGCATAACAGAGACATTGTTATTTCATAATTTCACCTACAAAATACAACAATTTCTTTATTCCAATTTGATTATTTTGGTTTATTGGCATGACTGGTTTCTTAGTCATAAAAAATAATTATGATTAACAGCTTTGCCTGTTATGCTTGTAAAACTGAAAAACTTTTCTCCCCAGAAATATTTGTATAGTTCAGAGTTTTGTTGAAATTATGCTCCTCCAGTTTCATCTATGCCAATAATAGGCCTACCGTAATAATAGTATATAATAGTGTAATAATAATAATAATAATTATAATAATAATAATAATACATCTGACCACCGCTTTGCTAATTACAACAATAACTGATTGCAAGATCAACAATTAAAGCATTTCGAGTTTTCATCAAAACACTGAAACAATATTTGACAATCAATTCCATTATCCTACAGAATACAAGCGGATTTTGTCAAACAATTTAAATTCAATCACACTAAAAACAGTCATTAAGTCAAAAAAAATTTAGCCATTAACAACAACAACAACAACAAGAACACCGCCTATGTTGCAACTGATCATAGAAGAGAGCTGAACCTGCAGATGATTAATGCGAACCAACAGTTTACCCAACCAAATTCAACGCCACCACAAAGCACGAAACTGAAAGACTCACACACCCATACGACGTAACTTAATTATCACGATATACATGCACGAACACACTAACGTACTGACCTGTACTAAGACAGTTATAGTGCAGTACGAGCAATCCATATTTCAATCATTCCCCTATGAAAACGAAAAGTTCTTAGATCCATAGCGAACACACGTCTTTTATACCAATACGTTATCGAAAATTGTGCAACCACTGATGGTACGAGAACCTTCGACAGTCAATTAATTTAATTTTTCCCCAAAGCGAGTAAAATAAAATACCAGCTTCATAGCAAAACAGAGCTCATGAGGTTTACTCAGACTCGCTACAAAACAGACTTTTAAAGGACAATAGTTTTCCCAAATCAAATGTGGCCCCAAACTGGTTGGCATACTTCTGGTATCTCAGGTAATTGACCTACCCCTGATGTTAATGGACAACTCCCGCAGCACACAACAGTCCTCGCGAATAAGCTGGTGCCCTGTGCTTAGCTTTAGATATTGTAGCAATTTAGAAATTTGAAGTTTACGATTATGGATCACCTCCAGTAACTCCAAGGCGACATGACCGTGGATAGAAGTCCCGTTTTAAACGAGAAGAGTAATCTACGACGAGACACATGATTTTGAAATTACACACATTAAATACACAGCCACGGTGAAGCAAATCAGCAAGTGAACAATGGCCTTTATCTAATTTTGGAAACATTGTTTTTTTGTTTACAGTTGAATCACACATTTCACGTATTAAACTGCTTTACTAAGGCAAAATCGCAAGTTTTAAAATTACAAATCATATCAACAACTGTTGATGATAATAAATGATATAGTAAACCAGAAAAGGCGTAGTCTTTAAAACAGAATACACGCATTCACCCTTATAACAATAAGTGGCGCTTCTGGGTCTTTAAACTAGCTCAACTCGGTCGACTGCCCTATTCTTCTCTGGCCTTAAGACTGTTCTGGTTGACATAGGCTGGGCTGGGGGCGCTTCTTAGTAGATGGCCTTGAAGGGCACTATATAAAACTGCTGTAATAATTATAAAAATAATAATAAAAAAATAATTATAATAACATGATTTAATGAGCACAAAAGAGTCCAAGGTCAATCATGAAATTGCAATGGTAGTTTTGACTCACAACAGAAAGTATGATAGCCCTAACCCAAAGTAATCTATCAGCATAATGTATAAAATTGACACAGAATACATACAAAGTTCAACTTGAAACATTCCATTAATCTGCCAGCATGTCATATTTGCTTAGCTCAGAGGTGTAAAGCCACAATGATGTGTGCCACTAAACTGGTAGGCATGACGAATGCCTACTAGAGCTGTAAAGCAGAAAAAGAAAAGTCTGTACTATTGGCTCTCAAAAGAAAGCCCAGGAAAGCAATTCTAACACTGATGGCATTGCAAGTTGATGTCTGGACTCACTCGAAAATCTTTACAAAGCGATTAACAAATAGCACAATTGTCACATAGCATGCAAATTAAACGATTAAAAGGCTCTGATCATAATTAATACATTAAAAACTTACCAAAACAAATAGCCAAAAACCATAAAACACTGCAAGTGTTTAATTCTTATTATGTATGAATCTCAGAGAGTATTGCAGTCATAATTAGTTAACTTCTATAGCGCCGGTGTCTTATGCACAAGGCACCAACCAGTAGCACACAAAAACTAAGCCAGAATCAAAGCCCTTCTTTTAGAACAGTCCAGAAGATCAGTTTTAAGACTGATTTTTACAGACAGCGAAAACCTATCGACTTATTATGAGCCGATACATAACTGTGCTCCCTCCATCTCACTTTAGACAACCATGTATACCTTCATCAGCCGTTAACTGGCTGCAGATCGCTCAACAATGTAGCAAACCGTGTTCTGGTTGTTATCCCATCCCATGTTGGATCACAGCCACAGTGACGGAAGCAAGCTTTGCCATGGTCAGCCGTTCTTTCTGGAACAGATTTCCATAGAAATGTCAACAGGAGCTGTTCTGTTTCCTATGCCTCTAATTTTCAACTGGCTTGAGATATTTCCTGCTCCCACTTACAGAACTATCTTTTCATCAAAACTATCTGGAATACTCCATCAGACACAGCTCAAGAAGCATTTTCTGCTTGTCTGAAGTAGGTCCTATTAGTACAGCCAGACGGACATATTTCAACGCCATCAAGAAGCCTATGAGGGAGAGCTATATAAATCCCTAATCATTAATACTTAAACAAGCACACACACAGAGAGTCATCTAGTTGTCAGATTACTTCCAATCCCACTGGAATTCAATTTAAACCAAGAATCAAGTCTCTAAGCATTACCAATGAAATCCCATTGCAGCATTTCAAATGGAGCTAAAATGACCTCACCTTCAGCTTAGGCCAGCACAAGTGAGAGGTTAGTAAACAAGTAAAACATATAAGTATCCAGATAGATACATGGTGTTAACTAGCACAAATATGCTTATTAACAACATCCATAACACTGTTGACATTAACTAGCATTAACACACAAGCAAGAATCACCCTCATTTCCTTCCACTTCATCAGAGCAGTTGAAGTTACATATTTACAGAATTAACCAGCTCCTGATATTCACTTACTCTACCAAAATGTACTCAAGAACCGCATGTATCACAATAATAAAATACTAACCACACGCCATATAATTATAGAAGATTAATGCAATTATATGTATGTGAAATTGCAGTATAAGGAAGACCACAGCTCAACAATTAAAAAACAACAAAAGATTAGCATGAATGACAGTTTTGATTCAAATGACATAGTCGACTATGTCAATGATGGTCGGCGCACATTAAGAGGCTGAAGAAGCGCTCTCTAAATTTCCAAACATTATATATACATTAGTCAAAGAATAGCATTACACACATATTGACCTACTAGTGGACAGCATCTTAGAAAAGGCTAATTAACAGAAGTCATAAATGGCTAATTAATAGAAGTCATTTGACATAATATTCAACATCACACTTCAACATGCTAATATTAACAGCAGAATTTTCAACATTAAGTCACATTAACACTTATAGTCAACACAATAAAGAATATACCTACTTACTTACTTTACAAATTTGCCAGTTAATATCTAAGTGGTTTGGCGGACGATGCTGCGAATCAACTGAAACAAACCTCATAATTTAACATAAATTTGCCAATCAACAGAATGCCATGCATGCATCAGGATTTAACATCACCAAGCAACAATAACATATGTTAATTAACATCATCCCTTAACATCAACTAATATCAGCGGCGTCGCTACCATTGAGGCAAGAGGCGCGTGTCTCCCTGGGTATTTTTATTAATTTTTTAATTTAAAAATTTTTTATACAAAAAACCTGACCCGCCTGCATTGACAGTGTTGCCGCTGAGACTGCTGACAGTTTGCTGTAATCATTCTGCGGTGGCAGGAGTTTCCCGCGCGATATTCGTTGTATAAACATGCATTAACCTACTGTATGTATGATCCAGACAGTGACTGCCTGCCTTGAATAGCACCGCTTTGCATGATTATGACAGCATTGTTACCATCAAATGATCAGTATTACATTATTTTAAAAACATTTTGGGGTAAGGGAGAAGATACAGTACCCAGGGGCGGCAATCCCGTGGAGGAGGTCAAAGGGGACAATTCCCCCACGTTTTACAGATAGGGTACAAGTTATACATGTGTCCCCCTATTTCCTACCCCTCCGTTGGGTTTCACCCCACCTATCAAAAGAGATCGCAGCCTCTGACAGTACCCGTCTCCTATTCCCCCCATCATTTTCAAATCTGCCTCCCCTGGCCTCCAATTCTAGCGACGCCACTGACTAACATTAACAACATGGATTCATAACTGATCAATCGAAATCAACACTGACTGACATTACCGGCTAATAACTACACAGGAAGAGAACTACGGCAGAGCAACAGAGTCTGCTCTCATGGCAAAATGTCCGCAGGATATACGGTCGCATACACTCAACCGAATGCCAATGTAAGTCGTGACCTGAGGAAGCGCGATTGCTTCGTAACGCCGCACTTTTCAAGTGCACCTGCTATTCACCGCGGACAATCGCCATTCTCAACCAGAATCAAAGATAAAACTTAATGAGTTAGTCGGCCGACAAAATCATTGATTTATGGAATCAGTTATGTGACGAATTATTTGCGACGGCCTCCGAAATGCCAGAATTCGTATCCTACTTAGTAGAGATTAGCATAAAAACAGTAATTTCCAGTCTTGTTGTCAAGACCTGAAACCTCAAGACCAAGACCTTTGGCTTCGAGACTAAGACTCTAAACCTTAAACCAAGACTTCAAACCTCAACACCAAGACTTTGAAAAGATCACAATCGTTCCCATACCTTAAAATATTGTCAAGTCGGACAACCTTTATTTTAACGTAAATATGATTCATTTATTTCTATTCAGCAAAATTCTAAATGCAGACAATTCGGAATGCGTGCTTACAAAAGTCCTACATGTGAAATGTTATTCCAATGCTTGTTGCACTTTCTAAAAGCCAATTCACTCAATCAGATTTTCTGACATAGCACTGAATGTAAATGCACAAATTGCGAGTCCGTTTTAGAATCCACCCACAACTTATCAGACTTGTGAAATACAAGTCTTGGCTGGTCTTTAATATATAGCTTAACAGCTGCTGATGGTTTTTTCTGACCGCCAAGAGTTGTATCCATCCATAAAGATGTTTCTTATGGTAAAACAGGCTTGGTTGTTTCATTGTGGTAATTTAGTATTCAGTAACTGCTCCGCCTCTGACGCAATACCAGAAATCCGCTGTTTGGCCTTTTGAGCAGGAATCTTTCCCAGTTGCTGAAATACAAGTCCTGCAATGGAAAAAAATGTAACAACTCAATGAATTTATTATATAAATACCATAATTATATGTGCTTACATGCCTATGGATGGACCTCAGAAGCATACAGATATAAAGATATGTCACCACTATTTATTTATCAATGAAAATTATGTATATAAAGTTTTATCTAAATGCGGCAATTATAGAGCTAGTCTGAGTCTGCAATGGAGAAAATGTAACATCTCAATGAACCTCTATGGTCAGATAAAAATAAGCAAAATAATTAAAATAAAAAAAACTAATTCTGTGTATCTCTATGCTACACTGACATTACCAAAAAGGAAATATAATTTAACAAGAAGCACTTAAATAATAGTTAATTTCACAATAATAAAATAATAATAATAATTTTTAATAATTGATAAACTACTAAGATTACCCGACAAATCCTGACGTCACTCCTTGTAGTTCGAATATTGTCGGTCTGTAAGTCGATATGGAACACAGCGCTAGCCATTTCCTTTCCTTTTCTAGTGTAGCGAAAGATTTGTACCCAGACAATGAATGCATGCAACCTTTGAGAGACTAGAACTCAAAAATTGTGTTTGAACAAAAGATTGAACACAAAAGAAAGAATGAGGCTTGTAAACCGGATGGAAATAACAGGAAGTCGAAATAATAATTGTCCAAAACTTAAAATCAAAACTGGATGCATACCTGACTTATGCAAAGTCACCAGCTGGTGCTTTACGAAAGCAAGAGTGGTTACGGCACATGATGACCTTAAAACAACCCTAAATAATTACTGTTCATAATGAAGAGACGAGTCATAGTTAAGACCAAGACCAAGACATTGAACCTCAAGACCAAGACATTGAACCTCAAGGCCAAGACCAGGATTAAGATTGTGGTTTCAAGACAAAAACTTAAAAAAATGAATTCAATTGCACTCTGGACCAAGGCCTTGTCTTGAGGACAACAAGACTGGTAATTTAGCACTGATTGAATTGGCAGTTGAGTGCCGATCGAATCTGCAATTGGTCCCTGATCGAATCTGCAGATGATCCTCCAGGCATCATGGTGCAGACGTTTGGCTCAACTCCATTCACTTCAACAAAATGATTCCTTGCCCGCACAAAACCACCGAGTTCTTAAAGCTAAATTTTCAGCCTTCAAGCGAAAATTGTACGACAGATTTCTTCGATTTATGATCCAGCTGTTTCAGATCTTGCAATCCAACTGCTTTGGAGTTTGCTTGTCACCTTCCCAGAATTCTTCCTAACACCACCCAAGATCAGTAGTCATCAGTTCATGGCATCGAGAAGAAGCAGGTCTTACAGTGGCGTGGACCTCTTCGTCACCTCAAGTCCTAAGAGGAAAGATCGAGAACCTCCTTCATCAGTGGCTGGATTCCCTCTGGGTTCACCTTAAGCAGCACCTGGGTGTGTTCCTCGTTTAAGTTGCGAATGTCAGTGAGTTTCATGAGGAGCTTTGGAAGCAGGACTCGGCTGATGTGCGTTGGGTAGATCGACTCCAGATAGTTCTTGAGAAGGATTGTGTACCTCTCCTGGACCTGCGCGACGAGATGCCTGCACTCCAGATTCTCCCGGTCCGGAGAGAAGAGCGAAATAACCAGGAGGAGAATGAGTGTTGTCAGGTCGGCATTCAAGTCTATGGACAATGACTGGACAAACTTCAGCTGGTCCTTGAACAGACCCGTTCCGTTCTCTGCCTGTTCCAGCTGTTCCAGCTTCATGGCTCTTGTTTCCTCGTGGTCAACCGGGTCAAGGAAGTGCTGCTTCTCCTTGTCGAATGTCATCACCGAGCGCAGGATGAGCAGCTCGATGCTGCCGCCTTTGAGCAGGTGGATCTGCTCCACCTGCGAGAGGGCTTTGAATTCCGGAATCCGCTTTGCCATCTCAATCACGCGCCGAACGCTCAGCTCGGCGATGTTGACCAGATCGGAGAGATTGGCGCCGTTCCGGGACAGGTCCTTCTCGTTGATGTAGAACTTCAGCGAATTGAAATATGCCTCATGGAGGTCCTGTATAGCGGCCGAGTCTTCAGGATCGAGGTTGCTCGTCTGCAGGGGACTGCCCTGGGCAATGATTGGAGGGGGCCCTAAGGGAGATGAGGATGCCGACGGTGGAGATGGCATCTGTGAAGTCATTGCCACAGCACACAGCTCAATGCTATCCATTTCCTCCATAGATCTAAACACAATGTTACAAACACTCTTCATTAGTGACACACGTCTACCTTAAAGAAGATCCAGAGCTGACAATCACCTCATCAGAGACACAGATGAGCAGCCTTCGAGTGGTTCTTATAAGGCACTATGTACTACTGCTTAATACATAGATTTATTCTTTATTTATTTATTTCATTTATTTATACTTTAATGAAGTCATAAAGCTCATTCAGTTACATATCCTCTGTAGGTAATTGTTATATCCTAAAACGATGATGGTGAAGGCCTCAATGGGATTGAAAATTTAAATATTATCACATGCATAACAACAACAACAACAAAACAATAATTAACAGTAAAAAGAAATAATTCACAAAGTGCTGCTTAGTTCTAAACAATCCATGTCCAGTAACTTCCATTTATCTGAAGGCGAACAGTAATAATTGAATATGTTTAACATAGCACAGGAAGGTCCTCAAACACTGTCGTAGCTCAGAAAACCTGCAAGATTTCAGTCTCTCTTGTCCAATGAAATGGCTTTCTGGATTTTGACCTGACCTTCTGGATTTTGACCTGACCTTCTGGATTTTGACCTGACCTTCTGAATTTTGACCTGATTATAGCACGGATTTTAATGTGTCATCAATTTTAAAGCTCTGTGTATTAGATTTTGGCACAAGAAGCAGTTAATAATTAATAATAATAAAATGATTTCCATCTATTATGGAAGCTTAAAAAAATAAAATTGACAAAAAAGTGAAATAGCTAATTAAAAATTTTACAGCTTAATTACAGAAGTAAAACATTGTAGCTAACACTACTAAAATATTTCTGAGACAACAGGAAGTTATTGAGCAATTGTCTTACTCTAGATTGGACGTTTTGTGATTTTTTAAGACACAGATCTTCTTGAGATATCGATTCTCTTCAATCTTCTGTCGCTTTTGGGCTTTTTCTTCCTCCGTTAGGATATACTCTTTTCGCATTCCAATCTCAAAACACTTCTTCAACCGACAACGTTTGCAAAATCGCCGATTTGACAGATCCATCTTGCATCTTTCATCATATGGACATTTGAAATAATCCTATTTAAAAACACATACAATAAATTATACAATACAATATAACTGTAATTTGATATTGGCCTTCTCACAATTAGTTTGACAGCGCATTACAGTTGTAATGCAGAGCAATTGCGTGTGAACGACTTGCTCAAGGTACCTACAGAGCAACTCCTAGGACTAGGGTCGAACCCGCACTCTCTGTTACGGGCCGACTGCTCTAACCAATCACTGTTAAAGTAAATACTGTTATCCTAAGCTTCAACCAACATAAGTCTTCACCTAAATGCTATGCCTTAGGTTAAAGGATATCCTCACTTCTAGTGCAATCACAACACATTTAGCTCCAGTAACTAGAAAACCACTCCCTGTATCAATCCACAACAAATCGTAAATATTTGATTTTCCATGCTTCAAATCTGATGCATGTTGATAAAAGGCAATGAGACAGTAATCCTTATACACTGTGTGTGATTATGTTTATTAATAGATTCCATAATGAACCAAAAGCCTTTAATGAGCCACAGGTCTCACAGGCATGATTATATGTTCACTAATAAACACCATGTTGCCCCGTAGTTTGAAATGAATTTTTTTTACAACATTAAATTGCAAGCAACTGAACAGCACAGCACCATTCTATGGCTTTGCTCAGCATAAGAATCTATACAATTTGGACAACCCCTATGACTTTACTCAGCACTCATGAATAAGCCAGCACACTGCGCTTGGCTTTGGATTTGTGCTTTTGAAGTTTGGGAATCACGATTATGATCACAAGTCGTGTTTCAAAGCAAGCCGACATCTATTGGACCAATCAGGTAATGCTGTACCATGGCACATCACCATGAAGTTATAATATTAGCCTCTCACCAACACTCGTAACATCTTATAATAGAAGATTCTGAAATGTGCAATTCAGTTTCGATGTTCAACAAGACAAAAATAATCAATGACCAACAAAACATTTTCGCGCATAATTTCTCATTTCAGCTGCAACCAAATTTACCCATCCCTGCACATTATGTAAAAAGTGGGCAGACAATGACAATCATCCTTTCATTTCAACAAAGACTACAGACAGAATACACAAATGTGCTTATTTACACATCATAATTGCCATTAGTAATTCAAACGTTGAGGAATCGATTAAAACCGTGCGAGTTCACACAACGACATAGAGTTGGCAAACATATGAAACGACTAATTAACTGTACAAACACATCTTCGAAGCACACCCACAGAACATTCGAGTAAAAATTGATTCCCCCAGAAACAAGATTCAACCCATGCCCGTATCACCATGGCAATTTTGATAAGCTGAGAAGAACGAGTATAAATTAAGGCAACCAAACAGTAATCCTTAAAAAATTTGGTGTGATTAGGTCTATTAATAGATTCCATGATGAAACAAAGACCTTTAATTAGCCACAGGTCTAACAAGCATGATTATGTTCCCTAATAAACACCCTAATTAGCTGAAATCCTTTAAAATGCAGCATTGTAGCCTGAAATGAATTCTTTGGACATGTAAATCTCTACCCTAAACACTGCATCAATTCGTGTACAAAATTTATCATTCTTCTCTGTAAACATCATCACAAGATTCAAGACTTACCAGACCCTTGGGTGCGTTCCTTCGGAAGAACGCCTTGCACGACTCGCAAGAAATTGCGTCAAAGTTAAATCCGAGGGCCTTATCGCCGCAGACACCGCAGATCTTATCTTCCCGCATCTTCCGATTCTTCCCGGCACTGCCGCCACTCAACTGGGAGGATGGAGACGAGTCCATGGAAGCGTCGATGATCGGTTGGCTGCCATATCCGCCGATAAATGACTCCGTCTCGGTTCTCATGTCGATTTCCCGCTGGAAATTGGCAACAACTGGTGGACAGTAGCCATAGCAACCATTGTCTCCTAACCGTATGCCTGCAGCAATAGAAAATGAAAAACCACAATCATTGTTGGACAACAAATGGTCTATTGTTACTTCAGACCCGTTGAAAAAATAGTCAGCAGCGTTCCTATGGTTTATGAACACTTAGAAAACAAAGAATGCCATATTGTAACTGTAATGTGAGGCACGATGGCCAATTGGTAAGAGCGGTCGGCCCGTAATGCTAAGTGTGCGCTGAGTGAGCGAGTTCAACCCTCGTCTGAGGCGTCACTGTGTGGGGACCTTTAGCAAGTTCTTCACTCACAATTGCTCTGCAGCACAACTGCAATTTCGCCGTCGAGGCGTGCACAAGCTGAGCAAAAAAAATGGGGCGAAAAAGAGCGATATCAAATTTCAGAATAAATAATAAATAAAATAAGTAATTAGTAACTTCTAGTGAGCCTGTGTCTAATGCAAACAGCATCAACTGATGGAACACCAAAACAAAGTTGCATCAGGCCAACATCCAGAAAATAAGTACATAAAACACATAGATAGCTGGTAGATAAATAGAAACTGAGAAGGTACAAAGTTTAGGACATGTAAACCTAAACACCAAATTACAAAATGTGTGGAATGAATTGATGGATAAAGTGACTAAAAGCAGGAATTAGCTACTTTACTGTTCTCTAACTTCACACTCAAAGCAAGTCTAGCTTTAGGCAAATAACTATACTGCTTCAATTAAAGCTGTTGAAAGTGTAGCAGTGTTTTGTTTCACATTATATTGATACAAAGAATGAACTTGTTGCTGCTACATTACTGTTAGACAGAACTCCATGATTCAATGAAAGCCTTTGATACTGTTGACAAACTATTAAACTAACTTTCGCTCTGCATACAAATATGAAAGTATCGAATGCGATTGCTTTTATTGATCATTTGTAAAGTAAGGTATCTTTATTACGACTAGTTACAATAACAACAAAGTAAAAATATTATGCTAAAGTAATGCAATATTTGGTATAACAGATACTTTTATCAACATTGCAGCATGTACTTGCTGGTATCACATGTGTATCACCGATACTTTTCTTTGGCCTGTCAGCAATATTCGACACAAATACTTTTAAACATCTTAATTTATATAGATTCCCATCTGCTCGAATTAATCGTGATCAAGAAATAGTGAGAAGCAAATCTTAGAAAATCGTCAATCTGCAATCACTATCTCTGGTGTGAACAGAAGGAATCTATAAATAGGGAAATTATTGGAAGCATATCCTTTTGAGATCAGTGGCAGAAATGACTTGTCCGATTTCAAAGTGTTTGTGAAGTTAGTTAACATTGAAAATGAATAGGCCTGTGGAAAACGAACATTGTCAACGTGATATGAGTGCAGAGTGAAGGCTACTTCAAATACATTGCCAAAGGCCCAAAAGATTCTTCAGGAAAATCCCTATGTTGGTGCATGAAGTGCATTAAGAGCAAATTAAGCAAGTCTCTCAAGAAGTATTGGTATTGCAATACAAAATATTATTGGTACTTTTATTAGAAAGTATTGGTATTGATATCGCTAATACTTTTTCCAGTACTCATTAAAAGGAACATCTGCAAGGTCTGGATTTGCAAGCTGCTGCCAACTTTACATTATTTATATTTAACTTGTAATGACATATAAACATAACAATACTAAAAGTCAAAAACATGAAACGACGCAATAAAATGATTTAATAAAATCAAGAAACCAGACACATAATGAAACATATATAACACGGGCGGGTTATTTCATGACAGCTGCGATAGGGCTGAGAGATATTTATCATAGAAATTTATGAATCAGAAGGCTCCACGGTGTCAAACTCAAGTGTCGGCTGTCTGCTGTTTCGGAAGGACGGTTATGATAAAATTGATAACACGGAGAAGTGGAGCAACCATTTTTAACCATCTGCTAACCACTTAACCATTACGACCAAGTTTTATGATGAGCAAGCACACTAAGAATGTACATTCTCTAGCAGGAGACAGGATTCTTTGACGACCAACTCAGTAGAAGCCTCTCAAGAATTTATACACTTAACAACATATCTAACGACACATTATAGATGCCCTCCCAGATTATTACCATTGTACGTAATGATCGAAATCCACGACAACAAATGATACATTGTAGATGCCATCCCAGATAATCAGCATTCCGTGTATTCACATCATCATAAATAAAGATCGTTTGAGATCAAAATTCTTATTCAGATGTACTCAGACGACAACCGGGAAATGTCCCAGCGTTGTTCCTTAGCATCAAAAGACAAATCGCTTGCACCCACCAAAAGAAACAATGCAACAAAAACAGAACTGAAACGCTTCATCAAATCATGGTACTGTAAGGAATACATCAACTTCCAATTCATATTCTGAATGTTAATATTCAAAGGCTTTCTGTTCTTCTGAAGGAACAGATGAACACCATTCCGTTTGCAAAATATTTTGCACCCTGTCAACTTTCCATTCTTCTGATGATAGCAGCGCCTGAGCAAAATCTTGTGCATTTTTATTTGAAACCTTCCTCAAGGCACATTATTTTCTTTAGCCTCGTAGCAATCAGCATTCAGTTGCGTTTCAAAGGTCTTTATGCCCTCAAAATTTTTAATGCAGAGGAATATAAATGTTGAAAAGTTAGGGTACAATTAATGAAGAGCCTTTGTTGTCCATATTTCTGCTCTGAACTCACACTAGCGTCTGGCGGACGGCTTTATACACTGTGCATAAATTAAATCAAACTAATGATATTAATTAAATGTAGAAAATGCTCCTGCAGTACACAAACAATAATAAATAATAATAACGACAATTTAAGTGTATTATCCACACTACTGAAAGTCCATTTGACCTATGTGTCAGTTTAGAACATGCAATTGACGTAAAAAAAATTGATTAAACCTTAGGGCGCTGAACAAGCAACACCTTAATGACCTTCACTTTCCTCATAAGGTCACCCCCAACAACATGCGATCCAGACCATATGACCTTACCCAACCTAGAGTTGATCCCCTTGCCAAGGGAACTTTTATTATGTGAATGTTATATGATTTCATCTTCTAGAACTTGTTCACACATTGGCATCTGTGTCATCTGTATGCCACTGTTTTGTGCGATGTGCATTATTATAAAAGAGCTACAGAAGTTACATAACACATGATTGGTTGTGGACTTTAATCGCAAACACGTCATCTACCGAGATCAAAACCAAAACAAAAAACCTTAAGATACTGTCAAGCTTATTTCAAAACATCTTCCACAAAATCTATCAACATACATGTATATATATATATATATATAATATATAATATATATATAAACATATATATATATATATATATATATATTCATTCCGACATCTTACCAACTAATTTCAAAACTCTGCACTCAAACAAGCAAGACAGAGATTTAGTGAAGAAATACCAGATTTATCAGCGTATGCATCACATAAATTATGCATAAGACCAATAAACCATGATTGATCTATTAATACAGTTCGGCAACACTCTCGGACAATAAAACAAAGTCAATCCATTCAATAAATTACGTTAGTAGAATTGCAGCATATAGATTTACGATCGACTTCGTCAGCAGTGCATTATTATCTAACATCGGGCGGGGACGACAGCGTGCGCGCGCCGAGCAGAATGCAGGCATGCGTCAGTGGCCAGCTGTGACTCTTTTCTGAGGAAGATTTCTCCGCCGCCACAGGATTCGCTGGAAACGCGCTAAGAAAAACCACAAAAATGCACATCTGATGGGTGGCAAGACCCATACTGAAATTGGAAGCAGGGCAGAGGTCGTTCGGTGTGTCGTAATAAATTCAAGTGAACAGGTAACCAGTGCATTTTTCATTGCCGTGTTCAGCAGCGGCACAAGTATTCTCGTCCGGCCGGCTGACCGATTGTCTATTTAATCTTATGCTTGTAAATACCGTTTAACGCAGTCAACACGACGGCCGTCTAGGCCTGCCTGCCCGCGGCTCACAACAATTAAAAACAACTCGAACTGGGGCAGGCCAGAGAAATTATGTTTGTAATATTCTCTTCAGACTTATGAATCTGCGTTTCTCAGTGTGGCCACGCAGGCCGACCATCCGTGGCGCATTCATCAGCGACTTGACATTAAGACCAAACATAGTCCTCTACATCAGCGGCACTTAATGCTGCGTGCACAGACCATAAAACTCACCAATAAAATACCATATTACACCACGATCCAGTATTGCACAGCAGCATGAGGATTTTGTGCAGACTGTATACAGTATATAGATGTATGTGTGTGCTTAATATGCCAGACAAGAGCTCATTAAACTGTCTCTGGGTTTCAGGCATCTACAAAACCCAAAGGCATAATAACAGAGTCGAATTAACTCAAGTCTGAGCAGGGTACAGCACATCACAGGCGTCCATCACCAGCACTTTTTTGACCTTAGGGTGACAAAAATACAGAGGCCGCTCATAGCTAGGGTCAACTGAGTTAACTGCAACCATCAACCTCCTAAGTTAGGAGCATATAGTTCACATGAAATTGGTGTTGAATTTTTGGTAAACTCAAGTATATAAAAAAGGTTAATGGCCTAAACCTGTCACACATTCTTCTGTCCATCTGACTATGGTCATGGCATGAGTGAAATTTGTGTTTCCCTAGTCAGATGAAACTCATATTGCACAAGTGAGCAGAAAATTAAGTTGGCTGCACAAGTGAACAGTAACTTGTGTGTGACAAGCGAGTTGAAAGCTGTTATACAAAGTATGATGGAAATTATGCCGCAGGAATAAGAATCACGCTGCACAACTGGCCAGCTTTAGGCAGCTGGGCAGAACAACTTCAATACATTTAATGTAATAATTATGTCCGTCCACTCAACAGATGTTCATTTGTCTTTAAGCCTTTAAGCTTTAACCGACCGTGGTCCTTTTGGCAGCTTTATATCTTTTTCTTTGGACATCATGCTTTCACTAGAAGTTGACAATCTCACATTTATAACACACAGCTTTGAATCTTTGATGCCTCAACAATCAGTCAGATGAATCTTACGCCCTTGGCAAGTCAAGGACCCCGTTTCGTAGCCCAGAATACAAGATAGGCGGAGGATCAGAAGTTAGTGGATCGGTGCATAGATCAAGTCAGTCTACTGCCAATCACATGCCCAGCATAGTGACAACTTAGGCCGTTTGCTCTAAACTCAGCGAAACTTGTCTCCGTAGACTCACAATTAACATTTACGAATGTCTGCAAATCACCCTGAAAATGTCATTAGCAAAACCATGCCATCAGTTTCACACAGCCCAGTGAACCTTGTTTTAGAACTACAATACGACATCACATACCAAAAGCAAACTTTCAACCATGCAATGCAGCAAAAACCGCATTGCAAACAAGCATAATAATTACACACCGGTTTGTTGTGAAAAGCGCTTCTAGAATTTCAAATTCCAACTATGAAAATTTAGTCTACAGTTGGCAGTGCCTTCAAAAATGCTGTATGCGATCGTCAGGACCACGGTCGGTATGACAATGTTTGCAAACATGCACACGCACACACGCACAAACGCACGCACGCGCACGTACACACACACAAGCACTCACACCCACACACTGAGGTTGAGCCGGTGGCGTGACTTTCCAAAGGCTCAAAATCTCTGGCCCCATCGAACAGCAAAGCACACAACAGGAAAAACGTTGACCGAGAAACACCGAGTCGTCCAGTGACCGTTCGTTCGGCCGCGGTGGGTGGACTGGCCGTAATCCTCGCCTCCTCCGTTGCCACTGACCATCAGCCACGTTGTTCACCGTCCGTCGTTCTCATCTGCCCGGTCAATCATCCGGTTTGCATTCTTAAATAGCAACGGTCAGCGCAATTACGACAGGCCTGGCGCAGCGGACGGACCATGACAATGTATCGTCCCTCTTCACCCACCCTCCCTCCCTCGGTGGTGGTGGAGGTGGCATCCTGTTCATTCATAACCAGGACGACGTTTTACTACACTTACGACCGTCCGGGGAACGCTAACCGCTGCTCGCCAGTCAGTCGAACGAAGCCGGTGAGAGACACACCACAGGATGCATATTCATTAAACGAAATGTCTGCTGTATTGTACCCGGGACCGTAAAGTAGGGCAGAAGAAGGCTACTGGAACCACCACCACCGCCAGCAGATGCAGCAGCAGGATCACTGGACCAGCAGCATCCGAAGCAGTACAAGATGCTTCTTTTGCGCTGACAACAGTTACACGTAGGAGACGTTCGGGAACCTTGTGAAATAAACAAGTAGCAGTCAAGATGAACAGCTGTACTGCTTCAAAATTTACTGAAAATTTCACACAGATTAAAATTCAGAGACATACAGATGCCACAAATCTCCGATATATAGATACAGAAATACAGATGCTGCAAATCTCTGATATATAGATAGAGAAACACTGACGTGTCAGTTCGTTTCAGTTCTCCTTACACTGGTAAATTAGTGACAACGTGGATCGTTAAGAAAATTTAAAATTCAGATGTGAATTTACAAAACAACAACAACAAGCAATAAAGATTAATGTTCTGCGGCACCAGACCATCATGGGGTGGTCGGGTATACAAGCAGAGTCTGTCTGACAGTACAGCAAAGTCCAACGCTGTAATGCAAAGACACTAGACACTGACATATAACGTTGTTTATGATTTGTACTCTATCGAACTTCCACGTATACACAAATAAAACATAATCAAGCATTTAGTTTCGCAGTCCATAGTAATCTCAGTGTAACTGCATTAATATCAGCAGCTATTTACACTACAGTAAACTGTTTCTGTTCGCTACACAGATTAACTTCAATAGATTTCAGGCTTGATTTCTTGCTCTTGTGGTGTGTAGATGCAATATTCTGGTGGCTGATTGGTTAGAGTGGTCGACCCATGACGCTTAGTGTGCTCTGAGTGAGCGGGTTCGACCCTCATCCGAGGCGTCACTGTGTAGGAACCTTGATCAAGTCCTTTGAGCACAATTGCTCTGCAGTACAACTGCTATTGCACCGTCGAGGCGAGTGCACTTCTGAGCAAATAAATTTAGGAAGAAGGGCAATATCAAATTTCAAGAATTAAGAATTATTTGAATATTGAATACTAAACTTTAGATAAGAACCTGCATGTGGCTATGATCCGGTGAGCCATCCGCTTATACCCTTCATTCAGATACTGGCACAGCAGAAATAACTAATTAATTTAAAACCCATGCATATTCCAGCATGTCAAACAGATTTTACAAAACACACTCCTCCTCTTGAGTAATCTCGGTGCGCAGTGATACAATCTAATTTGACACAGCAGGATGCCACGACTTTACAGTATACCAAAGACATCTTAACGAGAGAAATTCAATCTATATCATAGTTAGAGAAATAATATCACTTAAGTTCCGAAAATTCGTTTAGTCTTTTAAGCTTCTGCCTAAATTTCATTATCTCATTGTTGTATGTCCTAGATCAGCCGTGTTATAGTTATATATGGAATTAAATCACTGCGATCTATTCATTGTCATGCAGGCTCAACATATTACCTGAAAATACTTAAAACCAATCAAGAATAAACCATCATTAATGGCTTAAATTATGAATAATTTTGTACTATCTTAATAAAAAAATGCTTATATTTTTTTAATGATTTCATTTCATTTTCTTCCATGCAACAAAATCCTGCACAGAATGAGAAATTTATGGTTGCCAAGATCTTTTCTCACGAGTTAATATAAAGAATTTGTCAACCTCTGTGCCTCCATGTTAGAGAAATACATCCAACAGCATATGGCTATATCAATACCCCAATCCAGATAGATGTGCTGGTGCCCGCCTTGTAAACAAACATAGCAACTCGTTTAACAACTGCAAATTAAAAAAAACATATATACAAGCAGTTTTTCACAACGATAAAAGTTAAGAATCATAGGGATCAACTGAGTACTGTGAGTTCAATTTTGCCGAGTCCAAATATTCAGAAAAGTCTCATTCTACTGATTTTTAGTTTGGCAATTTGCATAACTTTTATGAATTCTTTCTTTTGTCTTAGTTTACACTAGGAAGTTGTAACTAGTAAGCACTAATAAAAACAGGATTTGTGTGTCTAGTTAGGTCAAACTCGGAAATAATCTTTGGACCCGAGTTTTGGTTCATCCCTAAAGAATTGACAGCGAAATTGAATGGTAACAAAGTGCATGATAAAAAAACTCAGTAGTAGATTCAGTCTTCGACCATGAAGAGCTACTACGACAGTCAACTCTGCAAACACGCTACAAAGACTTTGCTGGTTATGAAACTGAAAACATATGTACATATATGTAGAGCATAACCGGAAATCGCCTCGGACATTCGCCTCGGCCGAATGTTAGACTATTCGAAAGTATTCGTCTCGGCAAATATTACACCCGCAAATAGCTAAACATGACTTTTTGAAACAATAATTTTTTTCGATAAAATAATATTTTTTCATCAAATAAATTTAGGACTAATGGACTTACTTATAAGTTATTGATTAATTAAACAAGAACTTAACATTTCATTGAATTTTCTTTAAAATAATAATGTTAATTTATATATTGTAATTTCTTTTGGCTACATATTTCCCAGGTGGTAACCAAATCTGTAATTTTCCCGCCTGAATTGGCTCCACCAACTTTCCGGTAAACATTAGAGAGTAAAGGCGTTGTCGATAACTTCATATTTCAAATTTCATAAAAAGGTCTTACATTTTTTCACAAATAAAATTATTAAATAATAAATATATTGTTATAGCCTACAGTCTGACGATACCCTATATGAAGGATATTGCTATGGACTCTGCATTGACTATAGATAGTTCTCCGTAGCTGTGCACGTTGCAGGTTAACTACGCTTTGCCTACGGGTGGCACTCGCCGCCGTTGGCCAGATTTGCCGCTACTATTCGGTTCGTACCCGGATCCGGCAAATAGCTGACCCAAATACTCGGATTCGGTACTCGGTAGAAATTGTCTTACTCGGTTATGTCCTACATGCATGTAAATAACCATAATAGATACAACAACACTAATTCAGGGAGCCGTTTGTGTTGCAGACCTGGAAGCACAACAATGACTACCAGAGTAATTACTATGAAGAAGAGCACGGGTACAACATCACCAGATCCGCATTCATTCATAATTATTATGTCAGTCGGGAAAGAGTAATATGAATTCTTGCTGCTATCGACAATCTCTTCAGCAACGAACATTCGCTTCCTACCAAACACAAGATGTGGTTTAACACACACACACATGCAAGCATACACACAAGCATACACACAAGCACACACACACAAACATACACAAACATACGCACACATACACCTACACACATGCAAGCAAACACACACACACACGCACACACACAAACAAAAGTATACACACATACGCACACATACACTTACACACACACGCAAGCAAACAAAAGCATACACACACACAGCGTCATGCAAGCATGCACACACATACGCTCGCATGCACACATACACACGGCAGTCGAAATGCGGCAAATGACTGAACAAGAACACGACGACAACGACGAGCTCGGCAAATAATATGACTTCCGAAAGACGAAAGACAGACAAACAGCATACCTGAAATCATAGGTGTAATGGATCGTTCAGTCGTATCCACATAGGACGGATACATGCAAGCCATGCTCTGCATGCTGCTGATCACAAGGCACAAATTGGCAGCCCTGTCGTATATGCCTCGATGACAAAAGCTTTCTTAATGAACACGGAACCTTAAGAATTTCGCGGCGACTGGCAGCTTCCGGCAACAAAAAGTCGATTCCGTTACGTCTCCGCACGTTACGGTATCTGTCAACAAAGAAAATGCTCTTGGATATAAAGTCATGTTGAAAACAACAAACATATACATCAGACGATTACTACACTGTCGCAATGTTTAGGTTAGAGACGCCGAGGACCAAAGTTCCTAATGGTGGTGGGGATAATCGAACCGCATGAACTGCACCCTGATAACCCACGGCTATATCGAGTGCTGTAGTGGAGCAGTGCCAATATCACTGCGGTCTAAAAAAGTACATGGGTGAGAAGGGTGAATGAGTGCTGACAAATATGAAGAATGATAAAGGTAAGAGGGTATATAGTAGGCAAATGACAGATGGAACAAATATAATTCTTACAAGTGAAGCACCATAATGCCTCCACTATATAGAGGTGAAAGGGTACACCATGATAAGGGTAAAACAAAGTAAGATTTATGAATTGTATCAGAATAATCAGCTTGATTCCTCAGATAGGTGCAATCATTTAGCTCAGTTATAGAGCAGTGAACACAAGGAGCTACAGAAATAGAATTGGTGGGACTAGTGACTATGAAAGCTGCTGGCCAAAGACAACACAGGTAACTCTGCCACTGGTTGCACTTTGCCAATGCCAGTCCCAAGCCTGGATAAAGGAGGAGGGCAATGCTAATGATCTTTGTCATCACACAGTGTCGTTAAACCGAAAATACTAACTAACAACACATGTACCATCAAATTAATATACTTTCCAGAAGCGGGAATTAAATAGATGCAATCCTTGAATGCAGCTAAAAAGTATATATATATATATATATATAAATATATAATATAGACACATTTCCATCTAACATGGTGAGACATTGGTGTCATCGACCATTAAGCAAATCCTATGCAGGAGCCCATACAGAAGCCCCACTGAGGTGTGGCTATACAAACAACTGTACCCAGACCACAGTAGGGCCTACCCATCAAACATTGCTCAGCTGTATCACAACAGAAGCTGGACGTCCTGTGAGCACTCACAGCCCAGCTCATCCGCACACACTCACACAGGCACTCACACAGACACACACACCCACACACACATACAAGACAGAAATAATTACATCAACACTCCACACAACATCATATTGTTGCAGGATCGATTTCGTGATTAATATAACGCATCTAACGCGGTGACAGCCTAAATCCTCCGAACAATATGGCACTTTGCACGGTGATAAACCTCCGTCACTGTAATTTTCAGTTTCTCCTCAAACACAAACGTACGTCCATGCATAAAACACGTTGGGCGAATATTGGTGCCATAAAGAACCTGCTACGTAGCCTGGCTGGTCGTAAAGGCGTCTCCGGGCTGAGCCTAGGAACATAGGGGAGATGAAGGATCTTAGCGATTCTAGCCATGTATCTTTTAAGAGCTCAGCATTTCCGTGTAAAGAAATTGATGAGATCATACATCACATCTGAACAGGCGGTGCTCTAAATATGAAATACGTAGGCACCCTCAATTGCACAGCACCTTGCATGCCAAGACAGGTGCCACCAACATGCCATCTGCAAAGAAACGGTGTGATTTTCTCCATTCACCTTGAAAACATCCCCAATATGCCCCCAGGGCAAGGGTGAGATATGGCATTGTTATATAATTTGATGCACAGAATCTCACTGTTGCACTCACCCCAGAAATAAGAGGCATGGTAACCCAATCTTTCCAAATGCTACCATGCCAAACACCATCCATACAACTAGAGCATAACCGAGTCGAATATTTCCACCGAGTACCGAATCCGAGTACTTGGATGCACTATTTTCCGTATCCGGGTACGAACCGAATAGCAGTGGCAACTCTGACCTGGCAAGTACCATCAGCAGGCAAAGCAATTTCGTGTAATGAAAAATCAGCAAAATAAATGTTTGTGTTTGTAATAACTATTAATATGGCTTGACATTTTTAATTTTCGTTTTCAGATTTGTGAAATGTTTATAAAAAAATTCTTAAATTAAACATTTTTATTTTTAACTAAGGCTAATATTTGCCGAGGTGAATACTTCCGAATAATTCCGAAAAACAGGATATACGGCCGAGGCGAATGTCCGAGGTGATTATGCCCTTCATACAATTACGTGGCTAGCTACCACGCTGCTTGTGTTTCTGATCCAATCAGAGACAGAAATAGAACCTGACCCAATCCATTAAATCAACCCTGAACCTCTAGATCGAGTGCTTGTAAACAGATTCGTGATCCCAACATATCTTCTTTTGCTCCATAGAAGTTACGACAGAATCATCGAGTTAAATTTACATAAGAAATTTAAATGGGAGCACCTTGTTTAATATGCTCATTTTTGTCCATGACACGGATGGAAATTTTATGAAATTTTGACATTATTGGTATGCCTCAGAACGAAATTGAACTCAAGCCATGACAGTTACATACCACAGTACCTGCTGTTCATAATAATATTTCCGTTTTCGTGCGTGTCAACCAGCTGTCACCTGACTGTCAATATCGCAGACAATTTTCGATTGATTTCTGTGATTAGGCGACCAATTAAATGTAAATGGAAAATACATTCGAACGCACAAGGACAATTTTACTCTCAGTATTACCTGAAACTGCGATAAGCAAAATAGTTTTCAATTAAAGTCATCTCAAGTCATGACTGACAGACCAATGAATGAGATAATCCTCATGTACACCACAAACCACCCATCATCAGCGTTTGTCTCATTTTCTTCATTAAAAACTACAAGAAAGCACATTCTCTTTTATAAATTTTTGGAAAATGTTAGCAATTTTAGAAATTGCTAGAAATTTTAACATCCAAAGTCCAGTACTGCAGTAAGTATTCTCTGGTAAAAGACATGTTTAACGAAGACAACATCGGCTAAACTCCAACACTGCAAGCACTCAGGCAGTGCCTGTCCCATGCCTGGATAAAGTAGGGCGAAGGTAATGATCCTTGTTATCCTACAGTGTCGTTAAACTGCAACTGACTAATCATCAGCTGTTGAAGATATAAGAAGCTCCATATAATGACACTAAAAGTGCTCAGACATAGAATCATTCCTAAATAAGTTTATCAATATGTCATATAATTTTATTGCTGCAAGAGGAGTTAGATCCCAATTTAACTATTGTCATTACGTCTTTATAACAAGCCACTTTTTAATTACAGACATCAATTACGACTAAATAGCACCTTTCATTTTGAGAAACGGCTTTGGAGTGCCAAATTTTATTGTATTAATGGCTACAATGAATCATATCCATTTTCTTTTATTTCCTCCTGCAAAGACGTTGTTTCATTCACCAGATAGCAACTGTCACATTCAGCTCATGACTAACCTTTTCCAGTACAACTGATTGAAGTAACCCAGTTGACATGAATTTACTTAATTCGATCATTTACTTAATTCGATCAAAAAGAAGAAACTATCGTATCTTGGACATATAACACGAAAGACTGGAGACTGTTTAGATAGGGAAATCATCCAAGGCACAGTACTCAAGTAATTTTTGGAGTCGAGTACTCACGAGTACTTGGGTACTCGCGACAGCCCTAATCATCACACAAACTCACCTCTAATTGCATTCACAAAAGGAATGTGGAGTCCAAGTCATTAAAATCTAAATTCTGCACTGCTCCAATCACATTGAATCCTGTTTCTGATACGCGTTCGAATACATTTATGCGACAGCAGGATATTTACACAGGCCTACATGACGGTGTTTATGATTATATATATATATATATATACACATAACAACACCCTGGCTGCATAAATGTAAACAATACTAAGGAGAAATTATCAACTTTTTTACAGGCAGAGAAGGGTTAGCAACATGCTCGTTGCCGCATTATGCTGTAAGGTTCAAACGCATTAGGTTCATTCTCGTTGATGGACTGGGCTAAGTACAGATCTTCTGTTTTTATTTTCCACCTGACGCAGAGCAAGTGCAAAAGCACGTATAAATTCCCACAGTGTACGAATACGCTTATATTACACGCAGGCACATATTTATTTTTCAAGTGCAATACCATTTTACGATGAAGCATAGCGTTCAAGAACAGAAGTTCGTGCAGCAAACGCAGATGATCGGAGAAACTAAGTACAATTCCACAGACTTTCTATTCTGTTACTTAGGAAACATTACATTACATTACATTTGTGAAGTAATATGCACCTGTAGGATTAACGTTTGTCTCATTAAAATTAGGGATGAACCAATACTCGGTTCGGAACTCGGCTCCGTCCAATTTTCTTGGTATTCGGCATTACTCGGACTCATACAAACAATGGGTCCAAGTATTAATCTTTCCGATTTACCGTTTTGCAACTATATATAGATCCTTCATATTATTATAAGAAAAACATATCACAATATTCTTCAATAAATACTGTTCAACAGCTTTTTGCACACTGGTTTACAACTCAACATGACTGCTGAAGCCAGTCACTCAACAGCAGGAATCCCTAGCCAAATTTCTTAATACATATGGTTTGACATACAGAACGCGAGTGTTAACATACAGAACATGGGCCCCATAACATAGGGTACGTTCCAAACGAGGTGTTAACTGTTTGCAGTTTTTACAGCACTTGTACTTGGTGCACCGACTGACCCCAAACCATAAAATGCAGGCTTATATGAAAGCGCTAAAAAGCCCATGTGCACTTCATTACATGTGCGTTGATGCCTGTTGCGAGAATTCGCTCACATGTTCATTCTCGGAATTTTTGCAATCATAGTTTTTACTTTGAAAGCCTTGATCTAATAAATAATACAAATGAATTGTATTTATATTTCATATCTATTTATTGTTTCATCGTGCTTCCTACTGATTACAGCCGACAGAGAAATTCCATCTGATATGACATGTTTATACATGTTTATATCTCAATTAGTACAGATTTCGATTATGAACTGATTTTAATTACGTCTGCTGGGAATGACAGAGTCAGAACTTGAAGTTGATGAAAGAAAGTAAAAATTAACCCAATCAAGAAGAGGTTCAGACAAGATCCACACAATTCCTGGGTGATTGTGTCTCTTTGAAAGACGTTTGTTTTGTTTTGAAGAGATTCTTCCAAGTCACAAAGATACTACAGCCAAGAACCTAGAGCAAACGACGGTGTAGCATGTATTTATCTTTAAGAGTGATTAATTAAATGACTTTCAAAATAAATATGCAAAGCAACTATATCAGTGTAGGCAAAATGGGTTTAGAACCAAAGCTCTGTAAGCAAAAAACTCTACAGAAAATATAATAATACGGGATACAATTTCTTACTTTATCTACTGAGTATCCACACTGTAATTTAGTCATTAGAGAGTTTTCTAGAACAAATGAAGCAGTAGCAAGCAACGATCCTTTTTTACATTGCCATTCCCTTGAACTAAAAGCTGATTGTGTTTTTAAGACTTCATCAACTTCATCAAAACCGAATTCCAATGAATCAATATAGAACTTATGAAACTTCCAACAGGACTATGGTAATCACAATAGTATCATAATCTGAGGATTTTGCAACTCTAATGAAACTTAAATTGAAGGAACCAACTAAATCACCAATGTTCAAATTCAATCAAAACAAAATCGATAGGCAGGTTCAGGTTCATGATTCAATGGTTGGATAGACAGCTAAAATGCATAGATTTCAGAACTGGAATGGCAAGAGAAGCTATGAAATCAGAACAGGATATGTGGGAAAAGAGTTTCCAGTGTAACACCTAACATAGACTGTACTTGTAAGAGATTCAGCTATGGTTTGAGTTTGTATTAAGGATCAGATAATTATTGTAATTCTGGTGGTATCTATTCCAGATTAATGGTCGAAGCAGCTAGAGCTATGGTTCAAGTTCCACATATTGGAAGATGAGGTGATGCAAGGATACAGTAATGTTTGGGCGGAAGAGGAGTGGTTTGAGAAGAGTATTTACTATTTGGTATGGATAAGAATGCACGTAAAGCAGCAAGATGATATTTAAAATAAATGATTGAGTACTGATATACAAATTCTAAATTAATCTCACAAAATTTTAAATGAATCTCACAAAATTCTAAATGAATCTCACAAAATTCTAAATTAATCTCACAAAATTTTAAATGAATCTCACAAAATTCTAAATTAATCTCACAAAATTTTAAATTAATCTCACAAAATTCTAAATTAATTTCACAAAGAAGATGATTTTTAAAATAAATGATTGGGTACTGATATACACTTGAGTTCTAAATGAATCTCACATAATTTTAAACGAATCTCACAAAGACGATGATTTTTAAAATAAATGATTGAGTACCGATATACAAATTCTAAATTAATCTCACAAAGATCCTTGTTACAGCTTGACCTGCATGATGTTTGTCAAGTGTTGGAAAATGTCAACATCCGTCCTGTTGAGCCAGCTTGTACCAGCTGCACCAACTGCAGCCAGGGTGACACCCACCTAAAGCTTGAGCCAGGCCATAGTTTAAGGCTGCCAAGGCCAGACGTCATTAAACCCAGTTTAAGAGACTCAGTCAGCCAGTCCTAACCAATTAGTTAGAATCTGGCTTCTAATAAACCCTCCTACCAGACCAACTTCTATTAAGGGACACAATAGTTCCAAAGAAATGACGTCAACAGCCATCTGCTGACAAATTGACAAACAATTATAAATCAGAGTATAATAACTTTAAAATCTGCTTAATTGCTGATCTCTGACACTTCAGTAAATGATGAGTAAATCCACCATAAAAGTACTGGTCTAAATTTATCCAGATTTCTCACACTGCCTCCCTACCCTAGCCAACTCTGCAACTTAACTGCAAGCAAACTGTCAATGAGTTGAACAGGTTGTAAGGCATCTGTCCTCACATGCCAAGGTAACGGCCCACCACATTCCTTCATATGCTGAGGTCATAAAACATATAAGTTGCAAACAACTCTGCCACTGCTCACACTTCGGCTGTGCCAGTCCCAAGTCTGGATAAAGTAGGAGAGCGACGCCAAGCTTTTATTATCACACAGTGTCGTTAAACTGAAACTACTACTACTACAGTGTGTAAACTGTCAATGAGTAGATGAGGTGGTAAGGGAGAGACTATCCACAAGTCCTGACATGCGGAGGCAATGCATGGCCACCTGCCTTCGTAAGCCTTCATAAGCAGAGGCTATAAAACATGAAGTTGCTAACACCTTCATGCTCACGGTTGCCTCCAGATGATGGCTCAAGGAACTGCTTATCTTCTTCATTTCTTGCAGTAGTATCTCATGATTACTACATGTATGTACAGTACATGTGTGTATATATCTCTTGCTAGAGGAACTGCTTTCCGGTATATTCTTCGTTTCTTATAATAACATCTCATGATGACTACATGTGTGTACAGCCATTGTGTTTTGTGTAAAACCATCTGATGACTGAAACCACCCATCATAACCATAATCTAATCAATTTCTATAATCAGTGACCCATCGATAGACTTTGAAACAACAGAAAAGGTAAAAGAGACCAGCACACGTGGTCAGGTCGTATACGCTTCCAGTGAAGTCACATTCTCAAAATAATTTACGGGTGCGATGCCGTTGCTCGCTTGAATGGGTGTCCAACAAACTTCTTGAGCAAAGAAATTTTGTGCGCAACCTTTCATCAATGAAGTGACATAGATCAAGTCCTCCACTACTCATTTCCATCCAGCAATGCTCATTTTATACGAATGTGTATCTGGGCTTATAATTATATAGCACATTTTGTAAACTTCAAACAATTCATGCAAGTTATAAACATAAAAACATCATTAAATAATCCATTAAATAAATATTTTTTACAGGAGAATAGTACTTGTGGACTTACATAACAAATTCATTCATCCAGCAGTGGTTAACAAAATCTCAACTTAGGCATTATCTGTGCAAGTCTCAATCGAGTCTAAACTATGTTAAAGGACAACTGAAACTACCTTGTTGGTCATGTGACTTTAACATAGATGGGGATGGTACCCATTAGTCTTGGCATTCTCTCTCGAACGCACACACGCACGCACACATCCACACACACACACACACACTGTGACACACACACTGTGACACACACACACACACACACACACACACACACACGCACATATCTATCTATATATATATATATATATATATATACAGGCATGCATGCAGAGATGAACAACAAAATCATATGAACAGCTGACAGTTGGGACCAATTCAGTGCTCCCTCCCCAATCCCACCCACCCACCCCACCCCACCCCATTACCATTGAGAAGGGAGAAATGTCACACAGCTAAAAATTAGATTCCATTCTTCATCAATATCATGAATGAGTCATGTCTGGTTAGGACCTACTTTACAAAGTTAATGAAATTTTCATCATAGGAAATGCAAACATTGCACTTAAATCATGCATAGCATTAGATAATGAAGAGCAAATGCTTCCCTGAAAGATAACTTTTACAAGTGGAGTCGTCATGGCTAATTAAGAAAAACATCCACCCACTTGTCACGTTTTGACCAAGTGTCGTGAATAAACTTAGTTCAAATGACCTAGCTAGCAGTTGTTGCAGTTGAAATCAAATTGTCAGATTAAAAATTACGATCAGCTGCACGCATCTAAATTAAAACACGACCAACTCATTCACTGAAATGAGGAATAATTTATTATGGCATAGGACAACCATTTCAATTAAGTGGCAGGCAGTGAGATTTTGATTGCTAACAAAATACTTCACACCTTCACTTTTAATCACAATTTTACAAATTTTTATTAATCACACATGCACTAAATAAATAGCATTCTAAGTTACAGTGCAGAATTGCAAAGATAAAAATTTCATAGGCAGGTCAGGTAAGCGCTCAAGTGTAACGCGTGCATTTCGTTTAAGCCCAGTCATTAGCTTTGCACAACTGTAACATAAACGCAGTTATTAAACCAGGGTCTCGATATTTAACTTCGCCAATATTCAAGCACGAATATTCAATTTCTCGCACGAGAGGACCTGGGCCCCCACTGAGCCGAGCAACGCTCTGTGCAGTACACGCTGACGATCAAATTGGCATCCTTTACTAATTAATGTTTCGCGTCTAAATAATGTGGTATTCAAAAATGAATTTATGCTGAACGTGGTCGCCTAGTTGTCCTCTCCGCCCAAACAAGCCTGATAAGTCTGCAAAATATCGAATCTGTCAACAATACCAACTCTTACCTGCACTTGTGACGACGCCACACACTGCGACCGTCAGGTTAGACTGAAATTCATATTCCTAAACAAACAAAATCGGGTTCAAGTTATCACGGGCGTGTGCTCAACGCTAATTGGCGGCTAAACTATTAATTCCATTGTATTCGTACACTAACGAAGCACAGGAACTCAGTGCCAATTAAAGTTAATTGCTTTACACAAAACGACTGATGATCAAAGACAGGTAATTATATACATTTGAAAGGACCTTGTTGACCGCCTAACATCAAAATGCCTGCAAAGCGTAAAATACGGGAACCAACAAACCTGAGTTAGGCTGGAGTATAGCGCCCACATCCGTTCACAATAATCCGGATTTATTTTGGCTTTCCAGTCATTCTATCGGAGCCGAAAACAAGAGCCGAGAGGTGGCTAAGAGGCGAGATAGATTAGATGGTGGAACAACCGAGCAGAGATGCATGGCAGATCGAAGCCACTGGCATAACAACGGAAAGGCCATTCAAATAGCCTTCAGAACGGCGCCTGGGTTACTCGGTGCATACTCTAGCACGGCGGGCCAGCCAGTGCGGGACGGGGCTATGGGCGGAGACAAGCTCACGATTGACAAATGACTCAGCTCAGCATCCAGCCAAAAGCCATTCAGTGCAAACATCTAGTAGATAAAGTGCGCCTGCCTGCCTGCCTGCCTGGCTGTGCCTGGCTGTGCCTGCCTGCTTGCCTGCCTGCCTGCCTGCCTGTGCCTGCCTGCTGCATAGCGTTTCAGCTGTTCTACGGCTAGAAAAACCGAAGTCCCGAGTTCGGGCTAGGATGGTTGAGGGCAGAATTTTTCATTGCGCCCAGACTCTTGTACGAGACTCAATTTCTTCTCAACAATAGCCCCCACTCGTAATAAAGACTAAGACTGAGGCTACCCCTTCCCCAAACACCCTTCGAAGGGTTCTAATTAATCTCAGAGTGCAAAATATGCCGCCGCCGTACGGATTTCTTTCAAGAGAACATCTATAAATTACTTCCCTGTAGTGATCGTAAGGATATTTTCTCGTGCCTTGCGCTCGCCATAAGTCATCGCGTCGTTGTCAATATAGGAGAACGAGTGCAAGTGTGGTAGGCGGTATGATCGAGTGCCGAGTGCTAAGCTACGCGTAATGCTGAGGGCTTTAAATGCTGGGGTTCGACGCCAGTGCTTTTGATTCTAAGAGTGGATGGATTCATGTGAACAATTCGGCCTCTTCTTACCTTAAATAAAAGGCAAAATTGGAGGCTAGATAATGCTTCTCGGTTTGGTTTTGTTTGGTCGAACTCAATCGGACTATACCCTTGCACTAGGTGCTACAATCCCAATCCATGCACAGTGCTGAAGGTCTACAAACTGCACTGCATCCAGGTAACAGCTGTCTCCAAGTCTGGTTTGGTCAGGCGTGTCTTACAATCATACCAATGCAGCAACACTAATGTTGAGGACTAAGACATAGCAATAAATTATTCTTGTTGGCATTTCGGTAGCGCAAGGCTATCATTTATTCGCTAATCGCTAGGCGTCGCGGGAGGGTTCAGTCCAGTAATTATTATTCATGCCCATAACTTAGCATAATTTTGTGGACGCTAGGGGTACCCGTACCCCACTTACTGAATTGAAGGATGCCGTGCCTCACACTTTTCAATAGACACTGCCCAATATTATTTTCTCGCGGTTGGGCCAACATTTTAGCCTTCAGAACCCGACATATTATTAATTTATTCTCAACATCATCGTCGTTATCTTCATTGTTATTACTGTTGCCGTCAGGTCCCTCAGGCCTGTCGACAGAAATCCATGGACATTATGGGCTTGTCAACCACATAAGAGAAGTCTGCCATCAAAAGGGGGATTGGAGCAGGAGTAGATGCATCGGGAGATATTTGAAGGCCTATTTCGACCTGTGCAACTGTTTTCGTAATAATATTATACAGTATACCTTCACTCACATATTATTATTATTATTATTATTACTATTATTATTATTGTTATTATTATTATCATTATTTTTGTTGTTGTTATTGTTATGGTTAGGCCTATTATTATTATTGCTATTATTATTATTATTATTATTATTATTATTATTATTATTATTATTATTATTATTATTATTATTATTATTATTATTATTATTATCATTATTGTCATTATTATTATTATCATTATAATGGTTATTATTATTGTTATTATTATTATTATTATTATTATTATCATTATTATTATTATTATTATTATTATTATTATTATTATCATTATTATCATTATTATTATTATGATTATAATGGTTATTATTATTATTGTTATTATTATTATTATTATTATTATTATTATTATTATTATGTTATCGCCCATGATGAGCTAAGTGAGTGTTGGCAATGTCCCGAAGAGGCAGGCTGCGTTCCCACGCTGAAGAACAACTGAGATACGTTGGAACAGAAATGACGTCTCCATTGGATCGTGGGTTGCAGCACTCGTTCGACTACCCAACTCTGAGATGAACTGCAGTCCTTCACTGCTCCAAGCGCCGCCGGATTCCAAGGAGAGGGCTACGAAGTCGTGGGTGTTGGTTATGGTGGAATACTTGGCCCTCTTCGTCTTAGCTGCGCGTTCGGCTGCTTCTCCAGCTCTGATAGATGTGTCGACAAGATGTGACTTGGCGTAGGTGTCGGGCACTGTCACATCCCATGCCAGACATCGACCACGTGTCCAAGGAATGAGCGTGACGCCGTACGGTAGCTTTCCATCTTCTCTTAGCAAGCCGAGAGGTTCCTTTTGCGCTGGAATCTTCGCCCTGCCAAGAGCTCTCCAGATGACATCGTTCAACATGCTATGTCGTTGATGTTTTCCGCTGCCTCTTCTACAAATTAGTCCATGGAGCCCTTTTGCGTCGACGCTCTCTTGACATTGGTGACACAAATGTGGCTCGCAGAGCGTCGTTCCTAGCCTCAACCCGGCTGCCAGTCGTACATCGTCGTTTGAGAGGCGCAGGCCTAGGGCAGTCACAGGGGGCGCTAGCATCCAGTCTCCAGAATGAGGTGCTCGTGAGGCCAGCAGGCGAGCACGGTCGCATGGATTGTTATTGGAATCCAGCAGATTTTTCCATGCCTTGTCTGTGAATCGGAGGTCCCATTCTTTCTGGCGATGACTTGCTGCTCCTGTTGGTGGTTCTACATCTATCAGGGTCTTCCAAGCGTTGAGTGCTGAACTCGCAAGTTCATATGGTTCCTCAGCAGACTCTGTTGGTAGGATGCATGCCTGGAGTTCGCTTGTACTAGCAGCAGAAGCCAGAAAGGCAGAAAGTGCCAGCGTAGATGCACAACGAACTCCCAGACCACCATCTCTCACCGGCAAAGAAGTCTGGAGCCAGCGGTCATTGTCAAGGTCCACATTTAAAATGGTATTATTATTATTATTATTATTATTATTATTATTATTATTATTATTATTATGTCACATATAGTATTTTTCATCAATGGCATTGCCAACGGATCTGTTATCAGGCCATCTGGGTCGCCGCTTGTCAGTGGATTGTAATCTTGACATAGTGCCCTAAATTATATTGATAATTATAATAATAATAATAATAATAATAATAATAATAATAATAATAATAATAACATTATTATTATAATAATGATAATAATAATGATAATAATAATGATAATAATAATGATAATAATAATAATAATAATAATAATAATAACAATAATAATAATAATAATAATAATACAAATAATAGTGCTTATTATTATTATTATTATTATTATTATTATTATTCTATAATTATATAATAACTGTTATAGGTTTTCGTCCCCATCGGGCTGAACAAAATAACATATTATTATTATTATTATTATTATTATTATATAACAGTCTTTCTGCGCTTTTGTTATTTTATTGCTGTTATTCATATCATCACCGTTCTGTAATTTTGCATTGCACTTCTATGTTAAGATGCAATTGTGCGCGAAGAACTTGCACAAGGTCTGACGAGAATCGAACCCGTACTCTCGAGTTACAAGTCTACCGCTCTAACCAATCGGGAACCTTTCCACGCATCTATTGTAGGAAGTAAATTATAAGCCTTATAACTGTTTCGCAGACATCCATATATCGATACTTTAGCATACAAACTGTGCAGAGGTCTCTTAGCCGTCTCTATGCAACTCGGATAGAACTGCCAACGCTCAGTCACCTATAATAATACGGGTGGGCCAACAGAGGAAAAACATAGCGTAATAATACTAGAATGTCAATACATATAATCATACACATTTATATATATTATATATATATAGATATTATATATATATAGGTGTATATTTTACACATACGTTTAAATGCTTGTATGATAGATATACACGTAGATTATGCATTATCATAAGTGCGTACATATATAATATGCACATCTGCACATGTGAATGAATGCGAATATATATTGACTTGAATAGGAATGGCAAACATGGCCCTTGTTTGATGGGAATCGTGCGGGGGTCAACACGCACACACACACACATACATATATATATATATATATATATTGGGCTACATGTTTATTATAACTATATGTTGGGAGGTCACTGGGCCTAATACGAACCACTCAATGTTTATCTATATCAGACTACATCTATGTACACTGTATACAGTGGTTGAGGCTATAGAGGACCGAGCATGTTGATTGGATAAAAAGAGACGAATTCCATAGAAACGATTCGGGTTAACTCCTTACACTATATTGTTGCTGGGTGCCTGGTGGCCTATTGGCTATTGTGTTTGACTGTTAACCTTGAGGCCGGAGTCCATACCCCAGCAGTCGAAAAACGATAGAAAATTCGTGTCAAGATTTCCACTCCTCCACCTGCACCAACTCTGCTATGAGTGCACCGACCGTGCATTTAACGCCCACAGCATTGTCGGGGGGGAGGGGAGGGGGTGAGTGGGACGGGTAGGGGGGGGTAGGGAGAGGACTGGCCTCTTCTCCTTTTCCTGCTCTTCCTCCTTCTTCTCCTTCTCCTCCTTCTCTGTTTCCTTCTCCTTCTTCTTCAATCTAAGGTCTATTCTATTCTAGTCCATTTATGGCATAAAGGATTGACGGTATACTGACTTTGCATAAAGTTTATGCAAAGTCAGTATACCGAGCAGAGGTGTAACAAGGTTTTAAAAGGGGGGCGGTGCATAATTAAAAAATATTGCGCGAAGCGCCAAAAAAATTGTTGGCCCCCCACTTTTTGAATTTTGCCCCCCAGAAATTTGAAAATGGGGGGGCACAAATTATTTTAGCAAAAGTAATCTTAAAAAGCCATTGGATGAACATAAAAAGAACTGATTTGGGGGGCACATGGGGGGCACTGAGCACTAAAACTGGGGGGCTTTGCCCCTCCAGTTTTGAAACGGGGGGGGCAGGTGCCCCCCCCCTGCTCCCGCTTGTTACACCCCTGCATGCGAGTGATCCTCTCCAACCACTTTTCAGTCGCTCGGGAGCGGTGCTATCTTGGTTGACCGAAATAACCGCAAATAAGTTAGAGTTTCAATGGCCACAGCAACATAATTCTGTGGTCTAGTTAGAGGAGTCGCATTTAGTTCCGTGTTTATCTGGACCCCATGAAACCCGTTGAGAACAACTTATGGTGTCTGGATAAGGCGGTTGCTACACAGATACTGCGAGACAATTTATTGGTTATTAATGTACGATTGTATTTGAATTTTAATAAGGATAATATAATGAGTGTGACTCTCATCTATGAAAAATATATAAATCCGTCCGTATCTTGACACTTGAGCTTTTACGTAATTTACTGACCGACTTACTGACTGACAGAAAGACTAACTGACTTACTTATTTACTGGCAGAGGGACTAACTGGCTTACTTACTGACTGACTAATTAACTAACTGACTGACTAACAAATTGATTGACTGACTCATTACTAACTTACCGACTAACTGAATAACTGACTGGGTGGCTGACTGACTGACTAACGGAGTAACTAACTAACTGACTGACTGATCCACTGACTGACAAATCAACTTACTGACTAACTGACTTGCCGATTAACGAAGTAACTGACTGACTGACTAACTAATGTGGCCGGTTGCAACAATTGCTATTTACCTCGTGTTCAGCGGTTTATGACTGCGCACTGGACTAGAGGCGCTGGGCATAAAGCACCAATTAAACCTCTGCCAGAGCACAAATAAAACCCAGACTGCGCAAATTCGCTCTCACCTGACTGCCTGTAACGCACCGCAGCGACAAGGAGACATACAAGTAGCAACACGCACAACTCCACGCAGCGCTACCAACCCCGGATCAGCTAACAAGCCAAAGCCTACTGTGATCGATAAACAAACGGTCTAAACGCAAAACAAATTTCGGTATCTACTCAGCTATGCTCATTGCTGCTCAGCTATGCTCGATGCTACTCAGCAATGCTCAATGCTAATCAATAGACGGGTTAGATAATCGTTATTGTCGACGAGTCTGGCGCAGCTATATCGTTGGACAAGTAGTGTCCTCCCAAAAAACGGTCGACCATATCTCGATTTGGTGTGTCGGTACAGAAAGGAGGCCTATATACTCGTCTTAGCCAATTTGGTCGTCGTTTCATTGGCACAAAGAAGTTATGGAAGGCACAAAACTTGAATTATCGTACAACGGGGAACTGCATGGAAGTAAAAAGAATCGTGCGATCTCTGCGTCACCAATGATACAGGCCTTAGCATTTATAATTTTCATAAGACGAAGAGTTCTGGAACAGAGGGACTTAATGTTGTTAAACGGCCACAGAGCCTGTTCGAACCTCCTCTGAAAGAGCCTGTTTTTACGTGTTCTTAATACGATGGTCTAGAATATGAGCAATAGGTCTATAAATAAAGGCTCACGATCCACAATATGACCAGTATATATATATATATATGAAGGCTTACGATTAGTCTATAGGGGCCTATGCGATAGGCATACCAGTATCATGGACTGCAGAGCTGGCATCCAGTGATCCAAGATCCTGCTCATATTTCAACGCTTTTATCGGTTGCGACCATCGCAGGATTTAGCGGAGTTGTGGCAAAAAGTCTTCATTTGTATACAGTACACAGAACAGAACGAAGATAATGATCCATGACCATGCGGAATGTGAAATACAAAATACATCCAGTTTTGGAACAAATTCGATATTGCCGCTCCGTCTAAAACCAATACCACGATTCGAAGATAGGAGGAAGGCCTATTTGCTCGTATATCGTTAACATCGATCATGCGCTTCAATTTTCAAGGCAGGCACGGATGACCAAATCTAATGTGAACTAATGAACAGCAGTAGATAAAAGGACGTGGTACGAACCCTGAACGCATGCCATTCATAAATGTTAGCGTCAAAAATTACCCAATCCACACAATTGCAACTGTGAAAAGTCTCTTGTAGAACGGCAGAAGTTCAATTACAATTATTTTAGTTGCAGCTCTCAGCGGCCTTTCTTTTGCCACAAATGTGAATCATGTAAGCCTATCCAGATATTCTTCCAAGGGATAGGGTTGCGGGTAAAAAAAAACAATACCACCGGACATTGTTAGGTCTACATGTATATTCAAATTTTTGTCAAGTTTGTTTCACTTTACATAGTCCATTTTCAATTTTCAAAATTAATTACACAGCTTATAACGCTTAAAATGTGGGCAACTTAGGCATGTTTTTTACAAATGCCGCACACCGTAGACCACACCCCTCAGAAAAATCAAATACTTATAAATTTTGTGTTTCAATAAGCATCATTTTGAAACAACAGTCATAAGTCGCAATAATTATGTAAGCTCAGACAGTAGTCATCGAAATATTTTTGTCTAAAACTGCGCACTGAATAAGACAGCTCTATCAGACTAGAGTCAAGATAAGGCCCGAAAAAATGAAGTGAGGAGGAACAGAATGTAACTTAGAATGTGATACTTAGACAGCGTCATCTACTTGCATAGAATCTTAAAGATTTATAGGCCTACGTGGAGCAGTCTCACATGGATCACTGCACCCAATGAAAGAACGAGAACATAAATCGGCTGCTCGAAAGACAGAGGCAATTGAACCCATCGTAACAGACTTAAGATTTAGCATGGAGAAGGACGCGCATACGTATGTAAGCACGTTGAAAACACAGAACGTAAGGACGCATGCGCTTCGCACTCTGAGACACTTTTCAATTTAATTACTGTTGATTTTTATCTCAAGAATCACAATAAATATTGCTCACATCTTTAGAAACAGGACATCACATGGGAGCACTCGTTTTCAGTACCTCTGTAAAAATGCGTTGCCATTGTAAAACACATCTTCGTGTGGGGTGGGAGGTGGAAGCAACACGCTGTACTCAAGCGCAGTTTTTAAGCACCGAAATGTGTATATTGCGGGTGAGCGAGGTGGTTTGGCGCATTACCGAAGACCTCAGAATGAACGGCATTCAATCTTGTTATCCTAAGCCACGTGTTTCGAATGAAGAGTTGGAGTTAAACGGTGCATGCATTCTTTCAACCTCGAAACGTCAAGCTGCTTTACAAGACGTTAGCCATTGATGTATTGCGAGAGATATAGACACAGAAATAGGAAGTCAACGTCGCAGCATAGCCTACGGTGAGTTAAGGTAAGTCTAGGCATGTCAAAGTATGCTAAGGTAAGTCAAAGTAAGCTAAAGCAAGGTAAATCAAGGTTTGCCAAGGTAAGTCAAGACAAGTCAAGATGTGCCAAGGTGAGTCAAGGTAAGCCAGGTAAGTCAATTAAGGTAGGTCAAGACAAGGGAAGACGCGCCAAGGTAGGTCAATGTAGGTTAAGGTGTGCCAAGGTAGGTCAATGTAGGTTAAGGTGTGCCAAGGTGAGTCAAGGCAAGTGAAGGTGTGCCAAGGTAAGTCAATGCAAGTCAAGGCAAGTCAAGGTGTGCCAGGAAAAGTCAAGGCAAGTCAAGGTGTGCCAAGGTAAGTCAAGGTAGGCCAAGGTAAGCCAAGATATGTCTACTTGTAACCTATACACACTGCGCATGGCACGCCAAATCACGAAGCAAACAATTAAGAAGAAATCTGCCAAATGTTTGCCTAGTTAGGAACCACTATCTATGGGTTACGTTGGGTATCACAGAATTCAATAAAAAATTTAAACTAGACTGCGGACAGTGTGGACCCTACAAAAGAATACAAAACCAATCAAATCAAAATTATTAGGGTTTTCAGAATCTAATATTAGGCCTAAGTGGACTAAAATAGCAACACAGCGGTCTCTAAAATTCTTTCCTTTGTGCCGGTATACAAAGTCTCTGTCCATGATAGGGAACTGCAAATATTTTTAATCCGCATAGGCCTATGTTGGCTATTGCAATAAAGAATTAAATGATGACCAAATTTCAACTATGCCTAAACTACAAGGGCAAATCTCATCTAACCAGAATGCACGAAGCTGCTCATCTATACGGAGTATACTATTTTGACACCTGTTATAATTTACAACCATGGGCCTAGCTACGAGACACATCAGATCTCGAGCGAGATTAATCATTGTATGCAGACAAAGAAGACTCGTTCGTACTGTTTGTAGGCCTACTGAGATGTTATATGTTGTGGGACGTCCAACGGTTTAACCTCAAATACCTATTGCGAAAATCAGGTTATATTATAGGATACGCTTATAGGATAGGCTTAGCCGAACCGGTAATTACTTGGCGCTTGAGAAGGTTCCACGTGACATCATTGTCAGCCATGCGTGTAAAGTTGTTCTCCAGGGTCTGGCGGCTTGGAGCCCATAAAAAATTCATCATTTCCTAAGAGTGCGCTAATAATTATACTTATATATACATATATATGTTTTTACGTGCATATATAATTATATTAGCATATTAGCGCACTCTCAAAATATATATATAAATATATAAATGCAAGTATATATATATATATATATATAAATATATATATATAAATATATATATATGTGTTTATTTATATTCATGTTCTATGCTCATTTTGTAAATACGTGTACAACTGTTAAATATATTAGATATCACATTTGGTAGATGATGACCTTAATCACCTATTCATTGTATTGCTCTCATTATAAAGAGTACTATCTCGATGCCAATCCAGAAACAGCAGTAGGATCTAATCGTAATCGAAAATCGAATTATTTACCGCTATCCACAAAGAGATGGGAACAGCTTATTCGCGACCGCTGCCTGAAATCAGATGAACTGTCGCAGCATATATAACGAAAGAGGGTTACGTTCTAAAGGTTATTGGCTACGAATTTTATTAAGGTCTCAGAATGTCTATTTTAGGTAATGTGCTGTGCAAACACTTCAACCCCAGATCCACACAAGGACCATATAATATGGGGCAGCTTTTTTGGTCGTCGATCGGGTCAAAGTCTATGCAATATTGCAAGTTCTTTGAAAAGTTGAATTATATAAACAGACAGAGAGTCTGAACGACGCATTAAGAATTCTCTTCACCTTCCCATATCTAATTAAAACTAGAATTCGATTTTTTATTGTTATAATGATTGAGAACATATAACAGAGACCTTTTAAAAGCGTAGACTTCTCAGTGCTTGTTTATACAGTACTGTAAATGTCTGTAATACAGTATTGATTAGCTTTACAGAAATCTACATGGAAAAGCTTTTCAATGTCAATCTCTGTAAAGCTAATCAATTCATGCAGATATTTCTGTACACTAAGCTTATCACTGCAAGTGATACGAGTGTTGAGTGTTGACTCAGTTTATCAATGTAAGTCTGCACTAATCTTGTCAATGTACTTCTAGCTTATCACTGTAGGCCCATAACAATCTTATCAATATTGGTTTATACTCTGCCTCATGCTTGGTCTCTGTATGCCTCTTTCTATGCTGCTCTGTACTTCTGCCGCTGCCTATCTGCCTCTGTCTGCATACCTGAGTCTGTAACTTTAATATTCTGCAACAAGTCTTGATCGAATAATAAAACGGAACCTTTAGTTTCAACTGTAATTAGCAAGCGATTTGTGAGACGGTTGCTACTTGTTAGCGAGTCTTACGAAGCTATCAAAATAAATGAAATGAAAGCAATTCAACTCAATTCCCAATTCGGATGTAGGAGAATTAGTGCGCTTTATAGGACAGTACATACAGATTGCATATATGTGGGTCGATTTCTTTATAATTAAGTAACCGATAGAAATATATATTATGGCCTTCTGGAGAACTAAATATGTTTACAAAATTACATTCTGTCTTGATCTAATATGCATAGAGTCGGATCTCCACAATTCTACAGCGCCACTAGAAAGCCAAGCGCAGGGCACCAGCTTATTCACAAGCTCTCGACGTTGTAGTATAATAGTTTTATAATAGTAAAGAAATTCTCTCAGCATGTAAGTGAGCCTGAAAACAGCTGTAGTGGAATCATTGGCATGTTCGCACACGTGTTAACGTTAGCCTGTAGCCCATAATATGCAGTACGACACGGACAGCACGCTAGGGTCCCCGAGTGCACGCGTGGCTCAGCCTGGAGCCTGGAGGAGATGATGTGAAATCCGACAAGCTGAGCGGCGAACAGATAGTGCGGACACTCGAGTGCCAGATCCATGCGTTCTGAAGTTGCAGAGGCTGGAGCTGGAGGCGGCTTGTGTACATCCGTACGGTTGCTTCTACGGATGCGGAGGCAAAAAGAGACTCATCGGCTACGGTGTAGGCCTATACGCAAGGAGTCAACATAAGGAGTCATTTCATTCGGGGTGGTCTGATGTAGAAGATAGTAACATTATTAACAACTGCAGTTGGTATATCTTAGTCGTTGAGGCGTGTTCCATATCACTCGAAAGGCTACGATGGTTCAGACAGTCGGCGGACGTATAGTGTCGAAACTATCTCTGATGACTGACTATAGCAGAGTTCCAGATCCGTGTCCAGTGTCCATACCGACGTTGTTAGCGTCTTCGTCAGTGTCAATCCTTGTCTCTTCACCTGTGCGTCGTTTTAATTTTACTCTCTAACTCTCTCTGTCTCTCTCTGTCTCTCTCTGTCTCTCTCTGTCTCTCTGTCTCTGTCTCTGTCTCTGTCTCTGTCTCTGTCTCTCTCTCTCTATCTCTCTCTATCTCTCTCTGTCTGTCTCTGTCTCTGTCAGTCTGTCTGTCTGTCTATCTCTCTCTTGCTATCTCTCTTCCTCTCATTATATCTCTGTTGCTATCTGTCTTTAAAGTCTGTCTTTTGTTCTGTTCTTATGTCTGTCTCCTTGTATCTTTGTATCTTTGTATCATTCTACCAGTCTCTTTGTCTGTCTCTATATGTATCTTTGTCTGCTTATGTCTGTCTTTGACCGCCTTTGTCTCTCTGTCTCTGTATCTGCCTCTCTTGATATGTGTCTCAGTCTCTCTATCTGTATCTCTGTCTCTCTGTATCCCTATCTATGTATGTGTCTTTCTCTGTTTATGCCTGTATGCCTGCCTGCCTGGCTGGCTGTTTATTCCATGATATCTCTGTCTGTTGTGTAATATAATTATATGGGCCAGTTACCCACACCAACGCGAATTTAATAATTATATTAATTACAGTTGTGAGGTGTTTTCTTAACTTGGATAACACACTAACATTAGAGATGACTTTGCAATATAACAGTAACCAGTTAGAACAAATTGAAACACAGGTATACAGGATTACAATGCCTGATTTGTCACCAGATGTATTACCCGTGCAACAGCGAAAGATGAAGTCAACCAATCAAAGCAATTAATTTCGCCCCTTGGCATTTCGTTTTGACGCGCGAATCAAAGATTGATGACTACACCCAGGTGACAACTGACGTCACAGTTTCCACGGCAGATGCATAATGACGTCATAATCTATGCGGCCTCATTGATAGCGAGAAAAATACTCCTCTTCCAGTGCGTCATCCATACAGTGACCAGCGGCGCATCATCGGTCTAGGGAAGCGAGTGCGAACAGGTGCGTGTTCAGCGAGCGCTCGAGCAATTACCTGCCGATGGTCGAATGTTGCTTGCATCGCTAGGTGTTCGCTACAGCGGCGCTGCAATGGAGAAATTGCATTCCCGAACTTAAGACTAAATAACGTGGCTCTTTCAGCCAACTAAACGACCCCCTTCACAACATGGTTGATTAGGGCAGATACTATTGTGCAGTGCTATTCAACATTTTGTAGTGGCGGAACCTTACACGGAGCACTCAGTTGGCTAACGGAACCCAGCGAGTTTCACGAATTGTAGGACAATAAAATCACGTAGCAATGTTAATTTTTCTAACGTTGAATCGTGTATGGCCTGCAAGAATGACGGTGAGTTGTAAGGAATTCGGCTCGTTGCACATGTTTAAAAATTCAATTGGTCATTAGGACTATTTTGTTCTTGAAGCTACTGATAAGGAACCACGGTCAACGCCCGCGGAACCTAAGACATCCGCGGAGCCTAAGAGCTCCACGGAACGTAATTGAAAACCAAAGTAGTCACAATTTGATCAGTTGAGTCGCAAAGACTGTCAGTGGAACTCGGTTTACCTAAATATCTCTACAGCAACTCTTTGAAACTAAAATCCTATAGCTTGCACAATTTTGTCGACCGTGACTAACTGGACACGTGCATTAATTTCAAATTAATTGAAATGATGCAATAATTGCATCCAAAAGACAATGGTTTCGTGACAATAAGACGATCTGTTTCAATCCAAGTGACACTGAATGAGCTCTGGACAAAACAAACAAAAGGTCTTATGCTGTGGCCAGCATTAGTCCCTGGTGCATTAACTGTTAAGTGTAGAGTCATTAACTATGATTTACAATACATATGCATAATATCTCTGTTTCGGTTTATTTCGGTTTAATGCGCTGTAGTACATGTGTATAATTATGCTATTGTATTTGTGTTCCTTTGATTTTCCAGCATTGGGATTACAGACATGGTCGTGGTAGTCAATCGAGTGTAAAGCGCAATAGCCAAACACAATGAGCGGCTCTTCCTTGGTCATTTGCGTGTTTTTACAGCATGGATATCTAAACGCACGCGATGAACTCTTTTCGAGTTGGGATAGAAGAAGAGGAATGCGGAGAGGATGCTCATGACAAGATGAAAAAGAAGAGGAGAAGGAGGAGGAATAACAAGAAGTAGAAGAAGAGAAGGAGGAAGAAGAACAAGAAGAACAAGAAGAACAAAAAGAACAAGAAGAACAAGAGCAAGAGGATGAGGAGGAATTAAAAAGAAGGAGGAGGAGGAAGACGAAGAGAAAAAAAGAAGAGATAATAATTATGATAAAGAAAAAGACTATTAATCAAGATGATGATTATGATGATTATGATTATGATGATTATGATTATGATGATGAAAAAGAAGCACGAACAGGTAAATGAGGAACAAGAGCAGCCAGAGAAAACTGAGAAACAACATCGACCTGAACATTGACGTTAAAAACAGGAACAGTAAGAACCAGGAATCGAGGAACAAGAATTGTACTCCAGAGTAATTGTGCTCAAGGTTCCTACACAGTTACTCCCCGAGCGAGGGTCGAACCCGCTCGTTCAGCGCACACTGAATGTTACGGGCTGACCGCTCTATAGCTATACAATCTAAATATTCAAGTATAATACACGCATTCAGAAATTTTCGCAAATAACTATATCATATATGCATATGGGACTATATAATACTTTTTAAATTTATTTATTTGAGAGTGCACGCATATGGGCGTGTGTGTGGTCTCGCAAGAATTAGTGTAACCGTCTGAACTTTGTATACATCATTGGGGGCGAGATTGGTTCCAGTAGAGACGAGCTGGCAATCGGACCACCGTAAGTAATACCGAGTTGTATTCGAAGTCCTTCGATCTCCCTCTGCGTTTGACTTGATTGCGTTTTGTACTCAATGGAGGCGGATTCAACCGAGAGCTCGTAGTATACCTTACGAAATGTTTTAGTGGCTTTTGGTGGTGTCTGGGTTCGAATCCCTCGCTTTTTGCACGGCCAGATGTCCAGACGTTACGTCATAGAGTACAGTGGAGCAGCACGCTAATGGTCGGCGTATACATACATCTTGCAAGCGAATAGGTGAATTAGTCCGCAGAACAGAGTCAATTAACCCGCAGCATAGTCCGGGTCACATCTGCACGAGGTGCAGTAGGGTGCCATATCTCATTGGCTTCGGTGTGAAGGTCTTAGCGTGCTGCAGGACTTAAACCAAGCAAGGGGTCGGACAGTTCTTAAATGAGAGCCTGTGATTAACTTTCACGGTGGCTCGTGTTTACGATTAAGAGGCTGGGAATTCAAATCCCCCACCGAGACAGACATTACGGATTTCAGTTCCACGTGAACCCTACAATTATAGGAAACCCAGACATAATAATTGAACAATGCATCTGAACTGTAATTTGATATTTCCCTTCATGCAATTAGTACAGAAGTGCGTACACTCCTCGACGGCGCAATTATTGCAGTCATATATGCGCGCAAAGGATTCAAAGGCAGTCCCCAGGCAGTAATCGCCTCGGACGAGGATTGAACCCGCACTCTCCGCTTTACAGTCTGACTGCTCTAACCATTCGGCCACTGTGCCACACATGTAATGAATACATTGACTGTACACCGTCGGGAGAAGACGCGTCGTCGAGGAACTGGATTGGTCAGTGGTGACCTGCTGAGGGATAATTCAAGAGACTAATTATTTTCTCTTTCTTTCTCTTTCTTTATTTTATTCTTAAATTTGATATCACCTATCTTCCATCATCCTTTGCTCAGAAGTGCACACACGCATCGACGGCACAACTGCAGTTGTCATGCAGAGCAATTGTGTGCGAAGGACTTGCTCAAGGTCCCTACACAGTGACGCCCCGGACGAGAGTCGAACCCGCTCCCTCAGCGCACACTGAGCGTTACAGGCCGATCGCTCTAACCAATCGGCCACCATATCACACAATATCTGAGTTTAATTCAAACTGACAAATGGTAGTATTATGCACGAAAACCCCGGGGGAAAAGAAAAGCCTTTAAAGATAGGAAGCCGATGGAGAGAAGCTAGTCATTAGTCTGTCTGCCTGACTGCTCGACTGGTTGGCTGTCGAATCCGTAAGGTTCCTGTCTGTTTTGCAATATAATTATGGGCTAATTACCCGCATCAACGTGAATTGAATGATTACATTATTTATGGTTGTGAAGTGCTTTCTTAACTTGGATAACACACGGAAATCTGGGATGACTTTGATATTGTTTAGCCCGTAGTGATGGAGGAGGGTGATACGAACGATTGATGGCTAGCCTTGAGGGTACATACACTACTACAGTAGTCGAAATTAACAGTCGGCAGCCATGCATTTGTCAGTGTGAAGGGAAATAGCTGTGGAAGAATCGAAATCTAAAGGTAAACATAGCCCTGTAGGCCTATTGCTGAATGGGTAACACGCCGGATTTTAACCCCAACGAACCAGATTCAAATTTCACGTTCGTCATTTTAAATCGATATCAATAGCACTATCGAACCATGTTCAAACTTATAAAAAGCCATCATACTCTGTGAGTGACTCTTACACTTTTCTATACAAAGCATGTGTTGTCAGTGGACAGTCTGGAAATGCACTGGGACATCGCAATGGATATGATGAAGTTCCTCTGCACTATTCGCTCAATTCTGAAATTAGGCTACTTCTTACTTTGAATGAGTGAAATGCGACAAAAATTATTCTAGAATAGCTATAAAGTGATCACCAGCATCGTCTAGATGAGTTGGCAGCCTGTTATTATTTCAATTAAAGACACGAAACTGAATAAAGGTTGCTTTGGAAATGCAGCTTTCTAGAAGGGTCAACAACCAATAAGGTTGAGTGCTTTCGTCAACTCTTTATTACTATAACATTATGCATTATACATGTATATATCAGGCTATTATATAGCGCCTTATAAGAACCTCTCGAAGGCTCTACATCAGATAGGCCTACGACAAAAAATAGGTCTGTAGGCCCTATATTCGTAATGGAGTCTGGACGACATTCTAATTTGTTTGAAACCCAAATTGGTGAGAATCGGAATTGCTGACAGATGTAGTAGGCTCTGCCCTTTGCTATAAGCTTTCTTATCTTACTTTCAAATACTACTGCTCGTTTATGAAAAATAGTAGATTATTTTATTTGTTCTCGCATCCTAACGATTTAGCCAGTTGTACACTAGTAACACTACAGGTATTATGATGCGAGGGTTGAGTAACGGTAGACGCTGGCGTGCAGAGAAGAGGAATTACCGAGTTCGATTTCAACTGCCTAAAAGGTTGATAAGTCCTTCTTGCGCTAGACGGCGTGGCGGTCTTGGTCAAATTTATATTTATAACGTGATGTTAAATCGAACTTCTGTAATAACTTGTCATCATTTATGTAGGTCCCATCTGTCGCGATTACAGCTGCATTGCTTTTTACAGTGTCCTATTATAGGTTATAATAAACGATTAAATCATTATTGCTCTTTAGTCTCAGCAACATTTGTGACGTCATCAGAGTGGCTTTACTTCCGCTCGCTAGCGAATAATGAAGAGCCAACATGCCTGAATGCATCTATAAACGTGGAAATCATCGTTGATTGTTGGATATAAAAGTGACACAGACATATTAAGCATTAAATCGAACAGGTTAACGACAGTTTGATGCAACGATAAATAAAGCATTTATTGTGTTGACATACATTATTGTGTTCGCCTACTGTTCATCACATCGGTGACAATTGACAAACTATAATTCTAAATATTGTATAATAGACAATAAATATTGAGATATTAACTTATTATTTATAATATTGATTGATTATCGTAATTATTACTCCAAATTTGTCTAGCAGCGTCTACAAAAAGCCAGACGCAGAGCACCAGCCTATTCACGAGCGCTGCTTCAAGTCATAGGGGTTGTCCGAATGATAAGATAGTCCGAGGCAGGTCCTATAGTTTCGCTACCAGAGAGCAAGAGAAGCCTACTAAGGCGGGTGTCGTTTACGTAGAAAATTGGGAGGAGGAGGACGACGATCAGAAGAATCGGAGTAAGAGTCCATGAAGTGGTGAGACTTTTATTTCGAGTGGAAAGACCGAGAATGACGGATAGAATAGCCTGAGGCAGATGACGGTGGGTGATTGGCAATGATGATGCAGGAACCGAAAATGTGCAGAATTCAGGAAGTAGATTGTTCCAGAGACGTGGCACAGTGCTGGATATTGTTCGGTTGGAGGACTTGAGATGAGAACTGACCGGGGGTAGAGAAAGTCCGAGACAGTAGGAGGAGGTTCGGATATAGCGGGTTGGCTGGATAGCGAAGAACTCGCGCGGAGATAAGTGGGCTGAGGGTATTGTGAGGAATTGTGGGTTAGTGACAGGACTCTGAAGTGGATTAATTCGCTCTGGGATTTTTAGCCAATGGAGCGATTTGTGGATAGGAAGATATGATGATGTTTGAACGCTCTGGTGACAGATTTGATCAGTGAGTTTTTGATAAGTAGCGGAGTTTTGAGTGACGGAGTTTAGTCTTACAATGTGATGGAGTCTGTATATCCCTACGGCTAACCTTACAGAAGCGTCCAGATAAGGGGGTTACGGAGGCAAATGCCTGAAATTTCACGTAGGGGGATTTTTTTAGTCTTGGGAGGGGGAAATATTTTGCCTTCCATACCTCTGACACCGGGGTTTGCCTCCATCGCTCAGAGGGGGATTGACGCCCTTGTAACCTTAACTGTCATGGTGCCCATTCAAACGCTACAAGCAGTCTTGAAGAATCGGAATCACACTCTATCAATTCATTGAGAGGCTCCGAGATCTCGACGACACACAATCTATATGCCTATGGGAATATACGTTTACTTTCGTATTTACATCTATAATCTATAAACTGTCTGTTATTCCCGATCCTATGGATCGTTGTCTGTCGCGAATGTCAACAGAGCAACGAATTATTTCTCCCAAGTGACTGACTCTGTAACGTGCGTTGCATTCACAAGGTGGCACCACTTGATATCACGCTTGGCGCTGTTCGGAAAATAACCGCATTATTCTAAAAAGTGTTTATCTCCAATTCATTTAGAGAAACACGGAATAGGCAACAATCAACTCTTGCACTTTTAAAATTAAACGTGCAACGTAATTGATATGTAATAACGTAAAGAATCTGATCTGATCAAGTAACTTGTTATAATAATACAACGTTCATCCTAATTAAGTCTAAAGAGGTAGCCTAGCCTTACAGTGGGCAGGACTATAACTAGGGTAGGCCTACACTGCGTATTTCACTATTGATATTCATTCTCTAAATAAAAACAAATACTCGTGACAAGGATTTAAGAATAAATGAGAGATGTTCTACCCGTATCGCAAAAGGAGCATTTAGCCTCAACAGGTCCCCATCTGTTGAGGTTAAAAGCTCCTTTTACGATACGACCACAGGAGAGGTGGCGTATAGGTCGTATAAATCTATTGGGTCAACGGAGGTATTAAGATCTCTGCCGCAGAGCGGAGCAGCCAGGTGATTTGCTTTGATCACCTGGATCATCCGACCGCATAATTGCGGATTGGTTTTGATGCGCCATTAATTGAGGCTTCATGCTGTAGATACTAGCAGAATAGTAGTCTTAACCAATAATCACTTCACGTCCATACTGACTTAAACTCGGGGCTAAGATGGTCAAATTTGAACGGGGATTGGTTGGTTTGAAAATTTTCACATGTCCAGACTGTCTCGAACCGGATATTTACGAAGGGAAAATTGGTATACGGGCTAAATTGTAGAGGGTGACTGTGGGTTTTCGGTGCACGAACTTGATTCTTAGCTGTGTTAAGACACGTTAGGCCACTGAAAGTTGATCTGGGGGTTTGCCCAACCCCTCAAGGTAATTTTTAGAATTAACTGGCGGGGTTGAAAAATGAACAGGGGGGTGGGGTGGGGTTGAACCCTCCCAACCCTTTGACAATTCAATCACTCACTCGTTTAAACCCCTTTTAAAGTAGCGCTATAAGAATGTGGCATTCAAATTACAATTAGGCCTACAGGCCATAGTTAATTCGGTAGACCGGAGAGATTGCGAACCGTTTTCCATGGCGATATCGTCTATTGGACGGAGGATCTAACCGTGGTTCAAATAATTATGGAAATAATGAAAGCTTAGAAGGGCTGTCATGAATCGAACTGACGCCATCAATCATTCGACAAGTCAACAGTAAATTCACTCTGAACTAACGCAACGCAGCGATGGTGCTAGTGACGCTCTTGAAACACAGTGTGACCAGTATATGCAACTCACGCTTTTGTATTATGTGTCTGTACGCTACGTGTGAGAATTATGTGCATTAATGGATAAAACTTGTATATATGTATACTCATACATCTAAATATATGTATATGTGTATGCTCGTGTTTATGTATGCAGTTATTCATGTGTATGTTCATGTATTTATTATGTAGGCCGCTGTATTCATATCCGCATGTTGTTCTATGGACTATATAGTCTATATATATGTATGTATGTATATATTTTATAGGCAATGAGTCAAACTAGGGATTTTGTGAAATGCCTAGGCCCTAGGCAATTTGTAAACCCTAACTCTACACTAACCCTAATCCTGCGCTAACCATAACCCTAACTCTAACACTGATTCTAATCATAACCATGAGCCTAACCCTAACGCTAATCCTAACCGTAAATGGGTGATTTTACATATTATGTAAAATCACCCATTTACGGTTAGGATTAGAGTTAGAGTTATAAGGTCAGGGTTAGGGTCATGGTTAGGGTCAATATTTTTGCCTTAAATCTAAGAAATCAGGCATTTTACAAAAACCCTGTTTGACACATTGTCTTGTCTGTCACATATAAGCGAATGATTGTATGTGTGTAAGGCAATCATAACTATAGTCCTATTTATGCATTTCTGTATATATTTCAATATACAAATATATATGTATCTACATAAATTATATGTATCTACAATTCTACATGAGCTATGCGTACATGTATATATATATATATAATGATTATGTGCATGCATGTATAATACATGTATATGTATATATATGCATGCATGTATGCATGTATGTATATAATGTATGTATGTATGTATATAATGTATGTATGTATGTAATGTATGTATGTATGTATGTATGTATGTATGTATGTATGTATGTATGTATGTATGTATATATGTATGTATGTATATAATGTAATGTATGTATGTATCCCCTCCCCGTATTTTAACCTGGTGCCTATAGCCTGAAGGAATGGAGGAAGACGTATCAAGACATCAAAATAACTCCTATTAGACACCTCTAAAAATCTTCATTTGGGTCCTGCTTGAAGTTATTTTTTTAAATGCAATCAGTAATTTTGTCTCTGGCGGCTTACAAATACCACGTAGATTTCTTGCACGTATAGGACGTATCATTAGACACCTGATGTCGTGGAACTTCGAGAGCACCACTGCACGAATCACCTGCAGTTACGAGACATTATTCCTTCTGACCACGCACGCTGAATCGTATCACGCTTCCTAATCGATGTGAATGGCGCCCAGTCTGTATTCTACAGTCGGTGCTCTACGACGATTCCATCCCGCTCTCTCATCACTTCGATTTTCCTGCAATCGGTCACCCTGAGAATTGAGATCAATCACGCCCGAATGATTATAGAGGCTTTCGTACATCGGCTCACAGTTTGTGAACAAAAACTTGATGTCAGCTTTGATCAGACACTGACAAAGACAGCTTAAGTATTAAGTATATTCTGACTTAAAATAAGTCACACTAACTGTGACATATAGTCGATAACACTTCTACACAGTTGTTAAGTTAGTTTTGCGGCTAATCAGCTAGCTAGTTACTTAACCATCAATGAAGTTAGTCATTGGTTTAGTTAACTGGCTAGCTAATATAAAGCCTTTTGCTATAGACAGATCTCCCTAAGATTTGGCTACATTAATTGACATTAAAATAGTTAATTAATCTCCCGCATAATTATATGAAGCCCCAAACCAAATTAACTGAGCATAATAATCAACATTCTCTGGGCAATAATTCCGCTCAGAATCCCGTTTGCCTCGTACGCTCTCTGAGAATTGATCGATTGTGGCTTTTCGTACCTTACCATATTGCCCGGATCTGATCCCCTTCCCATCCTTTGGGAGATCTTGGCCAGGAAATTGCGGGTCACGAATCGCAATAAATAACGACCTCATGCTGGACCACCTACTACAGTCGATGCGCGATTCGTACATCAGTTTAGCATATTATATCGGTCCATGGCCACCGACGGCGACAATAATGATGGGCTTATCATACATCATTCTGGCCTGGTCGACGTGACTTGCCATTTAGTCAATGATGTAATTCATTTCTGAGTCAAGTTCCACTAATACACGTCTTTGTTCCTTCTAATTCCTCCAGTCTATCTCTCTCTCTCTCTCTCTATATATATATATATATATATATATATATATATATATCACAGATTGTGTGTGTGTGTGTGTGTGTGTGTGTGGGTGGGTGGGTGTGTGTGTGTGTGGGTGGGTGTAAAGACTTGTTTGCATTTTGTGAGCTATCCCTCTTAAAGGGATATCGTGGCTCTTTTACAAAGGCTCATTTCCACGTTCTTGTCTTTGTATTAGACCGACCTCCTTCCTCATTCTACCCTTCTTCCCATAATGCTTCCACTCCTAATGCTTCTTCCCATAATGCTTATTCCATGCCGCTGCTGAAGATTACGCTGATGTTGCTGTTATGCTGGAATTACTGCTAATGTCCTTGTTTTTATCCTTTCCAACGACTTTCGGGACGCTCGGCTCGGCTCGACTCTTGTCGACATTGCCATCTACTTAATACACATGTAACGACCCCTGCGTGGTTCAACGCCGTTTGGGTGTGTCTGTGTTTTTGTCTGTGCCTCTTTTTGTGGCTGTTCGTGGGTCTGTGGCTATGTCTGTGTCTGTGTGTGTCTGTGTCTGGGACTGCATCTGTATCCGTGTCTGTGCCCGTTTCTGTGTCCGTATATGTGTCTGTATCTGTGTTTGTATCTGTATCTGTGCCTGTGTTTGTGTCTGGATCTGTATCTGTACCGGTACCTGTGTCTGTGCCTGTGTCTGTGCTTGTGTCTGCATCTATGTTTGTGTCTGTAACCGTGTCTGTGTCTGCGACTGTGTTTGCGTCTGTGTGTGTGTGTGTGCAGTATTTGTTCCTAGCAGAAGTACGTTTTAATGATAAGACTATTTGACGATAACACTGCAGACGGTGGTGATTATAATCATACGACGTCCATCTTTCTTCTCGTTTTCTTGCATTCCGTTTTAAAAATACGTTCATTACTATTTTGTTTTGTGTGTATTAGTACCATAAATCAGAGATTATTACAACAATAACCACTGCAATTTCTTGCATCCACCATTTCTTTCCCTACCACCACTACTACCACCATCTTTACTTCCACAACTTGCTACTAACATTATTATTATTAAAATTATTATTATTATTATTATTATTAAAATTATTATTATTATTATCATTATTATTACTATTATTACTATTACTATTATTATCATTATTATTATCTTTGCCCCGGGGTACATAGAATCCCTCAGGGACTAGAACATTATTTAAGAATAATATAAAAAGTCTGGAACGGCCCCAATCAAGTGTTGAAAAAGTAATGCGAAATGCAACAGCATTGAACCGCTGGACCATGATGGCCAAGCGCTAAAACATGTAGAAGGTCTCGCGTGCATCCCCAGATATCATGCTATCATTATTATTATTATTACTATCATTATTATTATTCTTCAGCAACTGAATGTTCATTGTGTAGCGGACATTCTTTGCGCCATCGTCAAGAGAATATTTTTGTTCCGTTGTCAAGAGAGTAATTTTTCCCATTGTTAAGAGGATGCTTTTTTGTATTCGACGATCGACTGTGTTTGCGTGGGAATCGTTAGAAGAAAAAGCATTGACAAATTCTGTTTTGTTTGGAGGCCGAAATATGGAAAGGAGTCGGAGACGAAACAGAAGTGCAGCTGGAATTCAATTTCTCTCCGATGACAAACGGAATGCGGCGAGTTGGGATTTCTTTCGCTCGCTGATTCAATAACCGATCTGATCGATCGAGTTCATCGATTTTAGGGACGACGTTGCTGGCTACAAGGTCGTCTTCGAGGAGATGACTGAAAGGCTTCGCAATGGGAGGCTGCATGGAGAGGCGAATGATTAGATGATGTTAATCTATAACATAGCAGAGTTTAACCAGAATTCGAAGGTAGAATTTAAGGCTCAATTGGTGTGTCTGAATACATAAAAATATAATATTCTGTTGAGATCTAAAATAAAAACCTACCTGCTGTATATACTCCTGTGGACATCCACCTAACACTCTAATCGCCTACTTACCTACACGCCCACACACATTACACACGCACACACGCAACACAGACACACACACCACACAAACACACGCACACACACACCACACACACACACACACACGCAACACACAAGCCCCTACATCCCCCACATATATGCACGCATCTTACACATTGTCCCGCTGTTTCTTGCTTTCTCTCGCTCTCTCTATAAATAATCTTAACTATTATGATTGACAATGTTCTTTGTGTCCAAGCAAAGGCTCGTGAACGGAATGCACTGGCGATATAAGTTTTATTTGATAAACGTTTTGTGCGGATATCTAGGTCAACGTGACCTATTTTCAACACGCAGGTTAGTTTTTTTCGACATTCTTAGTTTAGTCTTAATTAACAAATGCTCGATATATAATAGCAACTGCCATTTGCATTTACATCATCGGATAGAGACTAACAGGGAGAGGTTCTTATAAGGCGCTATCTTAAAAGCCTGATACATACATACAATTTCGGAGACGAAACATTGCAACCTCTGAGTTCACTGGTTTATCCTAGGTGACTGATTATCAGCTGTTATATGGGCCTAAGCTAATTATTCGTATATATTTCTCTTTCTTGCTCATATAATCTCTGTGGCCAGACATATACAGTATACGCTGCACATGTACGTAATTTGCTCCTCGGACAACGGTATTGCAAGAGAGATTCCTAGTATATTTTACAGTTTCCGTTAAATGCAGCAAATAGCAGTTGTTGTTAGTTAGTTAATTTCAGCTTAGAAACACTGCGTAATAACATAGATCATTTGGTTCGCCCTCCTGTATTATTTAGGCTTGTGATTGGCACTGTCCTAGCTCCTAGTGCAAACAGCAGCGGAGTTTGTTGTTTTGAGTGCTGATTGAGTCAATGGCACAATTGAAGTATAAAATGGTGTTCAATTCTTGTTCTAAATTGTTTTTCTCGTTCCTTTTCAACCTCTCATTTTGGAGACACGATGCCCAAAGAGATGCCTTTAAAAGACGCAGCATAATGACGCTGTAAAACAATTTCCATCAAAATCACAGGCCTCTATTTAAATGACGTCAAAATGATTCCTTCCGGAAACTATGATCAAACCGATGGCAAAAAATATGTCACAGACATTTTTTTAAACGATGCCCCCAAGATGTGACGCCAGAAGGTGACGCCGCCCCAATCAGCGAAACAAACGAAAGTGATGTCTCACAGTCGATTATTTAATTCAGAGTCCTTTATTAAGCGACCGTTGACTATTGTGTAGGTCCTTTAAAGTCAATTTATCCCAGAAGAAATCATCGGATATTCATTGAATTTACAAATTCCTAATTCGGAACATCTGAAAGACACGGAGGCCACACAGAAACAGAAACACACACACAGCAATGAAAAGAAACAGGCACAGTAAGACAGCAAAGGGATCCAAACCGCATGGCGGTAAAGAACATAAATTTAATCGCAAGGCAACAAAGAACACAAACAACAAGAGTAAAGAACACAAACAACAAGAGTAAAGAACACAAGCAGCAAGAGTAAAGAACACAAGCAGCAAGAGTAAAGAGCACAAGCAGCAAGAGTAAAGAACACAAACAACAAGAGTAAAGAGCACAAGCAGCAAGAGTAAAGAACACAAACAACAAGAGTAAAGAACACAAGCAGCAAGAGTAAAGAACACAAGCAGCAAGAGTAAAGAACACAAGCAGCAAGAGTAAAGAGCACAAACAACAAGAGTAAAGAACACAAACAACAAGAGTAAAGAACACAAACAACAAGAGTAAAGAACACAAACAACAAGAGTAAAGAACACAAACAACAAGAGTAAAGAACACACAGAAGCCAGTGAAGAACACAAACGCCTGAACAGCAAGGCAGCGAATAACACAAATAGCAAGGCAACGAAGGAAACAGAGAGGAAGAATAGAGGCAGTAAAAAACACAGACCTATGCACTACAACAGCTTCGCAGACGAGCCTGTATTTTCAGACATACAAAATAACAATATGAAATACAGAAACAGATATAAACGCACAGGCCGACAAAAAATACAGATACTTGCAGAGCTATACATAGACGCAAATAGACGAATACAGCGGTTAGTTTTGATGCGAAGTGATTTTGACAAGTTTTGCGGTTATTTGTCTCATTTGACAAAACGAATACTTGACTGGTAAGTTACATTACGTTGCATGAGTCATGGGAGTAAAATCAAATGACACAAGTCACACGTGCTTCACGTAATGTAACACAAGACATGCGCATCGCGTAGCATGACGTGAGTCAAGTGCATCACGTGATAGAGCATGATCACGTGTCAATCGCCGATGTGTTGGCGCAGGGCTAGAAGAAATTGAAGGGTACAACTTCCTCTGTTCACAATCGCTTCTTGTGTGTTTGACCTACAAAGGCGACGACATGTTATCCACGCATTGAGGAGTGGCCAGCCAATCCTGTATCGGATGTGCCTCGCCCTAGGTCGATGCCCCTAGCGGGCCTTCTATAGTAGGTCTTTGCCCATTTGCCCCTCACCGGTCAGAAGCCGTTCCACAAATATTCGTCTTCCAGGGACATTAATTTTGTCAGAGATCAAAGAATTGACGTATTCCTCTTAGATTATACTTCAGAGCTTATGTTAGCGACCGTTGACAATCTGCGAGCGATGACCCATCATGTAGATGTCATCCTCCAAAAGATGTACCTTTATTAGAGTTTCTCGTTTCCCATGATCATTCCACAAAGTCGTTTCTGCTCATAACTCTTCCTCTCTGCTGAAATCGTCTGTACTGCTCTCTGGTTTGCCGCTCTGCTCAGAGGCTGTTCACTCTGCCTAGAGGCTGTTCGCTCTGCTCAGAGGCTGTTCGCTCTACTCAGAGGCTGTTCGCTCTGCTCAGAGGCTGTTCGCTCTGCTCGGGGGCTGTCCACTCTGCTCACAGATCCATCGTTGTCGTTGTCGTTGTCTTAGGCTCAAAGTTGTTGCTGCTACTTCCTTCGTCCTCCTTGCAATCGTCCAGTCGAATAAGCGTCCTTCCTTCGACGCTCTGGTAGACGACGGAACACGACTGTCTCGTCGTCCCTCGACGCACTGCATCGCTCGCCGACCCACCAAGGCCCAGTCCCTCAGGTCGCCCAAACTGCTCGGCATACGTCTCCGAGCGCAGCCGGGTATTGATGTTCCGGCAGCGCAGCAGCAGTATCTCCTTGAACGGCTTACGGAAGTCGCGATTGAACCGGGCATAGATGATGGGGTTGAGGAAGCTGTTCGTGTAGCCGAGCCAGAGGAAGAGACTGTTGAGCCAGTGGGGGATGCACGATCCGTCGCGCTGCGAGCAAAACGGCTTAATGAGGGCAAGGATGAAGAAAGGGAGCCAGCAGGCCGTGAAAGCTCCCATGATGATGCCAAGGGTCTTCGTTGCCTTGCAGTCCTTGGACAGGGACGCCCGATTGGTCGTCGTGACTCCGCCCCCGCCGACGCCGGAAGCGGAAGAACGACGCTGCTTCTTGTTCTCGTTCTTCGCGAGCAGGACGTCCTTCTTCTTGCGCTTCATCTTCGTCGATGATCTGCCTCTATCGATGCATCCGTTGTGGGAGCCCAGCTTCCGCAACAGGGAGCACCTCTGGCAGCGGGAGTCTGGCGGACTGTAGGACGAGGCGTCGTCGGAGCAGCGACGCATCGGGGTCTGCGCCAAAGTGAGGGCCGCCGCTGGTCCACATCCTCCTCCGTTTGGCTTCGACTTGGCCTCTGCTTCGGCGATGCCGGAAGACACCATGTAGATACGGTAGTAGATGACGATCATGACTGTCAGCGGCAGGTAGAACGCCCCGATCGTCGCATAGATCTGGTAGCCGATCTCCTGACTGAGAACACAGTTGCCCTCCGACTGATCGGCCTGCCAGCCAAACAGCGGAGGGATGCTGATGAGAGCCGAGAGCAGCCAGACGGACAGAATCATGAGGGTCATGCGCAGTGGGGTCCGCTTCATGGCGTACTGGAACGGACGCGTTATGACGAAGTATCTGTCGACGCTAATAGCGCAGAGGTTGAGTATTGAGGCCGTGCAGAGCATGACGTCCAGCGACGTCCACATGTCGCAGACGGCCGGGCCGAGTGGCCAGCGACCGAAGACCTCGTAGCTGGTCGCCAGGGGCATGACAAGCACGGCAACAAGGAGATCGGACACGGCCAGAGACACGATCAGAAGGTTCGAAGGGGTGCGCAGTTTTCGCACGATGGCCACGGCCGTGCAGACGAGGATGTTTCCAAGTATCGTTCCGAAGACTATGAGACCACACGCCAGAACTATGAGAACGATCTGCCATTGCGTATACTGAGCCATTACACATCAATCTGTTCAGTTTTAACATTCATCGATTTTTTTACTTGCTTTCTGTATAGTTGCTCCATACCAGGCAACGCTGCATTGCAATAACGGTTTATTATCCCGTCGGTCGTTCCCGATTGATCCGGTTACAGAGAGAACATTTATCTTGACTTCTTTCTTACTTTTGTAGCGCCGTTATAAACGTTACATGTATGGTCTACCTTTCAAAACGAAAATCAATCAGATCATCTTTATATCCGTCAAATCTTAACCAGATACAAATAGATTCAACGCAGGCTGTATAGGTGACATGAACGCTTACAGATAAAGTATAACTGGACTACGAAACAGAACCAAGCTGAACCTTGAATGCAAGCCCTTCACATTCGAGCGTTAAATTCACTGAATATATTTCGCCAGTTTCCGGCTCAGTAACTCAAGAAGAAATGCTAAAAATAATTCACAATTCTACGTATTTGAAAAGTTTCTGCCTTGAAAACATCAGTCTCTACATTTCTTAACTCTTCGTCGCGGAAACGAGCCAGAGAACCAGCCAGATGAGCCAGCATTAAACCTTAACCCAGTAAAATCATAGACGCGTGAAGTTGAGACTCATATCCTAATTGACCGTGTATCGACTGAGACCATATAGAAATCCGTGCGTTTAGACATCTTCCATTCACTCAATGGGACAGACGCACGTACCCACGTACGTACGTAGCACAGTATATCACGCAGAAAACAGACGCGGAAATCTTAGCTGTGGCCATCGCTTGCCTCGTCTTCGTAATAAGACCGATCGTCTGGTCGGATTTCTTCGGATTTCATCGGCTGAGGAGCGTGGCGTCGTCTATCGATCCGAACGACGAACACTGAGATATATCCGTTTCTATGTTGTCGTAAGGGATTGCCACCGGGAGAGGGTTTCACCACCGACGAGTGTCTCGATCCGTTTAACAGAACGGATCGTTAAGGATGCCAATGCCCTTCCTTCAGCGCCACCTAGAGTCTCGATAGTCGCACTCGGATCACAGCAGACCAGTTGGCAGAACGGTGAATCACGTGGTATGACGCCACGTGACTCTCTGCATCCGTTCGAATGTCCGTTCGTTCGTTCGTCCGCTCTCCTTGGGCGCTACTTCCCATCGCGTCCCATTCCCACCCACGCAGTTGTGTAAGACATTACTCGGACATTCCCGCAGCTCGGAGTCTCGTCTCTTAAGCATTTCCGTCAAACCACCTCATTTGCCATTGACGGCGGGGCTCGGCTAGTCTCGGCTAGACTCGGTGGGGCTAGGCCCGGTCGACTTCCCGCCAAAGGCACAGCGCATGCGCCCGACCGCGTCGGCTATTGTTGCCGCGTTCCGTCTTTATGACGCGCGGACATAGTCTGAGATTGGTCGATAAAGCGCAGCCCTGAAGATGGTGCACTTAGTCCGTGATAGACAGCGCTGCTGGCTTCGTTGGGTGGTGGTGGGTCGAGGGTGGGTCGGCCTTCATAGAACACTGGTCTAGTCTTTCCGATTCCATTTAGCAATTAACCGCAAAAGGAAGTGCGGCGGCGCAGATGCAAATGTCTGTCGGTATTATTGGGCGGAATTATGCAAACGATCGTTTTGTATTGTCTGCGTTCATATAAACTCCAGTCGAAATCCAGTCGAGACTTAGATAGTTTCGTCACGAGAGACGATCCTACATCATCAGAAAACGATAGAAGCAGTGCAGAAGAGACGAACGGAATTAGAACCTAGGATGAAATGGCGTCTTTAGTGGCGCAGTTCATCCGTCTTTCGTTCCCGTCTGTCGATTATAGGGTGTGCCATTGTCGAATGGATGTGTAGTTCAACCTGTAATCAAATTAGGGTCAACCTGTAATCAAATTAGGGTCAGCCAGTAAGCAAATTAGGGTCAACCTGTGAGTGAATTATGGTCAGCCTGAAAGGAAATTAAGACTAATCTGTAGACAAATAAAGGTCGATCTGTAATCAAATTTAGGTCAACCTGTAGGCACATTAAGGTCAGTGAGTAAATTAAAGCAAATATGTAAGCAAATAAGGGTCAGTCTGTAGGCAAGTTTAGATTGACCTGCAGGCAACAAAGGCCAATCTTGTAAGCAAATAAAGCTCAACCTGTAGGCAAATGAAGGTAAACCTGTAAATCAATGAAGGTAAACTGTAAGCAAATGAAGGTAAACCTGTAAGCAAACGAAGGTAAGCCTATAAGTAAATTAAGGTCGACAAATAAACAAATTAAGGTCAACCTATAAGCAGATTAAGGTCAGCAAGGGTCCCAGTGTAGGTCAAATGAACGCGGCAACAAGGATCAAATGGTTGTTTTCGCATGTTGTTGTTGTTGTTGTTTTCTTAAAACCTCAGTTGATGGATCGTGGAGCCGAGTAGGAAACAGACGGACGGTTTAGAGGCCATGAAGTAATGAGATTGCAGAATTTAATTTCTTATAATTCCAGATTGGTCTGTTGAATAAACCGGGCGGGCATATAGGTCCGGTATTTGAAAGGCAAAAGGTCACAGTTGTGTTATTCCGTTTCGTCAACAACTCATCCGTCTGCTGTTTAGCTGAATCGTCAATCCGTCGATATATTACCTACGTCGGTTCGTTTATTCAAAGATGATCAGTTAGAATTGGCAGATGAATAGACCTACGTATTCCATTTGTGATTGTGATCGTTATATCCATGCTTCTAAAGCACCACTTCAAAGCCAAGCGCAGGGCACCAGTTTATTCACGAGCGCTGCACCGAATCAGAGGAGTTGTCCGAAGGGAAGTCTGTGGGAGGTCAGAGTCCGCTTTCCAGAGTGTTATAGGAGGCAGAGTAGCTGTTAAATGATTAGTCTGTACACTTAGAATCGAATGAATGACGTGAGCAATAGAGATAGAATCAGAGTTGGTAAGATCATGTTCTACATCTGAATCAACATTTCGTCCAACGATCTTCAAGCGTTCCTATTTGCTACAAAGCAATTCAAACTAATCGTGTCGCCCCTTTTGATCAGATTTATCAGAAATTAAAAAAAGCATCACAGCATTTGTCAGTGACCTCGATCGAAACACGAGACAAGGAACGAAAATTACACGCAAACATAAACTGATTGACTTCCTTAAGTTGATGTGTGATCGATCAGCAGAAAATGTTACCAATAAATATCTACTGATTGGTTCATCCATAATAATACAATGTACGATCAGTCGATAAATTCAGAGATTGAGTTAATACATCCAAGCTTAACGCCCCATATCTAAATCACCATCCAACCTTACCGTACACTTCTTCAGAAGATCGATGCCCGAGCTAATAGGAATCCCACGCTAGCCAGGCATTTCCATTAAGATCGATTGTGTTAAAGACACATGTCCGAGTGTCAGACCACCAATTAACCGCCCAACGCGTACTGATTGGAGCCTAACGAACTCGCTTCGACGGAGCGTGACCGATGCGCACAAAAGGCACCAACGTTGCGCAGTTTTACGAAATTACGCCATATGAAAACTGCCCTCGTTCATCGACTCCTAAACGGACGGCAACGGGGAATAAGACGCGTGCCTGATAAGCTGTAAGCCCGTAACGACCGCAGGGATTGAAGGCGCTTTGCGGCCCAGTCGGAGTAAACAAGGTTACTACGAGGAACCTATAGCTTTTATCTTTCGCTGACCCAACCGCATAAGACGGACTAAGTCCAAATCTCGCTATCCGAAGCCACGGATAAACTAAGCGAACTGGGAAGCGAACAAACAAACAAACAGAACAAACAGAACAACTTATGATGAGCACAAATCAAAGCGAGAGAACAAACGAATGAAAGAACGAACAATGGAACGAACGAAATAAAATAACACGCCAACGGGAGAACCAGCAAGAGAACCAGCTAATAAATCAATTAGAGAACCAACGAGAGAACCGACGAACGACCAGAGAATCTTGTAATCAGCACAAATTTATCAGCGCCGATGAATTGAAAGCTTTTTGCAAGAGGAAATTGCATCCGAAAGCCAGAGAACAATCAATGTTACACATGTGTTATAGCACACCTCAAGAAGCAGTCAGACAGAAAGACTGACAGACTGACAGACAGACAGACAGAAAGACCAATTGACAGAACAAACAGACAGGTCGATCAACAGACAGACAGACCGACAAAGACAGACAGACAGACAGGCCAACTGATAAACAGACATACAGACAGATAGAAAGGCTTGTTTCTCTCTCTATCTCGTTGCAGTGCAAAGCCCCACTGGCGAGGCATGCGTAGTTCGTACAAGAGCACGGTCACTGTCGTAATTTTTATCGCCACCTGGGTCACAGGGAGTGGGAGGACACGGGAGCAGATGACTCGAAGTGTATACAGATGAGATGAACAGGAAGGAATAACATCATCCGAGTGTCTCGTCATCTCTAGATCCATTGTGATTGAAACACCCAGCACACAGATCGAGTCCACTCGAGCGGCTCTAATGCACACTTGGAGGGTGGTTCTTACGACTCTACCAACGTTTGAACACTGTTCTGTCTGAATAAGAGTTGACAGCGGCGCTTCTGAATAATTTTCTATGGAAATTCACTGAATATAGATCATGTACCGAACGTATTCACTAAATTAACTGCATTCGTTTACTGAATAATAATTGACCGAATGTTTCAACGCATTCTAAATAAGCTCCATCGACAACCTCCTGCGATAGTTGAACCAGTTCCTGGACACGGTCCAATATTTTGTTACCAAGAGATTTACGACATCAGAGGAGGAGGAGGAGGAGGAGGAGGGTTCTACACAACTTCTCGCGATTCATTGTTCCCACAGGAGCAATACTTTATTTATTCTGCGCCTCTAGACAAACTAAGATTACAACTATATGCGATCTTCATCTCTGCTCCCTGCAGGTCATGTGTCTAGTTTGCCTTTCTTAGTACCAAGGGGTAGGCACGGCGAGGTGAATGGCTCCCTGGTCTACACGGTAACAGTCTGTATTGTATTGCATCGTGTGTTTCAATGCATCTGAAGCAATGGAGGAGTTTTTGCCAACTGTTTAGACTCAACCATATATGCGTCATTTATTTGCGCGCAATATTTTTGAGAAGTCTGGGAGGTTACGTTGGAAGGAACTATCATCTACTCAAAAGTTTGAAAAACTTTTCAATGGGAGTTGTAAGACTGAATATACCGTGAGAATTTTGTGTGACCGATAACACATGATTTTGAAGGCGTTGAAGCTGGTGTCGCTAGGAAGTGGCCATGAAAATATTTTGTCGACACAAAGCCTAGTTTTTCTTAAGTGGCTGACTTCGTTTCGAAACTCATTAATCTATCATTGGCCATTTATTATCAACACTTTTCCACTTCATGACGAATAAATTGCAATGGCTCCCAATTGAAGTGTTAATCCAGTTTAAGGTACTTTTCTTGGTCTCCGAAGTTCACCACGTGTTCTCATTGGTCTCCAATGAAAGTACTTAACTGATCTTCTCCGTAAACCGACCTCTGCTACCCTCTCTCTGTGTCTTTTGTCTCTCACTGCTTCTCTCTCTGTCTCTCTCTGCCTCTCTCTGTGTCTGTCCGTCTACCTTTTCGTCCACGGAACCAGAACTATGGGGGGGGGGGTGACTTTGCAATCATGGGTACGTAGTCATTGAGGAACCTTCCACACACATTTGAACTGAGATATTAGTTGGTAATTAGTAGTATGCGTTTAAACTTTATTCTTTCTCGAGGCACTGACTCTAGATTATCTGTGAATAGTTACTATGCTGCTCGATGAGCTCTATAAGTATCCAAATACAATGCTATGAGGACACCTGTGCATATCATAATTAGGCTCTGAGCTGTGTTTAAGATAGGTCCGTTCAAACACAAAACTGGTTTCCTACTTCTCCGGTCTTCACGACACTTCGCATGATCTAGATCTTAAAGCTTCGAAAGCTTTTTAGTATTCATAGATCTACCTAGTGAAGCTTTTGTCGGCATAAAATACGGACAATATTGAGCGACGGTCGGTTGATAGAGTTCATCTGTCAATAACTCGTATTTATATAGCGCATTAACGTCGTCTGTCCTTGGGATTTATCTTGCGCCTTATCCGTAGTCCACTAGAAGCTGGATTGGTGTTGTTTCCATGGACATTGGAGCTGGTATTCCATGGCACACACTCGTCATTTGCTGTACTGGTCTCCGATTGCATGGAGCGATTGAAATCCAGGACAAATCCGCCTCACATAGTAGTGGTAGTTGGGGTAGGGGATGTAGTGGAAGTAGTACTAGTAGTAATAAGGTCGGCAATTCAAACTAAATGTTCCGAAATGTGAGCACTACATAGGCCTAAGGACCGGATTGTGAGCATGGTGTTCATATTGCGGCCGCATTGTGAGCATTCTGCTCATTCAATTTTTTACATTTCAAGTGACAATTGTTTTATCGGAGATGCTGTAGCCTATTATTGGAATGAGTATTAGACTATAGACCCCACACTGTTTGTAGAACATGTCTGCAATATGCGTGAGCATGTACGCTTACGTTAGGAACCAAGGCGTGCTCACATTTGATTCGGGTGCCCAAATGTGAGCATTTTTTCAAAATGTTATTTTATTTTTAAAATAGCATGTAATTGATTAGTGAGTATGGTGCATGTATGTTGGATAGACATTCATTTTATTTATCTCTTGCACATATCACAAGCTTGTTGAACTTAATCAGATTCTTTTAATTTAAAAATTTCGTTAAGGTGCTCACATAATGATTAGGGTATTTTACCCTAATAGTGTTTTCCCGGACGGGCTTGAACATCAAGTGTCAAATCGAACATGCTGGATGATATTCGATTAATCAATTTCTTTAGAGACAACAAACTTAATTCCAGGGTCACTGTGAATCACATCATAGGTCATGATGAGGTCATTTGATTTTCATTCGTCCGTTCAGTTCGTCGGTTTTTCAGCCTGTTTGGCTATCTGGCTATTTCTCTCTCTTTCCTCCTCCTCTCTCTCCCCATCTTTTTTGATCTCCTCCCATCTTTCTTTCTCTGCTAGTCTTTCTCTCTCTCTCTCTCTCTCTCTCTCTCTCTCTCTCTCTCTCTCTCTCTCTCTTACTCTCTCTCTCTCTCTCTCTTTCTCTCTCTCTCTCTCTTTCTCTCTCTCTCTCTCTCTCTCTCTCTCTCTCTCTCTCTCTCTCTCTCTCTCTTAGTCTCTCTCTTCTTGGAACTCTGTTAATACTACTTTCCTCTTTTTCATATCTTTCCTGCAGCTTCTAGTCTACCTACGGTGTCTTCGACCGCTCCTGACCAGTCCGTCGTTCGTTTAATGTCATCTTTATCTCTTTACACGGCTTTCTAATATTCCGCTGAATTTCTGGGTATAAATGTAGACCCTAAAGGTCATCTTTTCAGCGAACGAGTCCATAAAACTGGTCGAAGGGCGATTTTGGGTGAAAATCTAATAAGCGACAAAGAAGTCGAAAAACAAAGGCGATAGAAATTTTTTATTGATAAAAGAAAGTTTACTTCAATAACTGAAAATTGCTCTTTATGTAATATTCTGCGAAGTTTGTGGACCTATTGACACATTAAGAGCGTGAACAGAGTTTTATGGACAAACGTTAACTCAAGTAATGTGTACATTATTATGTCTATCGCCAGTGTAACACTTGTCTTGTGTCTAAATTTTGGGGGTCCTGTACACCAAGATGGCGAAAAAGACAAATAGAACACCTCAGGCTTAGCAAATTCTTTTAACCTTTTCTACAGCTACGAAAATAACTCAGGATGATGTGTGTAATAAATTATATAGGCCTAAGTACGGTATGATAAACTTTCCAATAGTTTGCGCTTTAAGGCTAATTGCTAGAATTAAACAAATGGAACTATATTCTTATAGATGTTAATGGATATGATGCAGATTTCAGCCGCATTATAAATGTAAACCAAAAAATACCCTCATGGATATTATTGGATATCCAAACTATAAAGTGGAAAAATGTCTATTGGTCGCAAGAATGACTCAGGAAAGGAAGGCTCTGGCAATATGAAATCATATTACAAAACGTCTTTATGCGAATTTTTATGTCAACGTGACTTTTCAGGACACAATTATTGTCAATTAACACCACATTCCGATATTTGGAACTGCTCTGTTTCGAATTGCACAATTCGCAGATAATCGATATAAAATCAGCCGCCATTTGCATTCGCATCATCTGAAGGTTGTGCTGTTTTTAATATGCAAATCAGGTGCGTTAGTTATAGAACCACGGCTTGACTAGAAGCGCGTTCCAAATAGAAGAACACTCGCGATCAGATAGCTACACTCGAAAGCAATTTAAGGGGCGAAGAAAAGCAACCGCTGAGTTAAATATTCAATCCCAGGCGAAGCTGGACTGTTAATCTCGTATTGCATAATTTTTATGTGATTAAATCCTGGTCTAGCGCAACTGGGGTGGGGGGGTTGCTGAGGAGTGCTTGACACCCTGGATAAAAAAATCGAGCCGTGCAATTGATCTAATTCCGATGAGTTCATCTTTTTTGAAGGGGCTTAGGGGTGCCTTCAGTACGCTGCTTCACGCCATCGGCGTTTGCAATATGAGCACCTCCAGAAAAATCTTCTAATTGCGCCCCTGGTCAAGGGATATTATGTCCGTCTATCATTGCCGATTGGTCATTAGATAATTGCTATTCACAGATGATGATGTTGCGTGGTAATACCAATAAGGGAGTCGAAGGATATACAGACAGACAGGCAGACAGACAAATAGGCAGCCATAGAGACATATATAAATCATCAGACTGTTTGCCATCAGATTGATAGGCATACAACCAGACACGCGTCATACGAAGACACAACCATTTATTATTAACCAAGATGACCGCGTAGACCATAGAATAAACAGACGCTCAGTGTTAACTGGAAATTCTGTCCACTGATTATGCATGTGTTTAGCATAAGTACACTCCTCATAACAGCGGAATCACGAGATATTGCAGATATACATAGGTATGCAGAGTTATGTATATATAGTGTGTATATATACATATATTATACACACACACATAGACAGTGCTTGTTTTCCAGAATAAACTGTGTCGGAACGCATCTGTATTGTCAACAGAAATTTCGCTAAAATAAGCCTGCAAATAACATTTCTTAGCAATGATTGCCCACATTAACGCATAAATTTTAAAATGTGAAAATTGAAATTGTGAAGTTTTATATCAGATTTCAGAGTTTTTGCACGATCACTATTTTATGTTCCAGTACCAGAAAAAAGCATTGCATATGTAAGAGATGTGCATTTAATATTGCAGTCTAAGGCTCGCATTAATGAGCGACATGACGTAATTAAACTGAATGTGTGGAATTAAGTAGCACACGTTCGTTTATATAGACGCAATATGGTCCTCATATATATATATATATATATATATATATATATATATAAACATATATATATATATATATATTATATATATATATATATATATATATATATATATAAACATATATATATATATAAACATATATATTATATATATTATACAAAATATATGTAATTATTTATAATGTATGATATATATATACACGATGTATATTCTGAATATATATTCGATGGATATTGATTTAGCGTTGGGTTCTGGGGCTTTGGTGCCACTCCTCTGCGTTGCACGCTGTTGGATTTTGTGCGGCGTCGGTCGTCGGAAAGACATGACTGGTTGATTGATCGATTGATTGATAAGCAGCTTCTAAAAGCTTTTCTGCCAGCGACAGTTTCCATTTCTTCCGGCCGGCATCTATGACCTTTCGACCCCAACTGCCGGTACCAGATGCAAACCATGTAGAGCAGTCTGTCCTGCTGCTGTTTTTTCTGCTGCTGCTGCTGCTGCAGCTAGACGTCGTCCTCATCTGCAGCAGCAGCACACGGAAGATGCCAACGACTAAACCTATAGCTTGTGGCCCGAAGCTAGACATCTATGTCTAACATACGAGAAAAGCTGAAGGACCCATATGAATGCCACATAAGCATGCCAAACATGCATTGCATACACACAGACTTCCTAAACATATATACATAGTACATACATACGGAAATTTTTAATGTAATCGGGCACTTTTATAACGCCCCTTCAAGATGCGCTGGCCTAAATAGTGTTAAATGTCACAGCGAACGAGTAAAATACGTCTGTTAGCAAAACTATGCACAGTAAGTAGAAAGTGTCACCATTGGTGGTCCCACGCACAAGCGAGGAACCAACCAACGGATTCCCGTCGTATACGTTAATGTACACATATACATACATACATGCATTAATTCATACATACATTCACTCATACATGCATTCATTCTTACATGCATACATACAGTACATACATTGTGTCGCACAGTGGCCGATCGGTTAGAGCAGTCAGCCCGTAGCGCTCAGTGTGTGCTGAGTAAACGGGTTCGACCCTCGTCCGAGGGGTCACTGTGTAGGGACATTGAGCAAGTCCTTTGCGCACAATTGCTCTGCATTGCAACTTCAATTGCGCCGTCGAGGCGAGTGCACTTCTGAGCAAAAGATGTTGGAAGACGGGCAATATCAAATTCAGGTAATAAATAAATAAGTAAATAAATTCACAAATAGATGCACGCATGCTTCTTACGTGCATGCATTCATTTATAATGCATTATAGACCCTGTAAAACTTATACTTGGATCCATGCATACAACACATATATAAATTCCTCACGATGATGTTTATACAGCTGCTCGATTCGTGAGGGGTATATCCGCTTCACAGAAACGATCAAATTCTAAACCCGACAAAAACTCATCCACCGAATTATCGCACGATCGCCAACGTAACATTCCACTCAAAGGTTTTTGAACGTATTATTACTATTCAGTTGATTGCTTATTTTAATCTGCTACCCTCCCCCTCAATACTGGTTTAGAAAGACCCACTCTACGGAGACCCTCTAGTCAGCCTCTTCTCTTACCTCTATGATGCTAGGTTGGTCATTTCTTGCCTCAAGCTCTTTTTGATGTCAGGTATGCTTTCGACTCGGTTGACCACTCCATGCTTTTCCAGCGCCTCTCTATTTCCTTGCGTCTGACGGATAAACGACTGGAGTGGCTCCGCTCTTTTCCATAGAAGTGCACGAACTGCCCTCTCGCCTGTAACAAATGCCACTTTGAGATGCGACTGTTGGGTGGCACGGTGGCCGATTGCTTAGAGAGGTCGATCCGTAACACTCATTGTGCGCTGAGTGAGCGGGGCCGATCCTCGTCCGAGGAGTCACTATGTAGGGACCTTGAGCAAGTCCTTAGCACACAAAGGCTCTGCAGTACAACTACAATTGCGCCGTAGAGGGCTGTGCACTTCTTAGCAAAAATGTTTTAAGATGGGCGATATCAAATCTTAGTTGTATTGTATTGTTCAACCGTTGCCAAGAAGTAATGCGCCTCTGTTGTACAAGTTGCTTAAGACTCATTATATATCGCCGCGGTTGGGCTGGAAAGACCTCCTGGTAGACTTCTTGTGGGCGCTATATGAATGGAACAATGAATGAATTATTGAATTAAAATAGAGCCATGCACATACCCGTATAAATACATACATATATCCATTCATTCATTCATTCATTCATTCATTCATTCATTCATTCATTCATTCATTCATTCATTCATTCATTCATTCATTCATTCATTCATTCATTCATTCATTCATTCATTCATTCATTCATTCATTCATTCATTCATTCATTCATTCATTCATTCATTCATTCATTCATTCATTCATTCATTCATTCATTCATGTACATACATAAATAGACACATGCCTGCATTTCGTGCGTATACTTAAGAATCAGCATAGCATGATCGTCTTCATCACCATCCTCATGATGGATGGATGGACGGACGGACGAACGGATGGATGGATGGATGGATGGACGGACGGATGGATGGACGGACGGATGGATGGATGGATGGATGGACGGACGGACGACGGATGGACGGACGGACGGACGGACGGATGGATGTACGGATGGACGGACAAACGGATAGATGGATGGATGGACGGACGGATGGATGGACGGATGGACGGATGGACGGATGGACGGATGGATGGACGGATGGATGGATGGTTGGATGGAAGGATGGATGGATGGAAGGATGGATGGATGGATGGAAGGATGCATGGATGCATGTATGCGTGGATGCATTGATGCGTGGATGCATGGGTGGAAGGATGGACGACGGATGGCTGCTCACGGAATCAACGGGCGAAGCAGTGTTTCGGATTAGAAAGCCGCGTAGCAGCTAGCAGCAGTTAGCTTGACGTATTAACAGCTGCGTCTTTCTTAACGACTCTTGGACGCCCATAGAAATGCCGCTGGTTTTTTACAAACCGGGTGCGTCTCCTTAACGACCCTAGAACGCCCATAGAAACGCCACCGGGTTGATACAAGCGGGTGGGTCGAGAGGAATGGGTAGGGGATGAGAGAAGGAAGCGAGCGGGATGAAGGTTGGCAGGGAGGCTGATCAAAGACGACGGAGGTGGCGGTCAGAGGTCGGTTGATCTGGAATTCGTCGGCAGAGGGTGAACAACTGAACATAAGCCCTTTATCTATGGCGCAATCGTGACCAGCGTAGGCTATAACCGAGCTGACCCTGAGACGCCATAGTTGGCATATAATTCACTTTGCTTTGCTCGAGTGTATAAACACGATCGGTATAGGAACGGCGGCTAAAGGGCGAGAAGTTAGGCATTGGGCTAGGCATTGGGCTAGTCTTCAGAGAATTATTGTCCGGAAACGGTCCATCGATTTAGCCATATGCGTAACGTCTACCCATCCCTACTCTGGCACACTCAACCGATTGCACAGCCATCTCTACTTCGGTTTATGGTCCATTCGTTCATCCATCCATCCATATATCTATCCATCCTTCCATCTATCCTCCATCCATCCATCCATCCATCCATCTATTCATCCATCCATCCATTCATCCATCCACCCATCCATCCGCCCACCATACATCAGTCCATGCGTACACACATGCGTAAATACATAGCCTATAGACAATGTTATACATATGTGCTTATGCTTTGTTATATGTACACTGTGTCCGGAAATAACGGGATCCTTAAGGATAAAATGAAAATAAATAGTAAATATTTGTCGATTTCTTAAATTCCAAAACCGTCTTAATCCTGACATGTTTATCCACGAATGTGCAATTTATTAAAGCCCTGGTGAAAAAATTATGTCATAGCGACGTCTTTAAATTACAAAGTTAATGCCTGGGAGGAATTTGATCAGCTGGTTATTGATGCTTCTATTGGCCAATGATGCACGCGTCTTGAAGCTTGTGTTTAGGCCTAAGGCAGACACTTTGAACACACCTTGTAGTCTAATATTGTTCAATTGTACACTGGAATAAATTTGAACTACATTTATGGCAGTTTAGCGATACTATTTCCAAAAAGTTGACAATTTTGTCGATTAATTTTAGGCCGTCCTCAATACTTCAATGTTGGTATATATGACGTCGCTATGGCGTCACTGGATGGCTGGCACTATTATATTTCATACACTACTAGATAAATATGTCAGGATTAAAACAGTTTTGAAATTTAAAAAAAATCAATGAATATTTACTATCTATTTTTATATTATCATTAAGGGGTCCCTTTATTTCCGGACACTGTGTATATCAACTTGCTTGTGTGTGCGTATCTGTGAGCCTTTTTGTGCACGTGTTATGTGCGTGCGTCCGTACGTGTGCGTGTTTGCGTGTGTGTGATGAACTTCCGTTGGGTCTTTCAGTGGACATACCGGGATGCAATATATGCCTCTTGAAATCGGATCCATCCTACGCGGTATTGGGTTTTCGTCGGAGATAGCAAGTAGGAAATCATCCTCTTTCTTCGTCCAGTCTTTGTCGAGGCACACTGACGTTGTTGGTCAGACAAACAGGTCGATGACCAGAATGGCCGCTCGATTAACTCGACCCGTCCTAACTGGGTCTCGCACTCCACGACCCGAAGCGGTTGACCTCAATCTGAAAGCGGTGAACCCGATTCAAAGTCGACGTTATTCTGTGTCCACTTGGAGTTAGAGTACTCCCTCTGTGACGCAAAGATTCTGCTCTAGAAGGGTTACAGTGTATCGTATCGTATTTGAGAATTTATATAGCGCATCACACGGAACTAGCTATGCAAAGGCGCTCTAAGGACATTGAGAAGGTTCTTCACTCAGTGCATCGAATTCCATTTTTGGCATATATCGAGACATATCAGCCTATCGAGAGGGAAAGGCAAGATGCCCAGAGGCCAGCGATTTTTAGGAGCCCGCAATTAACGGATTAAACTACTGTAATAAGCTAAACGAGGTTTCTGGGTCATGTCCTTATAAATGTAATAATATATTATTGACACTTGGCTGCAACAGTTTAAACGTGAAGTATCTTTATATTGCTTTACTTACCATTTTTGGTATAGAACACGCTCACTTCTGCTTGAAGGTCCGTGGTTATTGTTCTACCTAGGAGCCCGAGTGTTTCTGTCGGCTGATCTGATGATTGGCTATTAATTAACGACCTCGAATAATTGTATGAGAATGCTAACGGGCACCGGAGTTGCGAATTACAGATGATGCTCATCTTTGTCTAGCGCCTTTTGTAACCCCTTACAATAAATAAGTGACAATTAATCGTAATCGTAATTGTTACTTCGAAATTTCTAAAGCTATACTCATTTTCTTTGTCAGTTTCTAACTATTCTTTTCACGGATTTTTTCCAGCAACCATTTGTAGTATCTCATCCTTCCATCTAACTGACTCTCTCCATCTATCGCCAAATCCACATTTATTTCGAGGGCCTCCAATCGTCTGATGGAGGTTTTCGACATGAGCGATATGAAGCAATGATGAGCTAAGCATTGTTCAAATGCTTCAAATTTAAATTATTGTAGTTAAGTGTCAGTAATATCATATTTAACCAGGCCTTAACCAGTAATATTATATTTAACCAGGCATTAATCATGATCTTTGTTAATGAAGCAGGTATAGGAATTGTCTTTTCGATCAATCACCATGCCATTGACTAGCTAGCTATGGTTGTTACACGGGTGTCCCTATCTAGCGGGATTCGCATCCCTTTGTAGCCAATGTAAAGTTATCTCTACACTCTTTACTTATTTTTTTCCTCAATTGGTTGCAATAAAAACACTTTTATTTTATTTTATTGATAACTGAATATAATGTTTTTCATAAGTTGATTGCGGGCCAGGCCGTTGCCCCTAGAAGTCGCCGGACCCCTGGGCATATGTCCCTCTGCCTAACCCTCGGGGGACACTGCATCTGCCAAACGATCTTTAGTTGGAAGCTGACCGTTGATGCAGCATTCCTATAGAGTCACACTGGCAGATGTTACACCATCCATCTTACTTGACCTCTGACCGTTGATATGAGATTTATCATACATTCACATTCTGTAATTGAGGTGGCATCCGTCGCAGTTGGCTATTGTCTGGCGATATGGCGCTGACAGAGCCATTCGTGCTCTGAATGAATATCAATCATCTGCCATTCATTAGCGTGGGTCTACTTGCGCAATTTGGCGATGGACGATGAAAGGTAATTGAATGGGTTTGATTCGTAAGCGCCTTCGGTTTTCTAGAACCCTAGCTTATTAAAAAAAACGCTGGTGTGACCTTGGAGACAGTTCTACGAAGTATAGACCTAAAGCTGGATCATCAGAGGAATGTTCTCGTAACAGGGTATGTGACTCTTGGGATGTCTGTCTGTCTGTCTGCTTGCATGTATGTGTGGCATTTTTAATTTTGCTCAACAGAGGTAAAATATAATCCTTAAGGTTCTTAGAACTTGTCCTTGAAACTAGATGTGATGCTATTAGTATTATTATTATTATTATTAGGCCTATTATTATTATTATTTTATTATTAGGCCTATTATTATTGTTGTTGTCGTTGCTTTTTGTGTTGTTATCTTTTCTGTTTCTTATGCTGTTGGTGATGATACTCTCGCTGTGGTCGTAAATAGTATTATTTTATTATTATACAAGTATATTAGCTCATCTGCTCAGACAACCACGGACCCCCTCAATCACGTGGCAATGCTTCTAAGAACATTGTTATTTTAAGTCCCATTGCGAATCATATCGATTAACTGCCATGGCTGTGGTTATCGATGTGGGCGGTAGGCTGTTCCCTGTAGTAGCTTTCTCTCGTCTGATTGCACTGAACCTGTGCTGGAGATGTGTTTAAATGATACGGTTGTGTTGGCATGTCCTCTATCTTTAATTTCATCCGCTGTTCTACCGCAATTTTGAAAAAGCAATGATAGCTTCTGAGTTCTTCATAGACTCGGCTTTATAACTGGACGCCCTTCCGGAGACCGGGTCCCTAATTCCACTCTGATATTATCAACTGGACGACCATTGGCATCACAAATCCACCGTCTACAACGACATCAAAGGGAGCGATGCAGCACTGGATTCGAAGAGCAATGCATCATGCCACTGCGGTCGAGATCAAAGAGAGGCAACCGACACCGCCGGACCGACAAAGACACTGTTCGATATTAATATTTCCGATTGTGGTGACGTCGTCGGCTACGCTGTAAATCCAGACAGCAGCTGGGACAGCGTCCGCTTGTTTCAACCAACCCGTGATTCAGAACCCCACGGGTCGGTAGGTAGGTGGGTTGATGATCAGCAGATGAGATGGTCATCATGCAATATTGGATTCTGTATCCGTAATGTAATATGCTTGCCGTAATTGCAATATCTATGACATAAAACTTTATATAACTCTAACAATAACGTAACGGATCCAAGAACGTCTGAAGAAACTTTATGTAGCGCCTCTTAATACCTCACAAATGCGCGGTACACGTAACTGGTTATGTGACGGATCTATATAGGCCTACAACGGTGTTCTAAGACAATTTGAGAATGTTCGCTGAACGAAGCCGAATGCAACGGAGCGTAAATGCAATGAAGGACTGTTCCAGGAGAATAGTGCCGTTCATGACGGGCTACAAGGCACCGAATTGTAATAAACGCGACCTTGCATATAATTTCTACGGCTAACAGAGCTGTGTTATGTGACTGACTGTATTTTTATAACGTGACTGTATTATGTATTATGTAATTGTAATTGTAATCTGTATTATGTAATTGTAAATTGTAAAATGTAACCGTAATATATATAATAACTTGTAACTTCTCTAATCTCTACCTTTTCTGAAGCTCTCAATATCAATAGGTTTGGTCCGCTTTCCAAATCAGTCATGCACATGTCAAATTATTTAAGGCGTGTGCATTTAATTAAAATTATAAATAATACTCATGTGGCACTAATATGTAACTTTATTGAATTTGAATGAAACCTTGTTTTGGTTTGACATTCCAGAATCTCAATGAACCGATTCTAATGACATTGCAATGTCGATATTGAAACACGGTGTTCTAAACTAAAGGCTCGGTGCGAAAATACATTTTGCGTCAGTCGCTCGTCGCTCTTCCTGGAATTTCAAAGCAAATTAAGGTTTGCATCGAATTCAATAAAGATTATACGTGTATATTAGTGTTATTTACATGCGTATATTCATAAGTTTGATCGGTGAGAATACAATGTGCGTCGGTTGATCGTCCATCTTTTTCGACCTATTATCTAGATTGAATTTTTAATAATCTTAAATATTTTGATGGAACATTTTAGGTTTATATTCATCTCCCGCTCACTCCTTCTACCTATCCCCTCCTCATTTCCTTTTTAGTGTTATGACTTATTTATGTTTTTCTTTCCTGGAATCATGATTCAGAACGCGGTCATCTTGTATACAATTTCGTTGAGGCGCAGACTCAAAACAACGTCACGAGGTCATAACAGTTCATGTAGCGGTCAACCGCCAGTGTTGACAGAAAATTCGAGTGACCGCGCGCCAATTCTGACCTGTAGACGACCCATTGGACTCTTGTGACAAGCCTTCCGAGAAGTATCGTAGCGAAAGTGATGCAGGCGATCGTAGTGTTCAGATTTTTGCATGCAGCGCTGTCCCTAATAAAAACCGTTGCCCCGTGTGTGGAATCAGTTTTCCTGATGCCATTCAGTTCAGTCAATGTCTGTCTGAACAGAAGCAATTATATCTCAACAGGGTAGACGTCGTTTCTTGTGGGTAGGAGCGAAACAGAACCTATGTCCCAACTGAAGAGGGGTATTCAGTGAGAGACGGAGAAATAAGTGATATCCGTGTGTAGCCATGGCCCCTACACTCGGCTAGTCTTTCACCTAATGCAGCAGCGGAAAATTGTCGACGGTATAAAATCTGCTAGATCGGTAAAAGGCGGACGTTTATAATCCAAAACAACTCGAACAGTAATTCAACTTCAATGAAGAATCGACGTCACTAAACTAGAACGAAGATTCGAAACGAGGCTCGAAAATCATATAGGAAATCCATCTAACAGATTATCTAAACAGCGTCAGAAAACGTTTAAAACGGATTTAACATTCATCGAGTCATGAGCGAATTTACCAAAAAAGAATTCTCGAAGCCAAAACTCACTCTTCAA
>OY365817.1:20772383-20805909 GCA_959347315.1 Bimastos eiseni
CTTCCTAACTACCTGCCTGCACGCAGATCTATCTCTATTGTATCTAATTGTACCTACTTTCGTCTGTCATCAGAGCGACATATTTTACACACGCATGCTTGTTGCCTATAATTATAAGTTTTTCTGCTGGGCTGTTTTCTACGTCGTTCCGCTGGCAACCACCTGTTCTCATACCTTTTCGTCTCCTGAGTTTCATTGAGTAGCTGCACTCTATTATCTGTCCGATTATATTACAGTCGGAATTAATCAGTCAACGGGGCTGCACGTCTCACACATAACGCAGCAACTATGCTTCCTTTGTATACATCGCATTGTATTCAATTGTACCTGCTCTTGGTGCGCTATATTTCGTCTTCCTGCATTGTACTGTTATTTTTAGAGCTGCGGATTTTAACGATTATTTAATTGATAAATCGTTGCAATATTTGTAATCGTTAATTTCGGCTTGCACGATTAATTTCTTTTACTTATTTTATGATTCGGGGAACAACGATAATTTTGAACGTTCGAATAGAAAATAAAAAGTTAATTTTGCATTAAAGGTTAATGCTGATTGAAAATTCGAAGATGGTTGCAAAATAAACTGTCTCCATTGCAATAAACAGTTCGCGTGCAAATAGAATGCCGTAGGCCTTTGCCTGGAAAGCACTTATATTACCGAGTATGAACAACAAACTGTATTTTCACACATAGACCTACCCTGGCACGGTTTGTCACCTGGTTTGGTCTCAGCTAAACGAAGACAGTAACTTTTATATCATTCCTGTTCTTAATCGTGGAAATTTGAATGCACGACATTTAAATTCCCTATTTTTCTTGCCTCAAAACTGGATGTTGTTCCATTCTCAAGCGATCGTAACACACGCTCGATTACTCAGTGCAGTTATGCGGTTTACGTGTGACCCAGAGACGACATTAATTCGTTGGAACCTTTCTTCCATGTTCACCCATACGATCATCCTGAGGTTTGGTTTATCTTCGTTTGGACCCCCTGGTCTCCCGTAAACGGTTCACCAGAAGCCACGTAAAAATGTCCGGTAACCTCCGTTGGACGCAGTCACCACTGGAGGGTCAGGGTTCCGCCTAAGCAGACGAAGGACCAAAGGGAGCTTTCGGTCAAGACCGCAGCTGGATTGCCATCGCCCGTCCGCACAATCTCGTAGATCTTGCTGAAGGAGGCCCACGAGACGCCGACATCGAAGGCCTCGTGGACCCCCGATCGCATAGACAATGATCATCTGCATGCATTTGAGGCCACACGCACACACCTACACACACCCACACACACCCCTACACACACATACACAAACACACACACACACGGGTCTGAAATGACATCTATGCCATACGCCAGAGGGTAATTGAACGTACAATGTCGTGAACTACAAATTCGAACAAATAGCGCAACGATTACTATCAAACTTATGAAATGGAAATAAATTCAAAAACACCAATAACCATTCCGTTTTTACGATGCATCGCTATCCAGTTTGCCACGGCATTCACCACCGACCACCTATGCATAAGTAAAGAAGCAGATCCACGAATGCATACATTAACATAGGCCTACTTGCATGCATACATACAATGTTATGCGCGCAACTATGCACTAATATAAACATATACAATTGTATATAAATGCACGCACATACAATTACACACAGAAATGCACAAACATACTAGGGTTGGAACTGATTACAAGAATTAATCGAATAATCTAAAGTTAGCGAGATTAGCTGATCAAATTCTATTAATCTTGTGCCTGTTGCTACAGTGGTAATGCGTGACAACTGTTGAATGTGGTTACTATGTTTGCTAAGCCTACTAATGTCTTTCTACAATGACCTAGATCATTCCACATGCTAAAGGTGATAAGTCAGCAATGTATTTGAACCAGCGTAAGCAAACTGTGGATTGCAATGTAGATCGTTAATTTTATCGCCAGCGTTGACCTTTCCCATCAGCGTTTAGACTTTAGGCCACCTTAAATGCAGAATGATTGCTTACTTTTCAGTCAAACGCTTAACGTTATCATTGTTCGCCATATTGATTAGTCGCTCGACATCATGCAATAAGTAAAAGTAATTAATCGGAACAAGCCATAATTAATTGATCATTTGTTTTTACGATTAGTAGTGAAAATCCGCAGCCCTAATACATACGAGCGTGCGTTCATCCTATGCGTCAAATTCTCAATCGCACTATCCGCCATTCGCAGTCTGCAAAGTCGCTTCTACTTTAACGCATGCTTTCGTATGCGATTTGGTGGCTTAGGACAATGTCACTTACGAGACGCTCTCTTCTCTCGCAATAACCAATTTCGATCCGTTTTAAGCTGCAGTTCGCCTAATTGATGGGATTCCGAAGTTTGTCAGAAGTTCTACCTACGCCAAAACGCCTGTCAAATTAGAAACGATAGCTTCACTGTGCAACGAACTACAGTCTATTCCTACAATTTTATCATTACTTCAGACCACGAAATGGGCTGGCGTATGCGCTCGATGTCGTCCAAAAGCAAGACACATATAACTTAAAATTGTTCGGCAAATGCATTTCTTCACTCAGGTGTTTTCATTGGCTTTTTTTAATTGTGCGATACAGGATTGAAATCACAGTTTACTGATCTATGACCCCTCCGTGTTCTTCAATCAGCCTTTATCCCATTATGATGGGTGATTACGAACGCATTATCTTGTTATCCGGCGTTGTATTTGTGTTCATTTTGGCAATCGACGCGTTATGTCTCAGGCAGCCTGCCACTAAATTTGGGAACCTGTTCAGCTATGCCGCTTACTCTAACGAATGTGTCCAATAAATTACTTAGTTACTCACATGAGGGAGGAGCTGTTTTGCTGTCCAATGTGCCATGCAAAGATTCACTGCGTCGAATATCATCCTTACGCTGAAGTGCTACTGCACGTGAGATCCATCCTGCCTTAGAGGACTATGTTCTTTGGTGTTATCATGCATCGTGAATCCTATCCTTCGCCCTACCTTCCTCGCTGTTTCAACTCCAAACACCATCCGCCTTAGCCGTCCGTCTGCCTGTCCGTCTGCCTGTCTGCCTGCCTGACTCTAGATTTTGACCCTTCTGCCTACCGATTCTGTTTTGATTAAACGTCTGTGAATAAGCTGGTTCCCGCGACTTGGTTTTTGTAGGCGCTGTAGAAATGCTGGGATTACGATTACGATTCATTACTCTGCAGCAGATCTATTCACCCGTAGCGCAGGATTATCTGATTATTCCCACTGATTAAACATACCACCACAATCAAATATGGAAACATTGTCTTGTTCTATCCGTCATATAGGAAATGCTTTCCACGCAGTCTGCGACAGAAACTTCTTCTCGTTTTCATGTTTCGATATCGCTAATGGTTGAAGACCAGGATATCTTGATCCTGTGGATTTCGGTTGAGGACATCCCCGACAAGTTTCCAGAAAATGCGCCTAATGAATGACAGTTACGGTTATTCAGATAATATGTACGTACATTTGCATATAGAGCGAATGGTGTAGCATTTACGAGGAGATGTCGTGTCGAATTAATGCTTGCACTCTACCATAAAATTAATAGAGTGTAAAAATTATCGGCATCAATCGACGGTTGCATAGATTGCATGGTTGTGATAGATTGCCATTATCACAGGCCATGTTGATGTTGTACCAGTCAGTGTAACTCGTTTTAAGTGCAAAATTTACATACGGTCAGCTTGCGGTGGAAGACAGATGTCGACTGTTCGGGTGTCGAAAGCCTTGAGCTGCTTCTATAGATAGTGGCTCACCGAGTTACACAATCTTCTCAGATTGTGTCTATAAAATACTGTTTTTGAGAAAAATTGTATACTAGTTTTAGCATAATTATCTAGAAATCCTATTGGCGCATACCTTCACACTGTACTAGTATGCTAATTTCTCTACGCTATAAAATGGACTGCATCCGATTTGCAATTAAATTAATGTCGGAATCTTCTCTGGTCATTCAATGTTCAACTTCGATCAGCCAGCATGCCACTGCCCAGCATACCCTGTCGTCGATTCTCCACTGTGGTAATGTCCTGATGAAATTCTTCCTCAAGTCCCTGAGCTGTGGACCACAAATGCTTCGCATAGTATATTATAATCTTGATCTCACTTATTCATTAATTACAGAGATTTTTATAGCGCCCCTTCAAAGCTGCTACTCAGGAGCGCTCCCGACTCCAGCACGTTTACAAGATCAGTTTTAAGGCACGCATAAAATGAGTCATGAGTTAATAATTATGCTAACTTATGCGAGGAAACTTATCTCTTAAGTGTTTGAACCTCCTTCACTCTTGTCTAATGCTTTGATAAACTTCTATACCAGTGCAAGCTTGACCGGAGGAGGTGGAAAGAAGACCTTATTTGGTGAAAGGAGTGGTTTGTGAAGAACGTTCCTTTGGCCTGGAAAGAAACGTTTTCGACCGGCCAGTCCGATTTAATGCAATGGAAATTTGACTGTCCCATTCGCAAATGAAGCAACAATACTAAGTATATTAGTATACACTCTCTGCATATGAACAAGAAACGCTGCAACTGTCAAATAACATCACAGTTATGCTTACTGTACTGGACAGACAACGGTGACAGCCTTATAGCCTATCATCGTAAGTTTCTTTGGTGCGATCGGCATGCCCTACATATTTCATGGAAACATTTTCATTACGTAATACCACTAGTGTACCAAACAGCCCGTCAACGTCCTTGCATAAAACAGACAGAAATTATCGTTTTTATAAAAAAAAAACTGTATGAAATCACTACTGAACTTGCGAAATGCAGAAACCTTAGTTCCATGTGCTGGAAGATTCAATCTCTAAAGACGAGATCCAAGAAATCCCGCTCGACCCTTTAATAAATTTAAGTCTGTGACTAAGTTACTTAGCTCAGGTTGATTTATCAAATGTGGCTCAAGGCAATGCAGTGAATGGAGATGAGGATCAATGCTTCCCTCTGTTCCCTCTGTCGCTGTTTCATCAACATCGTCGCTGGTCGCTTGGGCAGAGGAGACCGTCTTAATGTGTTAGTGGCCTCAGTGCTGATGGAAGATAAGGATATTTAACAGCGTCTTGCTTTGGAGGAATTGCCCAAAGCGTTTGTCATACAGAAATGTAAGTCTGCAACATGATAGCAAACGACATAGACGACCAGAAATATTAACCCAACCTCTGAGATTGACTGCACAAAAAATATGAGGTGCCCAACCTCGCTAACTTGGCATCCAAATACTGCTCACGAGCCTTCTTAATTAACGAGTGAAGTCAAGCCCTGTTTGGAGAGTTCAAAGTGAACTCTATGCAGATAATTATAAAGAAATCTCTCACTGCTGTTGTTGCATTTGCGAGACTAACGTTTGAGAAACGAGAAAATATTACCATAATTGTAGACACATGAGATGTTTTTTATACATATTATTTATTGTTAAGCATACACTATGCCTAGACTATTATTTCATGCCCGCTGAACATCAATCCACCTACACACTGACATCAACGAGCCACCGTATGCATTATGCAAGTTCCTTTTACAGACTGTCCTTCATCGTGACTAACAATTTCCGGGATGCCAAGACATGTCTGAGCCTTATAATTTACATTGCACAATGCAACGCCTTTTAGTGCGTGCCCATTCCTGTCTGGAATACATAAACAGTTTAATATGTGGGCAATAGACAAGTAGACTGAAAATATAAAAGAAAACTCTCAATAGGGACGATTCCAAAAACTGCATGAAATGGGAAATTAGCAAGGCAATTTGCTCAATAGATTCGATAAAGGTCGCCAAAAGGTTGCCCAACCTTGTAGGGAAGCCAAACCTCTGTTTTCTAGTATTATTAATAACCCTTCCAGTGTAGAAAAAGGATGTATATGGAAAGTAACAGTAGACCTACATTATAATTAGAAAATGGTGTGAATCATTATTCTCTAAGATCGCAGAAATAATAAATATCAAAGTCTGAAATTAGACACGTATTTTCGGTCAAGGTTTCAGAGCAATTCCTGGCAACGGTATGGCCGGCTGAAAGCACTAGGATGTTAGGGTATCAACGATAAGCGGGATAAGCAAAGGATATCTGTTTTATAGAACCTGTAATCTTCTGTCAAAAGCAACCCGCTATTGGCACGGATCAGCAGCGACAACAGTTAGTCAAAGTCCTCGTTTAAGATATTAATGTCAGGCTCAGATGAGTGACACGTTGCGTCACTGGCACTGTATCCCTTAATTTGCCATAACCTATTGATATGACTGTTGTGAGTCTTATTTCGTGAGCAAATCCAAGGTTTTTAAAATCTTCCAATACGATTTCACCTCTGCTCGTCTATGACCGATTTTGTTTGTGAAGATAGTCAATGTCCTAGAAATTGAAAGAGCCTAGTCGGGTTAAAATGAGTAACTATGGTGAATTAAATTGTGAAACGAGATTTCTATAGCTTAATGTCGTAAGATTGTCGTGATTGCTGAGGCTCATGACACAAGCCGGTGAGATGCTGTTGTAACAATGCCAGAATGTGCCGTCGTCACTGGTCTGTGACAGCTCGATCGAAGCGTCAGCAAAATACATGTTTAGGCCTAAATTTCGGAGTCAAGATTAGGGCATTCTGGCAGTGAAAGATTTTCTTCATGATTATCAGAGGGATGGAAACCTAGGAAAATCAGCTAACCTGAACTGGAAACGATTTTACCAGTGCCTGTTCATCGTCATGATCAGGCAGGCCATGATCCATAGACGGCACCGAGATCAAGGGCAGATCAGACAGAGTGCATGGGGTCAATGATGATTGTCAGGGACATGTGCAACCAAGATGCACATGCGCTAAGTCTGATGGCACGGTGCCGAAACTTATGGAGGACAATAAACACCAACAGGTGATGAACACATGCGTGAAGATGTTGTTGTTATTTGATAATGATGATGATGATGATGGACGGTGGCGGCGGTGACGACGACGACGACGATATCATTTTCTAAGCCTGAGCAAATGAGGGCCGGTTGCAGCATGGGGGCCGGTTGCCAGTCCTCTCCCTCAACGTCTCGTCTACCTACCGACAGACAGTATATATTAAGTGCACTCATCTTTACTAAGAGGCGAGTGAAGCAGAAATCTCAAGCCAAATGTCTGCTCTGTGAGGGTTGGAACCTCGATCTGTTCTTGGCTGATGGTCTAGCCTTCTGAGGAGATAAAATATCGCTCGCAGCATTTGGGAACGCAGACATTGCACAATATTGTCTGTACAACAACAACAACAACAACAACAACAGCGACAACAATGACGACAACAACAACAACACTACTTCTACTTCCCCTTCCAATACTTACGTTACTACTACTACACTTACTACAGTCACTCATGATGACCTGCGCACCTATACATGTACATGTAAGTACTTACATAAAAAATGTTGTTGCAGGCTCTTCTAAGTCTATCTGAAAATGTTGCGCTGGCGTGCAATCATAATATGTCGCTTAGTGGTCGGCAGAGGCGCCAATGGTCCAAGGACGCAGAAATGGCGTTGTTACTATCTCTGAATATGATGCATCGACGACAGTTGACTCGTACTTAAAAAACGCATACGTGGCCTTTCTTCTTTGAGCTTCTGTTTCGGAAGATGCCATAATTGCAGTCAGGACTTCTCATGGAAACACATTAGCTAATGCTAGGAAGCCATTCGCTCTCCTCCTCCTTACCCTTCTCCTCCTCCTCCTCCTCGTCCACTTCCTTCTCCTCATCCACTTCCTTCTCATCCTCCACTTCCTTCTCCTCATCCACTTCCTTCTCATCCTCCACTTCCTTCTCATCCTCCACTTCCTTCTCATCCTCCACTTCTGCCGCATCCTCCACTTCTGCCGCATCCTCCACTTCCTCATCCTCCTCAACGTAATTCACCTCCTCCTCCAACTATCTGCTTCCTCCTCTTCCTCCTCCAATTCCGTTCCTCCTCCCTCCACCTCTACCTCATCCACTTCCTCGCCATTTTTCAAATCTTCCTCCTCCTCCTCCTCTTCCTCCTCCATCCATCTTCTTCTCCGCTCCCTCCTCTTGCACTCCCTCCTCCTTGTTCTCTTCCTCCACTTCCTTCTCCACGTCTTCTTCCTCCTCCTCCACTTCCCCCTCCTTCCCCACTTCATCGTCCTCCACTTTCTCCTTCTACATCACTTCCTCTTCCTTCACTGTCTCCTCTCCCGCTCTTCCTCCCCTCCTCCTCCCCTCCTCTTCTTCCTCTTCCTCCATCCATTCCCCTTCCACCAATCTCATCCTCCTCTCCGGTCGGGAAATCCTTTTCAGGTGCAAATGAAAGGAAATCGTCGTCGTCTGCCTTTCACCGTCGGCTGATTCAATATAATCTTTGTCTGCCTATATCTTCTGCCACATGTGCATTTAGGATGCACGACGCAATTATGTGCAATATGCAAACAAATGCACGCTAAATGAACAATGCGCACTTATGTATAACGTACGATTTACCGCGTGCATTTTATTACGCAAATGTGCCATTGTAATTTATTGGTATCAGGATATTACCCTCGGACATCACCCCCCGGACATTACCCCAGACATTACCACCCTAAGACATTACACACAAACATACTTACATGCCTACATGCATACATGCTGCATTGCATACATGTAAGTACATACATAATTATATACATACATACACATACATACTTTAATTACGTAATGGAATGGGGTAATGTCCGAGGGGGTAATGTCCAAGACCCAATTTATTGTGCCTGGATGGACGGATTGAGGAATTTTGTTGGATGGATTAACGAATGCCTCGATGATGGATGGTTTTTGGTTGATGAGTGGGTGCGTGGATGAATGCCCAAATGGTCCAAGGACGGCAATGGTTTTATTTCGACGATTACTGAATGATGCATGGATGCATGCGCGAACATGCATGGATGAATTAATTGATTTGGGTTGATGAATTGTGTGCAGAAGTGTAGACAGATGGACGATTTGGATAGATGGATGGATGGATGGATGGATAAATTGATGGGTGAATAAATTGATGGATGAATAAATTGATGGATGAATAAATTGATGGGTGGATGGAGGGATGGATTAATGGATAGATGGATAAATTGATGGATGGATGGATGGATAAATTGATGGATGAATGGGTAAATTGATGGATGGATAAATTTATGGATGGATGGATAAATTGATGGATGGATGGATGGATAAATTGATGGATGGATGGGTGGAAAGATGGATGGATGGATGTGCGCTTGGTTGTCGTTCCACTCCCGTGGCATGTCCACCCGTGCAATGGCCGGCCTGTAACTGGGCTCTGCATTTGCCGGGTTTTATTTGCAGTCTAAATACAATTATATAGCACACGATTCAGCGAAATTGGATATGCGATATCGCCGTTCTGATTCAATTACGGGTTGGGCGACTGGTGCTAATGCTTCATGGACGGCGGATGACTGGACTAAGGAACCGAGGAACCGTGGTTATGACTGGAAGAAGCCAAAGATGAAACAAGACTCCGTGATGTATGGCTCGATCTTAAGACGCGATACTGATATAAACGCCTGTGACGGCTGAAGCTGGATTGTAAATCTGGTCGAGCGACAAAGACTGTGTGGAAGGACCGAACGACAACATTTGACTATGTAGACTGACCGAATGGCAACATTGCGATATACGATGACTAAGTAGATAGACCGAATGGCAACATTGAAATATACGATGACTAAGTAGATTGACCGAATGACAACATTGAGATTGTAAGATGACTATGTGGACTGACCGAATGGCAACATTTGGATATACGCTGACTATGGCGACTGACCGATTGACAATATTAGGATATACACTGTCTTACCGAATGGCGACCACATTGGGATATACACCGGTGAATCCAGTCTCTTACATAGTCAAATAGTATTTCATTTTACTCTATTGCATTTGTTATTGCTTTTGTATGGAAATCTGGAGTATATAATTATATCAGCATCTAATTAGCGTTCTGTTAAGAAATTGAATTAGATCTGCGTCCTTCTAGCATTCAGCTCTATTGCGTTGTTCTGTGTGCTGTACAATGTATGTACTTTACTCTTGTCAACTGTATTTTTTGTGCTGTACACTTTCTATTGCTCTCGTTGTACTTTTCTCTATTGTTCTTATTGTATTGTACTGTGAGGTAGTGTAACGTTTTGTGGTCTACTACGTTGTATTGTTTGTGATATATTGCAAGGCATTGTAATATAATATATTGCATTATAGAATGTTATATTCTACTGTATTTTACAGTATTGCATGTCACTGTATGTTACCACTATCTCAGCAATTTCCACTATGCATTTAAACAGTACAAGCAAAGCGGTATAAGCATTTGATTTAATATAATCTTCATTCATAGAGGGGCAAAGCCAGACTGTCTGCTGTTAGTCAATTTCTTCCTTCAAAACCTAATGATGCATCAGCCTTAGAGAAATAAACTGTCAATAAAAGACAAGCCATATTCCGTCAGACCAGTCTGTGTAGAGTCTACGAGGAAATCGCAGTTCTTCACGGTTGGCTGGTCATCCAACCGTTTCCTACAGTAAGCCCACAAAATGGAGGATCGTCAGAATTTAGCATAAGTCCTTGGAGGGCAATATCCGGAGTTTTAAATGATAGGCGGGAAGCGTAGTCGTGGACGAACAGTTTGATGGCTTTGGTTAAAGAAGCTGTCGGGTTGCAAAGTTAGAAGACAAATTGGCAATTTCAGAGGAATGCAATTCGAATCTAATTTCAGTTCAATCGATCAATATTCTACAAGTTCTTCTTCTATTATCAGAGGAAGTTGTCACGAGGGTTGACTGACCTAGCAAGTCGACCAGAGTCAACCAGTTGGTATATGTTGCTACCGGAAATACTCGTAGCACTTGAGGTATACCACTGCATATTTCTATATTCTTTTATATAGGTTACAGTCGTCGTCTCGACACGTCGTGTTACGAAACGAGCATCGCCATGCATGAATACACACAGTCACACACATACACATATATATATATACCCTAGGCGTATGTATATACATACATACACAGTTACACACATGGGCTCATACATGCATGCAATCTTATATGTGTACACATACATATATGCATTGCATACTACATACACACATACATGCATACATGTATGCACACATGCATGCATGCAAACATACAAACACTCAAAGATAAATGTTCTCAAAACTGTGGAAAAACTCAGTAAAAATAGACTAATGGTACACTGACCCATAAATTCCTGTGAACTGTCAAGTCCAAGTCCTACAACAGATGAGTCCATTACTAGTCCTACAGTTGACACGGTCAGTCGATATCCAATTACTATTAAGTCCGGAAGGACGTAAGTGTGTAATCTTAAATCTGGATTCAGATTAATGAAACGCGAAATGGATGATCGTTTGAAATCTTCGCAATGAAGAAGTTCACTTACTTTGTTCCTCTTCGCATGATCGCTTACAGCTGACGATGCGAAGAATCATAGAAGTATATCTTGCACCTGACGATATTTTGGAAATTACAATAATTACGCAATTTAAATTGTAATTACAAATAGCATGTTCTAGAACACTGATTGGCTTGGGATGAGTTTTGAGGAACGTCCATTGATAAGACATATGTCCAACCGAAATCACCCGTTTTTGATTGATTGGTTGAATAATTGATTGACTGATTAAAAGTCTTTTTAATCTGCTATTGTGCTTCCTTTATTTCTACAGGGAACTCAGTGGCGTAGCGGTATGTTCTGTGCCTTGCAATCCCGAGTGGCATAGAACTCATAAAAATCATTATTAGGTTTACTCTCGCGAAGGAATCAGTGCTTTTAAGACGTGAACCTCTCTGTCTTACATCAGTAACTTAATAATTACAGTCATGATATCTGGGAGTTATACCAGCAATGAAAGCAACACCATCTGCATGAGCTTAACTACCAGCACAAAGCCGTGTCTTACTCCTTCGGCGACATTCAATTTTCTTCATAACTGCTGCTCACATGGATTTAGCGCCAGATGGTCATAAACCCTGCATGGACATAAAAGGTAGTGGTGCTAAATCATGAACGCGTTAAAATGTTGACTCATAAAAGAGTCCGTTAAAAGGCTCATAAAAATACTCTATGCCGTGCATCATTAAGAGTTAAGGACGACTGCAGCGACAGGTAGAATATTAAAATACAGCACCGGAGTGCGTTATTATGCTTTCAAAGGGTCAACGTGCCCAGAAGCATCTCTCAACGTCATGCGATAGTGATGATGATAATGATGATGATGACGACGATGACAACGATAGCGGTGGCAACGAAACACGACGATGACGATGGTGACGGTGATGGTGATGATGGTGGTGGTGGTGATGATGATTATGATGATGATGATGATGATGATGATAGTGGTGGTGGTGGAGGTGACTATTGTCATTATTATTATTATTATTATTGTTATGTTGCTGTTGTTGTTGTTGTTGAGGATGATGATGACACGAATTTTCTCTGGGTTCGGGTGTTCATTGCGCCCCTAAGGAATTTGCTTACTGCCTTGTGATCGCTTGTGAGATCATGTTGATGAAACGCGTTTTCTTTGTGGAGAGGCGTCGAATCATTGCGCACCTTATGAACCCTCAACCTAGTTGAAACGTACATGGTTCCCTCTTTCACCCATGAAGCCGGTCAAATCAGGGCTGACAAAATAGATTCGCAAATATTGTGGTTGGGTCTTTGGTCAATAACGTCAGACCGTCCTTTACTGTCACTTCATTCGCAAATTCACGTTATTTTGATCCTACGATAATTACGACTTCTTCCCTAAGTCTACAGACTGCCCACGTGACTGCTTTGGCTTCTGTTGTTCCACTTACTAAAATGCTGTTTCGTACTATTTGGAGTTACTTAGAACACCGCTTCGTTCTGTTTGTGCACTGCCAACAGAACCGAACGTGGTTGGAATCGCCTACACTCGCAACCAATCTAGCTTGAGCAAATCCTGATCCAACCAGATTGGATTAAATTAGAAACTGCCTGTGAGTATTTTGCAGTTTGGAATTCAGTTACTCAGTTACCTATACGAGCAGACTTAATGGCTGGATTTTGGAGAGTGCAAATAAAAAAATCCTTTGAGAAAGGTAAATGTTAAAGTTAATATTAAACTTGTAAAAGCGCCTTGTAAGGGTCCATCCATAAACTACATGCGATCCCCTCAGTGCGAACGTAGTATGCGGATGGGCTCTATAACGGCACGTGTCGTGTTACGGCGCTGTAGAAATTTTCGTAATCATTCATTCATTCATTCATTCATTCATTCATTCATTCATTCATTCATTCATTCATTCATTCATTCATTCATTCATTCATTCATTCATTCATTCATTCATTCATTCATTCATTCATTCATTCATTCATTCATTCATTCATTCATTCATTCATTCATTCATTCATTCATTCATTCATTCATTCATTCATTCATTCATTCATTCATTCATTCATTCATTCATTCATTCATTCATTCATTCATTCATTCATTCATTCATTCATTCATTCATTCATTCATTCATTCATTCATACAGGTGTCTAATATAAAGGCATGACATAAAACACTGCTTGGCTAGTCAGTGTTTGATCCTTACAAAGCCATGTTTGATGGACCCACATTTGGAGCCATACCTGGCGACTAGCTCACAACCAGCGTGAACGAGACTTTCTGTGAGTTTTATGACACGTGTTGTAAGACAGTCATGTCCCAGATAGCCATGTTCCGTGTAGCAATGTTCCATGTAGTTATGTTCCATATAGTCAAGTGCCAGATAGTCAAGTTCCAGATAGTCATGTTCCACATATTCAAATTCCAGTTTTTTTTAGATGTTCTAGAAGGTGTCGTGCAACTATCGACCCTGACATGCACACACATACAACTACGCATACGGATATACCTACGCACACATATACACACGGATACATATATTCCCACATATATGCACATACAAACAGTCCGCAGCATTTGTTCTTCAATCTCCAAAGACCAATCCACAAGTTAGCAGTTAACGTCAAGGATTCAACCAAATACCAATCTATCCATCATATAAAGCCCTACATTAACCGACTTCTACAAGTACACGTCCAACTCTTTCTCTTGCCTTCCAATTACCTTGTACGCACGTGAGTCCTCTCAATCATTAAAAGAGGATGGAACGACTGGTAGAATTCTCAATAGGCATGCTATTTATAAATTGATCGCCTTTAATTTATTTCTTCAATAGAAGCGCTATATAACTCGACGTAATTGAAGTCAGTACCTTAGTACAATAATTCAAGGCACGCAGAGCTCTTGAAAAGGTGCTGTGATCGTATTAAATCGTCAGTGAATAGTGCCGGATTAACCATGTTGCAAATGTTTCAATTGAAACGGGCCTAATCGTAAATTAAAAAAATTAAGGGCCTACTGTCAAATTGACAGCGAAGTAACGAATTCACAATTTGATGGCTAAAGCAGAAGATAGCTCATATACAGACTCGAAAGTAATACTGCGCCTATGATAGAATTGACCTATAAACCAAATCTGTAGGTATACGTGTGTAGCATAATTCTAGAGAGACTCCAGTTGGAGCCCCATCACCACTAAAATTGACCCCATCACAAACTTTCCAAAGTCTTCAAACTTAGCCAATTCTACTCTGATGATGTTACGAGTGAACTCTGTGATGAGTGTATTCAATGGGAAACAATTATAAAAGAATTTCGATCATTACCAATAAGGAACAGCACTGCAAATGTTGAAATTGATGAATAATTTGAACCCACAGATCGGATTTTCAAAAGTGTATGTCGCTCTGTGCTTTTACTTAACTTTTCCAGTTTCTAACTGCAGCGGTGAACGATCATTCAGTCATCTCGAACGCATTAAAAATGCTGTCAGATTAACCAAGGGTCAAGAAAGATTGAGCACCCTAACACTTATGGACGTTCAATTCGAAATCGTTCAAAGCCTTGATTTTCAAGATATTATTGGTTCTTTCTAAGCATCAAAGTCCTGTCGTCGAGATTTTTTAAGATTTATATACAGCACAGATGAGTAAGATATAGTGTTGGCCAGCGCCCTGAACTACCTTTCAATAAAATTTTGGTTAAAATTTAATTAGGCTAACAATTAGATTATATATAACAATACCAGCGTAATATGCACATGACACTTGATATAGTTTAATAGTAATTGTTGACTTTCTCAGTGTTGTCTATTGTAAACATTTATCGACTTCATGCAATAAAAACTGATATTTCTACGTTTAGACTTTTACCTATATTACTTCATGTTTCTTTGTGCAGGCATCTAAGGGGCCTCCACTTTATTTTTTAAACAAGCCTACAAAAGCTTCCTACGACTCTGTCGGTTAAAAGAATTCTCGCATTCTGAAATCAAGGTTCCAATGACTGTGTGGCACGAAGATCTTAATGCCATAGTTAAGGCCTACTCTGTCGCCTTGGAAACATTCGACGTTTATATTATCAGCAGCCAGAGAGATCTTAATAACAAGAAAGATTCAACGTCGACTTTATTTGATTTCAGGTGACTTTAACTATTGAATATCACTTGAAGACTGAAAATTAAGGATGAATCAATGGTTCTGTGACAGTACCATGCAGCTCATAAAAACTGATCGAGTCTTCATTGTTTACTTGATCACCCATCTTTTCATTTGCTTGTCCGCTTCATTGGCGACGACGACGACGATGACAATGACGACGACAACGACGACGACGACGACGACGACGACGATGATGATGATGATGAGATGATGATGATGATGATGATGCCGATGACGACGATGAAGAAGCGACAATCGACGTCCTTTTGTGTTTTATTGATGCTGTAAAAATGTTAAAATGTTGACAATACAGCAGACGAAGCCAAAGCAGACTAGGTCCCGACAAGAGCAAAGATCGCACAAGGCTAGACAAATCTAGACTGCAAAAACAAAAGCAATGCCAGCCCAGACTGAAGAATAGAAATAATATCACATATTAAATAATATATAAAATAACTATAATTGAAATTTATCGGAATGAACTGAACCAAATTCATCTTCAAATTAAATTGGATGTAAATAAATGTCATCCGAAATATGCACAGCCTCTCTAGAAGCGATGAATGTGGAAGGTTGGAGAGAATAGCTGCTATAGGCCTAGAGTAAAATTCGACCCCTGTGATTATGTCTTGTAATCGTCTGTTCGTACAATCACTGGTTATCATTCTACGTACTTGTCAGCTTCGAATTAATTATAGACACGAATATAATTATCAAGTCAAATAGTCATATTTGCTGCTTGAAGCGAATTTCATGAAATATTATGTTATTCAGAGTCGTCTCTTTCAACGCTGTGTTTAATTCAAGTGTCAATATCGTAATTGTCGCATTCCGCAGTCGACAATTAATTAATTATTACCATTAGAAATATAATCTAGCTTCTATGTTTGCAATGGAGATCTATGAGAACAAACTGTGGCTTATGCAAAAAAAAAAAATGATTTCGATGCTTTGAGAGAAAATTACATTGAAGTGTATTTATAGTTTTAGAAATCACTTACAGAATAGCTATGCAAGTCGCTCTTACACTAGTTCGCTTGTGATAGTTAACTTCTACATTTAGACCAGAGTATGTCCCATACTCTGTCCCTGAGTATGGGACAGAAGATAACGAAATGATGACGATGGAAATCATAATGTAACTTATCGCAACGATGATGATAATGACGAGTATGATGATCATAATTCCGATGTTGAGTCAGTTCATGTTTTTTTAGTATTATGATGATGATCATGATGATGATATTGATGATTGTAATGACGATGACGATGTTTACGACGAGGATTGTCTTGAAGGTTGTCAACGATGTTGGCAACGACAAAAATGATGACGAAATTATAGTTGAACATTCAACGAACCTTTCTTCATATCCTCTCCTCATCAATCGGTTGGCGATCGTCTCCGTTGGACACGTGTTGTCTAAACAGTCGAATGACGCCCTCGCATCCAGTTGAGATGGAACCTCCTTCTCTGTCTCAGTTTTTCACCGATACCAACCACTGCCAACGATCGACGCCACAGTTCAGTGGAAGCCGGTCTCAGCACGCACGCACACACACACACACATGCACACACACACGCACGCACACACACGCACGCACGCACACACACACATGCACACACACACACATGCACACACACGCACATACACACACATACACACACCCATACACACACACATGCACACACAAGCACACACAAACGTATACATGCAAAACTAAATGCACATACGTACACACATACATACACATACATACACATACACCTACACGTACATGAACAAACCTACAGCTACAAAAACACTACCATCAAACGATGACAGATAAATTGAATGAACAGCGACAAGTAAAAAGGACAGAGTAAGACAGACCGTGGAAAGCAGACAGACACAGACGTGCAAACAGACACACAGCTAGACAGACAGAGATATAGACAGACTCACACAGACCCACAACCGTCCCATTGACATGAAGTTCGCCAAATAGATAAAAGGCGACGAGCGATCGGACACATGCAGAGGAGAAGAGAGAGATGCGCTGATGTGGACAGATGTATTTATAAAGTGCGTCTGCCTGGTATTCTATCCTCTCATGAATAATTCATGAACTGATATCACGTGAGACATGATAGAGCAGAGCTGCAGAGGACGCCTCTGTTGGCTGATAAGAAGGAAGAAGAAGGAAGAAGAAGAAAGAAGAAGGAAGAAGAAGAAGAAATAAGAAGAAATAAGAAAAAGGAAGAAGAACGAAGAAAAAGGAAGAAGAAAGAAGAAGAAGGAAGAAGAAAGAGGAAGAAGAAAGAAGAAGGAAGAAGAAGGAAGAAGAAGAAGAAGGAAGAAGAAAGAAGAACGAAGAAAAAGGAAGAAGAAAGTAGAAGGAAGAAGAAGGAAGAATAAAGAGGAAGAAGAAAGAAGAAGAAGAAATAAGAAGGAAAAAGAAGGAAGAAGATGGAAGAAGAAGGAAGAAGAATGCGGCGGTGACGGACGGACAGCGATGCTAGGTCATACGTCCATCTCACTGCCCGGCTATCTGTCCTTCCGTCCGACCGTCCGTCCGTCCTATAGTCCGTCTTTCTATCAGTCCGTTTGTTTGTCTCTCCCTCCATCCGCCAGTCTATGTCATCACCTTCCATCTATCCATTCATCCATCCGACCATCTCTCCATTCGTCCGTCCGATAGTCCTACCACTTGTCCTTACGTCCGTCTGTCGGTCCATCCGTTGTGCATTGTATTTCGATGACGTGATCCCAGTGGGTCACTTGGCTGGATGATGGCCTTCTGGCTCCCTGGACACTGGCTCGCTGAAGCCTGGCCGTCGTCATTGCTGATGGCTGTAATATCGTTGAGGGAGGGAACGAGAGAGGGAGGAAAACACAGAGGGAGGGAGGAGGGAGGGAGGGAGGGAGAGAGAGGAATGAAGAGAGAGAGGGAAGGAAGAATGGAGGAAAGAAAGAAAGAAGGGAGGAATGAAGGGTTGAGGTCATCGACGGATCAGTGACTTCAACGTAGTCTTCCTTTTTCATCTCTTCCGTCTTTCCGAACCAGAGACGACAACGACAACGACGATGATGTTGCTGAGGATGATGATGGCGGTGGTGGCGGTGGTTATGATGGCGATGTCCAAGATTCTAACACACCGATCCATAAACATATCGCTCGGCTTAATATAAAACGTCGCTTCTCAGTCAGTCCAAGAGCTCTCTGTCTCTGCCTGTGTCTCTGTCTCTGTCTCTGTCTTTGTTTGTGTCTCTGTCTGTATCTCTCTGTTTCTCTCTCTGTCACTCTCTCTCGCTCTATATATCCCTCTCTCTGTTTCTCTTTCTCTTTGTCTCTCTCGCTCTCCCACTCTCTGCCTCTCTCTCTCTGTCTCTCAATCTGTCTCTGCCTCTCTGTCTGTCTGTCTGTCTATCTGTCTGTCTGTCTGTCTGTCTGTCTGTCTACCTCTCTCTCTCTCTCTCTTTCTCTTATTTCTGCGCAGTTTATCTCTGCGGTCTACTCATGATCTCTTTCAATCTATGTATCCCTACAACCTCATTTGTATCTCTCTCCTTCTTTGTCTCGTTCTCTGTTTGCCTATCTCTCTCTGTATCTATCTATCTATCTATCTATCTATCTATCTATCTATCTATCTATCTATCTATCTATCTATCTATCTATCTATCTATCTATCTATCTATCTATCTATCTATCTATCTATCTATCTATCTAACTATCTATCTATCTATCTATCTATCTATCTATCTATCTATCTATCTATCTATCTATCTATCTATCTATCTATCTATCTAACTATCTATCTATCTATCTATCTATCTATCTATCTATCTATCTATCTATCTATCTATCTATCTAACTATCTATCTATCTATCTATCTATCTAACTATCTATCTATCTATCTATCAATCTATCTATATCTTTATCGTTATCTATCTTTTTTCGTTATCTATCTTTTATCGATATCTATCTGTCTGCCTGCCTGTCTGCCTGCCTAGCTATCCATCCATTTGTCTGTCTTTCTATTTATCGATAAAGGCGTTGATCATTCTCCATGCCTCTCACTCCTTGTATTTATCTCTGTCAATCCTTCTCTCTGTATATGTTTTTTGCCAACTTGCCACTCATTAATGTCTTTGCATATGTGCTCAAGTATGCATGTAAGTATACTTCTCTCTGTACGTGTGTATTTCCGTCTGTCCGTTTGTCTGTCATTCGCTCTGTCTTGTCTGTCTGCATTTTCTTTTCCTTTGGTCTGCTCCTCTGCATACTGAATCGACGGTGATGTTGGTCTGTGGCTACCATGGCTTCTACGGTCTATGCATCACGTGACTCAGATGGTAATTCCGTGGATTGGATAGATCTAAGGCAGAAGACCATGGCAGTTGCTTCTCACATATCCATCAATTGCGACTGGACTCTTAGCAGGAACCAAACCTAGAGGCTGATTTATGACTTTCTGACTTTAGATACTATCTCTGGCCAAGTAATCTCGCTAGTACAAAATTGCATGTCTAGGCTTAAAAACAGAGACAGAGAGATAAAAAAGAATACAGAGACTGGAACATGAGAAATGAACCTGACGGAAAAGGAGATATCAAGATGGAGAGAAGCTAGAGGGGAAGACAAAGAGATTAAAAGAATAGAGTGAAAGACTTGATGAGAGATGACGAAGAAAACAATAGGAAACACAGAGATCGGAAGACAGAGATAGAGAAAGACAGGAAGAGAGAAAGAGCGAGCGAAATAGAGAGATAAATGTAGGAGAGGGAGATACAGAGAGAGAAGATCTAGAGAGGGAAGGAAGAGACAGAGACAGAGACAGAGAGAGACAGAGACAGAGAGAGACAGAGATCGATAGACGGAGAGAGACAGAGAGACAGACACAGACACAGACACAGACACAGAGAGAGAGAGCGGTGAGAGGACTAGAATTCGCACAAGATGGAAGCACAAAAAGAAACGAAGCGGACAATCAATCAATCCTTCAATCAATCAATGAAACTTAATAAGTGCTCATTCAAGATTTCTACTCATAGGCACTTCCTGTCTAACTACGGCTGAGGACAAAATAGGCATAGCGATGGACAGCAACATTCCCGATGCTTAACGAGTTTACGTGAAAGCGGTCCGTCCATGCTCTTGTCTTCATAATTCATATAACACATGAATATCTTTCTCCTGTACGCTATCGGTAGCATATGTTCATGCCGATAAGCGTTCGTTTGCAAGAAGAACGTCTTCCAAAGCTTCCGAGCATCTATTGGGTATTTATCAAAGTTTTAGAGCACAATTTGGATGCCATTTTGTCCAGATTTATTTTTATCCTGGACACGTGACATCAATATTTACAGCATAGAATAGATTTGATGCATAACTCCCATTGCCTCGTATGAACTGTACGTATGACGAGGCAAGAGGGGAATAAAACTGCAATTGAAATTAAAATACAAATTGTTACGCTTAGGCTAACTCTAGGTGGATGCACCATGATATTGTTGCATCCCGCACGTATCCGTCCAGTCGAAAGTGGTAGGTAGAAGAAGATCATTGCTTCAGTTCGCTTGCTTTCAAACGTATGCTTCACATTTGACAGATCAACCAAGTGTACACATACATTCTTCTACTCTCCCTGCGATTCACCGTTTAGCTCTCTTACTCACTCACTCACTCACTCACTCGCTCTCTCTCTCTCTGTCGCTATCTGTGTCTCTGTCGTTGTCTACGCGTGTCTGCCTGTCAATGTTTCACCATTCCTCGCAACTGTGATTACTGCGTCTATTATATGGATGCGCTACAAAACACGAAGAACAGGATCACAATAAATGTTGAAGTCACTTTCGTCTCTTTCATCTCCTCATGTATACTCTCATGGAAATAGACCTCGGGCCAAGGGTGAACTCGCATCAAAACCTGAAATTCGGCTGTAGGTGACCACGAAAATGTCTGTGCATACTGGATGGACGCTGTAGGTACATGTGGACAATACATTCTCATTAGGTGTCGCGTCACTATTGTGTGTTGTCAAACATAACCACTGTGCTGCCATTTGCAGACGCTTAAAAGCTGAATTTGGGATTAATTGACTGTTCCGCGAAAATTACATCACCACGTCGTCGTCGGCCAATATATACCCAGATCTCTGTAATATTCACAGGCCGACGTAAATATTTATGACGCTATTATTTGGCTGTGCTTTTCGACATCTGCTGTTGATGATGATGCTGCTGCTGCTGCTGCTGCTACTGCTGATGTTGCTGATGCTCCCAGCCTCCTGCTGCTGTCTGTTTATTGATCAATGGCATCCGGGTTGGATAAATCTGAGGCAGAATCAGAAGGCCACCACGTCTGCAATCACCGGTACAGCTTCCCTCCTCCGTTGACCAGTACGAGTCCTGTATAGTGCAGCACACGTATATTCTTAGGAACGCCTATATTATTATATAGCCGGCATGAAAAGTAGACTACTGCACATGTATTCACTGATCGGCGCTAAAACATACACAAGCCCTAGAAGTGGCTATGTAAAGTGCTATATAAATTGTCATAATTGCAATAAATTACATTTGTAAACAGCGTGTAAACGTAGCCATATACATACATATATTGCGCATATAAACATACATGTTAATGAATACATATATACATACATACATACATGCTTACATATATACACACACATACATACATACATACATACATACATACATACATACATACATGCATACATATATACACACACACATACATACATACACTGATAATACACAAATAAACGTAATAAACAGATACCAATGATATGGGAGGAAAACGCTTATTGCTAAAGAATCGCACAAGAACACCTTTGTGCTCTGGTATCAGATTATTATTACAATCAACTGCCGACCATGTTGAACTTGTTGTTGCCGGTCGTCGTTTGTGTTTGGTCTTCCAAAGCAGTGGGCTCCAGTTACCTTTTTCGTTCTGGTCAGTCTGTGTGTGCAACTGTGATTCGCAGCGCCCTCGTGCGATCGATAGTCTATGTATTACGATCACTCTATGCATAGACTGCACACTTCTAAAGAAAACGTTTGATTAGATTATCCGGCAACCGAATCAACGTTTCCACATTCAATTACTTGCGGTTCTGTCGGCAAAATAGTCGTAACAAATATGATTTAGTGCTTTGAAAGAAACGATTCAAAGTGTTCGACGTTTCTGTTGTTATTGCCTATAAGAAGACTGCGCGCCGCTCAGAGAATTCTAAGCTGGATCAAGTATGAAAGGCGCTACAAAGAATAAGTAATGACAACGCAGTTAATTCTGACAGCCTTTTGAACTGCCTGACAAAAGTTTTGTACCTCCCACCCCAGTGTTCAAATGGAAAGATGCGAGACAGACGAAGTATTATATATTTCTGTATATTAAATATGTAAATCATATATGTATATACAAAGTTAAATATCTTTATGTTGGATCTTTTCCGTTCTAAGAATACCACAGTACACTTTGAAATGTGTAATTTATTTAAATTAGCAGTTTTGTCAACACCGTGTGATAATAATATCATTGACAGAATGATAATTATCGTGATGTAGTTTATCGACGTCTTTTTAAGTCATGTAATAGACCGTGACCATGACGGGGTTTGTGTAACGATCTGATTCGGTTGCCAGGGTTTATTCAACAATGCAAACGAGTGAACAAATACGTTATCGCTCTGCCTGAAAATGACTTCTGAACGACCGACTAAGACTCACATTTATGCGACCATAACGTAGCTGTAGGTGTGTGTGCACATTGCAGGTGTAGTTGGGTGTTTGACTGTGTGTGCACGCGTGTGTGTACAGGGTAGGTGTGTGTGTGTGTGTGTGCATCTGTGTGTGTAGGTAAGGGCGAATGTGGCCTGAAATTCCAATGTGCAACATATATAAAAGCCTCGCTGCGGTCGGTTCCACTTTCTTAGATGGGTGGTCCTGCAGCGCCTTCTTGGTCCCTTTCTACTACTCTTCCATCAGCACTTCAAAATCACAAGTTGTTAGGGTAGTTGCATCTATCTGTCTTAGAAAGGTGCAATTTAACTGTACCATTAAAATCCATGTTAGACTAGAGTATAGAAAACCAAGCACAAGTTATGTATTCCATTAAAATAATTATGTTTGACGAGTATAAGCGTAAAGAACAGCCTTAGGCTTTAACAGACACCTACGACACATGCATAATATTATATACATACATGTACATACAATTCTGTCCTTGTGTATATATTTACATATAATTGTAAATAGGTCGTGAAGATCATATACATAAGCAAACATGGACATAGACCATATGCATATATATATATATATATATATATATGTATGTATATATATATATGTGTGAGTGTGTGTGTGTTGTATGTGTTTATACAGTTGTACAAACAGATCCAAGGAGAAGGAAGGAAGGAAGGAAGGAAGGGTGAGGAGCTGTCGGCGCATTGCATTTGGTTTCCTCTGGAATTTCATGGATGGTTGTCCGTCGATGCATCCATCCGTCTTTCACGTCAATGCACACATACACGAACACTCCAAGTGCCACTATACGACGACGACGACGCCTCCTTATAACATCCTCCCTCCTCTTTTCCTCCAGCCCCTCCTTCTCTTCATCCTCTTCCTTCCTTTTCATCCTCCTCCTCGTCCTCGTTCCTCTTTTCATTCTCCTCCCTCTTCTCCTCTTCCTCCTCCTCCTCCTTCTTTTTCTTCTCCTCCTCGTCCTCCTTCTTTTTCTCCTCCTCTGCATATCCTGTCGCCTACCCACGGTCTCAGACTGCACTTCCGGAAGATATCTTCCGGTCCACAGGTGCCGTTGTCCTAGCTAAGGATGAAGCAAGCTAAAATACAGACACCAGGAAAAGAGGGAAGGTGAGAGGTATGTAGGATGAAAGTCAAGGAATGAGGAATGACGGATGGGAGAACTGGCGGATAAATAGGGAAGAATGATGACAATAGCACATAAGGGAGAGGAGGTGAATTCGTTAACAGAAACATCAGTTGAGTTTCCGAAACTCCAGTAGTAGATACAAATAGAGATAGGCCTATACCAGTTGGTTGGTCAAAACGATGACTAGATAAAGACAGCTAAATGCTGTCTAAAATAATAATTGTGGCTGTTCTTAGCGATTATTATAGCCTAGCCTATTTTGAGGGATTAATAGTCTTCCAAATAAATATCGACTGATTCATTAATCAAAACGCTGTTGAATACATCTATAAACCAATTGGCGAAGTGGGCGGAGACGAACGTCGCAAACAAATTCCTGATTGATGACCCGACGAGCGAGCCACACGGCATGGACCTACAAGTACTTCACCAGCCACTCCTACACCGCTTCCGCACGAATCACGGCGACTGTGGAGCTGATCTCCTCAGATGGTCCCAGGGCACCTCGGCTTTGCGCGAGTGTGGCTATAACGTGTACAGACGATGTTCCACACAGTGGAGAACTGCGCAATATCAAGATTCCCGGGCGGTCTCCAGGCCCTTCACTGGGTCGAGGAAGCTGGAAGAGCCTGCTTCAGCAAGTCAAGCGTTCGCAAATATTAATAACCAATTTATGAAAAAACATTTAGCTTGGACGAAGCGTAAACATTATTTGTATTAAACTATATCCTACATGTTATGGAGTAATCACTCCACTTTCCACAGAACCATCATTTCTGTTCTACATAATGCATTTATGACACTACAGGCGCACCATCATTGAGCTGGACCACATACGCTTTAAAATAGAGACCAACAATACTGTTCATTAAAACTGCACCACTGGTAGCACTTAGGCAGTGCCAGTCCCAAGCCTGGATAAAGGAGGGCGATCTTTGTTATCACACTGTGTCATTAAACGGAAACTAATACCAGAATTCTTTAGAGATGAGAGATTCCCTGCCAATGATACACGATTACTGTCGACGTTATTTTGAAGCATGTCATAGCTGTCTACATACATGTATGTGGCCACTAAGGCCGTCAAAAACGTTGAAATCACGACCCGGGTACCCGTTGATCCGCGCGGTCGGGTAGTAAATGTAAAGAGTTGCGCATCTTTACGGAATGTCGTTTCCCAGAGATCCGATTTCATTGCCCGGGCAGTCAGCCAATATGACCAACGGAATATTTCTGGCATGTGTTCAGGTAAAATCGCGCATATCTACCGGATTTCAATACCCGGGTAGTCAGCCTCGGGAGGGTACCCGGATACCCGGGTACCCGTTGACAGCCTTAGTGGCCACATACGCACTCTTCAATCATCCTGCTTGATGCCGCGATCACCTTCTGCGTTATACTCTAACTGAGGAAATATTTTCATACAAGCTGTGTGTTGATAATAGGCACAGAAGAATCGGCATGATAGAAAATCTCATTCAAAAAGTCCTCAATAGAAACCTCGGTTCGTTTGGACAACGTTGCAGAAAGAAAGATGATCGAAAGCTTCGAACACTGATTTTTGGAATAATGGATGGAACAAATAAAAGAGGAAGACCACACACATCAAATGGACAGATATATTTATATATATATATATATGTATAAATTATGTGTGTGTTAGCGCGTTTTAAATCTATTAATCGAGTCATCTCTGTGCTCTATATTGGACGATTTTAGTTTGTTTCAGATCCGAAAGGGTGACGAGATATTCTGCATATCCGCTTAGACTCAATTCAGTCAATGTTCAGCCGTACTAACCATCCATCTGTCGATTCTTTCTCCCTTCAATTCTTCTTAACTTCCGTCTTTCTTGACTTCTTTCCTTCTTACAATCCTTCCTTTGTTTCGTTCTTTCTCCCTTTTTTCCAATTGCTATCTTTCCTCGTTTCTTTCCTCTGCCTCCTTCTTTCCCTAATCCACAACTTCCATCTTTCCTCCACTCTATCCCTCCTTCTTTCTTAACATCCATCGTTTCCTCCTGCCTACATTTCTTTCCAACTTCCATCTGTCCGTCTGTCTTTCGACTTCCTTCTATCTTTCCTTCCTTCCTTCCTTCCTTCCTTCCTTTCTTCCTGTTAATCTTCCGTCTTCAGACCACTTCTTTCTCCACAAGAGAACGTGCTGTCATATGCTTGCATCCGTGAAACGAACACAGGGTCGCCGCTTGTCAGGCTGTCGTGTCAAGGTGTCTAATGTCCGTAGCGAAATCTCCCGATCGCGCACTCTACAGACACGCATCCCTCCCGCCCGTCCGACCAAGTGACAGGACGACCCGTGATAATGGACTCTGAGGATGAAGGCCCATCAGCCATGGAGGCATCAGCCACAGGGTACACACCTCGGGGGTCGTATAACAAGAGCTGCTTGAGACAATGACGGTTCCAGGGCTGTCGCGCTCGTTTTTAAGACCTCGACTTAAAAGCATCCTCTCCCTTCCACCTGCCGTTGTTGCCAAGCTGCCTCTTTTCAGCCTCATCCAGCGCTCTCCAAGGAACCACTGCTATCAGATCCCTCGTCAAACGACGTATACCAGACCAGTTAGCTCAGCTGGTCGTCGTGCTAATAACGCGAAAGCCAGGGTTCTATTCACATACGGGTACCTTGATCTGTACAAGTTACGATTTCCATATAGCTGATATCTGATTGCTAATAGCGCTTATTGCCGCCTAGTGTTCTTAATGGTATCATTTAAGCAGGTATCAAATTTGTGATGTGTCAGAAAGGCGCACCTGAAGAAGAAGACAATGATGAAGAAGAAGAAAAAGATGAAGACGACGATGATGTAGAAAAAGAAGAAAATGATCATGAAAAGATGATGAAGAACAGGAGAATTTGTGGGTCGAGCGTAAGACTCTAATCAGTCTATGTTCGAAAACAAAAATGTCTCTTTTAATTAATAATCAGACATTATTAGATGATGATTGTGGCTCTGATTGGCTTTCTCTCACGCAGACTAATACGTCTGTCTCTCTCTCCCTCTCTCTCTCTCTCCCTCTCTCTCCGTCCCTCCGTCCCTCTCTCTCTTTCTCTCCCCTCTCTTTTCTCTCCCTCTCTCTCTTTCTATTACTTTCTCTCCCTCCCTTCCTCTCTCTCTCTTTCTCTCTCTATCTCTCTGTCTCTGTCTCTGTCTGTCTCTTTCTCTTCCCTCTCTCTCTTCCTCCCTCTCTCGCCCCTCTCTTTCTCTCCCTCCCTCCCTCTCTCTCACCCCCTCTCTCTCCATCCGTCCCTCTCTCTGTCTCTCTGTCTCTGTCTGTCTGTCCTGCCTCTCTCTCTCTCTGTCTCTCTCTGTCTCTCTCTGTCTCTCTGTCTCTCTCTGTCTCTGTCTCGGTCTCGGTCTCTCTGTCTCTCTGTCTCTCTGTCTCTCTCTCTCTCTGTCTATATATATATATATATATATATCTCTATCTATCTCTCTCTATCTATCTATCTCTCTTTCTGTCTGTGTGTGAGGCGGATATGACGGCGAACTGGCTTACATATTAAATTAATCTGCACGGCTGTTTACTTAAGTGGCTTTTCAATATTAGCGAGGGATGTACGGCGACCGATGAAACCGACCGGGTATCTTCATCCTTACATCTTCATCATCAATCGGGTTTCTTCATTATCGGCCTGGTTTCTTCATCATAGACCGCGTTTCTTCGTCATTGGCCGGGTTTCTTTGTCATCGGCCGGATTTCTTTATCATCGGCCGGGTTTCATCATCATCAACCTGGTTTCGCTGCATCGTCCATGGGTCCTGGATTCGGCGCCGTCGTACAGATTTTTGACACATATGCCTACCCGTTCAAAGATCTCTTGTAAACATGTGCAGTGAGATAATACAACACGCCCCGTGTTCACGAACGCACCAAGTATACAGAAGGACGCTTTCGCGAGAGCGGTCATGCGCTCAAGACTTCCGGAGACGAGAGTTTCCTATGGAAGACATGAAAGGACACGACAATCTTCGCAATTCGAGTGCCTTTCTAACGACCAATAATGACATGCACGGATAGACGCCGTTGCGAGGTTGTTCCGCATATGCAAAGTATGGTAAAGACATGCATACAGAGTACGCAACGACCGAGTCTCATCGCATATACCCTTTTGGCTTCTGACCGGACACACCACAAAATGAGGCATGCACACCGACCTTTCGCCTTGAGATTTCGAATGGGGCTCCATATAAGTTTTGATTGATTTATTGATTTTATTGGCCGCTCCCGTCGACTGATGCTTCAACGCCACCAATGTCCTATATAGTGTCTAGTGTTATTGCCATGAGAAACAGACGCATATATATATATATATGTATACCGAGGCTAGTTCACAAATAATATATATATATATCTGATCGTAGGTTATAAAATACGAGCTGCATCTTCCTATTTATATTTCGCGTATACCCTGTTCTATTCGCTATCGTGTCGGAGTATCTTGCTGAATCAAAGGGTACCTACCTAATCCCTGATCTGTAAGACGTCAAGCATTGTCATCAGCCATGTTTTTTACTTCCTTGTCAAACTCAATGTCATTGGCAGAGGTATGCAACGTCATGCCTCATCCTTCCACATCACATTCCATGTAATTGACAGTGTCATGCAATGTCGTTCATTTTCCTACATTGTATTATTCAATGTCATGCAGTGCCATGTATTCTTGCTTCGTCGCTTGTAATGCCATGTTGTGCTGTGTTATCTTCTTGCTTATGACGTTCGCATGTAAGCCACGCCCAGCAACCGTAACGATGACAATGCAGCCACCGTCATTTAACTCGTCCGGATTCTTTGCAATTTCTCTCCACTGATGCATCTGGAAAAGCGTCGATGAATTGCCGACTGGTAATTGAATTCTGCGTTGAATCCATTTGTCTAGTGGCGTCTCCGTGTCCTCCACATCCGGTGCCCATGCAGTCCTCCAGCTAGATTTTCTCTCGGATCCATTAGAGTTCCATTGGGACGACACCATCGGTCATACTCCCAGAGGCCCGTGGGCTGATCAAACGAATTAAGCGACCTGAATATATGTTACGACTACAGAAGACGTAATGTCATGCAATTGGGTGCTTATATAGCGCCGCTTTACAGCAGTGGGTAGCGCCGCCAATGCGAGTACTCCGAGATAAGAATTAGGTTATGAGGAGAGAGATTTATGAACGGATCCAGAAAGCATCCACACATTTATTTCCATACATATATAGATACTTATATAAAAGCACACATAAATAGCGTACCTACATGTATACATACATAATTACATGCTAGCATACATACGTATACATACATAATTATATAAATGCAAGTACATTGTCAAATGTATACCCTGCATACACTGAGCCAGCGGGTTCGATCCTTGTCAGAGGCGTCACTGTGTAGGAACCTTGAGCAAGTCTTTTCGCACACAATTGCTCTGCAGTACAACTGCAGTTGCATCGTCGAGACGTGTACACGTTCTAAATGCCGAGTTGTATTGCATTGTACATTGTCACCAGTAGCTATGCATACACATTTACATAAACGAATACATAGTACATACATGCACATATACGTACATATGTGCACTTTTATTACTTTTTTGATTCTCAAATTTCATATTGCCCTTCTTCCAACATCTTTTGCTCAGAAGTGCATACACATGCCTGGACGGCGCAATTGCTGTTGTACTGCAGAGCAATGGTGTGCAAAGGACGTGCTCAATGTCCCTACACATTGACGCCCCGGACGAGGGTTGAACCCGTTCATTCAGCACACACTGAACGCTACGGGCCGACCGCTCTAACCAATCGGCCACCGTGCCACACGTATGCATGCATACGTGTATGCCTTCATGTATGAATGCATGCGGATATACAGAGTTCGCAATTATTGTTTTAAAGCTAGGACGAGACAGAAGCACATGTTTAAAATACTTTTCTTTAAGTCCAAAACTAAAACCTCTCGCCTGGACGTGTGATTCTACTCATGGACGGCGGGTGGCAGGTCGTCGTTTGACACCTGTATAATTATAGCGTCTCATAAAATGTTCATGGAAGGGTGGCCTGACTGGCCTCAGTGGCATGCTGTGACTACACGCGGAGGCTGTTCCTGCATGTCAAGTCCCGGTTGAGAGGAATTCCTTACCCTCACCAATCAACCTGCATGCTCCATACTCCAATGACAGCGTGTTCGCTCAATGTCAAGATTATTTCTATCGGTTGGCGATGCGTAAATTGTTGAGAAATAAAACTGCGCAGTTTACTTGAGTCCACATCGCGCTATATATACGTCACTAGATTTAATTTTGCGCCATTGCTCACTACATCACATTGCTAAGGTGCATTGCTAAACGTAACAGTTGATACCAACCACATCATTGATGATATAATGACATCATAAACTTGTCATCATTTCATTTCGGCTTCGTACGGATACCACATGGATATATGGGTCATATATAAATATATGGGCTTCGTGCACGCGTGCATGTCACATATGTAGAGCAGTACGTCACATATGTAGAGCAGTACGTCATATGTGTAGAGCAGTACGTCACATATGTAGAGCAGTACGTCACATATGTAGAGCAGTACGTCATATATGTAGAGCAGTACGTCACATATGTAGAGCAGTACGTCACATATGTAGAGCAGTACGTCATATATGTAGAGCAGTACGTCACATATGTAGAGCAGTACGTCATATATCTGACGCAAACATAATATACATGTCATTTACGGCGAGTATTTGCACTGAGCAAAGTCACTTCATGTATAAGCCAATCCTTTCAGGGCACCTACTATTCTAACGGTCTAGCCATTCGTGTGAGATGGTACATGCCGCTGCTCTGTGTACAAGCAAGGACCAATGGGTCTATGCACAGAACTGGTAACTCCATATGAAACGTCGTACTTTTTGGGCGATAATCGGAAGCAAGAAATTTTCACATCTTGTTGACATAATAAGTTGATTCCTTGAGTTGATTCCTTAGCGCTTACTTATGAAGACAAATTGACAAATTGTCAGCAAAATTATCTATGCTTAGGAGTAAAACGTGTACCCGGATATTTGACGGGTAATTTTCACATCTTTTTCACATCTCTAATAGGGATTAATTTGTGTGAAGCCCCACTAGACTATGCAAAAATCATGCTGTTTCAATCTATGATATGAGATTAGTTACCATTCTATTGTGCGCTGCAGTGGAGTTTGATTTTAAATGTGAACCATAATAGGGTACATTCTCTATATTATAGTAAATTGTTATGCATTCAAACCATGTTAAATGTGCACGTTATTATTATTTTTTTATTACCGAAATTTTATATCGCCCTTCTTCCAACATTTTTTGCTCAGAAGTGCACACACACACGCCTCGACGACGCAATTGAAGTTGTACCATACAATACAACAGTTATTTGATATCGCCCTTCTTACAGTTAAGTTCAGAAGTGCACACACTCCTCGACGGCGCAATTGCAGTTGTACTGCAGAGCAATTGTGCGCGAATGACTTGCTCAAGGACCCTATACAGTGACTGACGCCTCGGACTAGGGTCGAACCCCCACCGATTGTATTTGGTCCTTTGTGTGATGCCTTATAATAGCCTCACGAAGGCGGTATCTCGTACACATTTTAGTAGTAATCTCGTCATCTTGTAGACATCTCGTAGTTGTCTCGTAGTCATCCCGTAGACATCTCGTATACTCATCTCGTAGTCATTTCGATGTCTCGCACGGCAAGGTAGACACAAGACTTCGATCTCTGATTTTGACCGGACCTTCTGGAACTTCTAACCGTGGCTTACGAGCACCTTTGTAACGCTAAGTAGGGCAAAAATAGCAACCAAACAATACAAGCATGAGAAGAAGAAAAACACAAGGAGCATCTATTAGATGGCCCCCCAGCAGATCAACTCAATGTACACAAATCTTCAACTAACGTTGAGTAATGGCGTGTTCATCCGTGAATACTTATGCAAGGCAATCACCGTTGTGATAATTGTATATTAACTGTGTCCACAGAAGGCTTTTAATAGCGACATTTTCAGAAAAGTGCATGCGTACATGCATAGATATATATACATACATAAATACATACACATACGTAGATATATACAATACACACATAGACACATATACATACATAGATACATACACACACATAAATACATACACATACATAAATACATACACATACATCGATACATACACATACATAGATACATAAACAATACACACATAGACACATATACATACATAGATACATACACATACATAAATACATATACATACATAGATACATATACATACATAATGTACATCTACATACATGGAAGGAGGAACTCTCCATGAGGAAGAGATGAATAATTTTTGTGTAGATTGTGTTTAAAAAAATGTCCGTTAAAAATGTTGAAAACGCAGATCTAAATGTAGCCTATTATGAGGGTAACGAATAAGGCTGTCAGAAATGTTGAAATGACGACCCGGGTACCCGTCGACCCGCGCGATCGGGTATCCGGATGCCCGACCGCGCAGATATTTTGTTAGGAAGTGTAGAAAATTGCGCATTTTAACGGAATATTGGGCACCCGAGAATCGATTTCATTGTCCGGGCAGTCAGCCAATATGACCAACGGAATATTTCTAGCATATGTACAGGTAAAATCGCGCGTTTTTACTGAATTTCGGATACCCGAAAACCGTTTTCATTACCCGGGTAGTCAGCATCGGTCGGGTACCGGGTACCCTTTGACAGCCTTAGTGACGACATAAGCAGCCGAGTATAAAGCCGAACCACATGAAGCCACCAACCAACCAATTCAGCATCTATCATCCTCACCTCTTCTTCTTCTCCTCCTCCTCCTCCTTCTCTTACTCCTCCTCCCCTCCTTCTTATCCTCTTCTTACTCCTCCTCCCTCTCCTCTTCCTTCTCCTCTTCTTACTCCTCCTCTTCCTTATAATATTCTTGCTCCTCCTCATCCTCCTTATCCTCTTCTTGTTCCTGCTTTTCCTCCTCCTC
>OY365817.1:20806109-20843609 GCA_959347315.1 Bimastos eiseni
GTAATGATAATTTTTACCACTCATATGCAGACAGTGTTGCACAGATATAATAATAGTCAAGTCCTCATTAGTCTAGGTTCATAATCATCGTTCAAACTTCAAAGTCCACCTAAAGAAAATGCAGGTCAAATGACCAGTAAGACGCTCCCTATATACTGCAATAAGTATATAATATTATGGCTCGCAAAGAATTCATATTGTATCAAGCTCCTCCCCAGACAGACCATCTAATGAATATTAATTTGCCATAGTGTTCCACTTTAAATATTATGCATATAATTTACATACATAAGTTAAATATACATGCATATATATATATACATATTTGCATGCATACATGCACATACATGCACAATTGCACACAGGCCTATGCATACGTACATATATATATATATATATATATATACATTACACGCTACATATAATGTAGATAGATACATAGATTTTATTGATAAATTTATATCCTATTGTATAAAAAGGTAGATGTAGAATATGAGCATTAAACTCAGATTTTCCTGCATGAAGGCTACTCGAAAAAGTCAAACGTTATGTGCTGATGTAATCGATCGAGAAGATTTATCTATAGATCAAGGACCGGTCGTTGTATGCGTGTAATTCAGATTTGCTATTAACGTGTGCATTACAGCGCATATACTGGCCTGCATATAGGTCGAAATAGATTCCTCAAGTATGTCGTATTTTCAAGGTTCTATAAATGATCAAAGTCGAGTGTAATCAACTTAATGATAATTAGAATCAGCGTCTCCAACTTCAATTGAAATTCCTGTAGTCTCTTATCTGATTAGTCCATGATTAGCTATAAGCATAACTCACGTGATCAGCGCCTGATCGTGACACATCTTAGTGACTGCATACGGGGACCCGTCTATATGAACTTCAAGTGCAGAATTAATATGAAGCAAAGCACGCATGCAAAAATAGACATAGGCCCTTGATACATTCAAAGCTTCAGAAAGGCTATGTCACATAGCCTTTCTGAAGCTTTGAATGTATCAAGGTACGTCTGACGAGAGCAGGAAAACCGGAATAGATTAGGACAAAGTTGTTGATTTTTTAACGACACCGTTCTATAACGAAGATGATTTGGTGCCGCCCTCCTCCTTTCTCCAGGCTTGGGACTGGCACTGTCAGAATACGTACAGTGGCGGAGTTAGATTAGGACAAGCCTAATCCCGAAAAATATATACTCAGTCTTAAATCATGGATTAGTAGTTTCAAAATATCCGCTGAATCGTTGAAGCTTTCTAACTGGCTCCTTACTTTTCGTCAAGTGCCATTTTACAAATGCAATAAAAGTTCAAACTGTTAACCTATATTGGTCATAATAATTTGAACCACTCAGATCTTATTACCGGTTTGACCTTTTCATTGCCCGTGTTAGGACCGTAATATTTAAAACCAGATTCTTTGTCTGCATTGGCCCCGCTCGATGGAATTGACTTCCCTCTTCCATACGCTCTACCATCAACTCTGGTAACATATCTCCATCTCTTTCTTTCACTCCAGAGTCCTCCTTTTCTCTGGGGGTACCTCGCACTGGGAGCGCCTCCAAATCACGTAACGTATCGGATCGGTAAAATATTGTAACCGTAATCTGAATCGCCACACCAATCATCGCATCGGTATCAGCATCACCAATGCTCTAGGGTGTGCCAGGAACAACTGTATACGAGCACGAGCCATCTTTAGACGTGTGCTCCGAGCGTACTCGGCGGAAACGAACTCTCTATGGCAAGGGTTCAAGAGGGTCAAAACCTAAGCCTAGTCCTGATAAAATCAGCACTTGAAGTCATGCAGAGACCAGAGACAAATGCACCGAGTGCACTTCTGAGCTGCTTCTATTGTTGCAGGACTAAAGCACCCGTCGTACGCTGCTTAGTTTGATGGCTTTTAATTAGTGGGATCTGCATACTAATGCGAGGTACGGCGTATGTGTAAACACGAACAAATCAGCTGACTCAATCGGAAACGTAAATGCAGTGTATAAGCAACCAATGTGCTGAGAAACGGTTTGTTTGCTGGAGAGCTGCAACTGAATTTTAGAAAACCAGGTACACATTCAGCTCTATTTCAAGGTACAAATACGATACGCTATTCTTGACTATTATTATCGTGTAATTTATGAGCCACGGGTTTTTGAATAACACATAATTGTAGTTATTAATGAGCAAATATACAATCAAATTATGATTTCACACAATACTAAGATTTATGTATCTATACATGCATGCAGCGGTGCTATGGAACCCGTGTCAAAGAGTTGTAACAGATTTATCAAACAGGAGCGACGTCTATTAGTTCCGTGTAGATTGTCGCCAATAATAATATTATGTTCATTCAAATGCTTCACTCCATAATCCTTAAAAATGCTCTCCATTACCTTACACATCTTTAAACTATTTTAAAAGCCTTAAAGAACAACAGAGCAGACATTCTTCAGTGTAAGAGTTGCAGACTTGTGGAATAGTTTCGATGATAGTGTGTCTCATGCAGTGAATAATGTGTCGACTTTTCAATAGAAGTTTGGAAATGGGGTTATTACTCATGCTCAATGTCAATTTGCAGTAGGCCTCGTTTAACATAGACTAAACGTCTCCGGAACCATTTTAGACCTGTGTTCTATTATTTTACGTTCTATTATGTTCTATCATGTTATGTTCTATTATGTTATGTTCTATTATGTTATGTTCTATTATTTTATGTTCTATTATGTTATGTTCTATTATGTTCTATTATGCTATGTTCTATTATGTTCCATTATGCTATGTTCTTTTATGTTATGTTCTATTATGTTATGTTATGCTGCATTTTGTAAGCGTTCTGGTGAGCAATTCTAGGTTGACTATTTTAATTTTCCTGACTGGTAATAATGCGATACAAATTCTGGCCACTGAGGTTCGAAGCCGTGCTTATGTGATTTATTATATCAGTAGAACATAATATGGCACCTATTCTGCCTCAGCAAGGTCTGTGTACTACGTATGCATATGCACACCAACCTACGCAATTGACATTATAAAAGACAAAGGACTACAGCGATTTAATTTAAAACGCATGCCGAGATTCGATTGTTCACGACAACCTGATTAGTCCGTGAATCTTGAGCCTCGAAAATCAGATTCAACGGCTCGCAAAAGATATCAAATCAGTACATGGTTGGATTTCGTACAAAAGGTAATTATACGAACCTAATTTAATCTAAGCATTTTATAGCGCTGCTTTCATGCGCAGAGCATCGACAGAAAAAGCGATAGATCGATCCGATAAATAATAGATTATTCTGACGCCATGCGCGGACTGATAAGTAAGCGAATAGGCCATTACGGGAATACAAAGACATTTGCTGAATCTCTCTCGGCCTATTATAGACGAAACACTTCTTCGCAACTTCTCTCTTTCCATCTCTCCGTTGTCTGACAACTGGACTCAAACCATCCCTTGGTATCTTTTTATGCACCGACGCTGCGCTCGTGAATAAGCTGATGTCTGAGTTCATAAGGAAAATCTAATGTAAGATGAGGCGTAGGTAAATGAAGGTAATGCGAAAAAATGAATGAATGAATGAATTAATTATTTGAAGGTAGCGATAAATTATTTGAGGGTTATTTTTAATTAATCTAAGGTAAAACGGGCCAATTAATTAATTGAAGGTAACATTAGTTAATCGAAGGTAACACAAGTTTAATTAATGAGAGAGCAAGACACAACATGAAGTAAAGCAGAGTTTCCATATTCCATAAAAGGAAGGGCGAGGAGTAGGTGCTCATAATGTACAAATCCCAGGTCATGGCTAGTCATTGAGGCCAGTGTATTGCAGCCCTCGTTGTTTACTTTAAGTTAGAGTCTCTATTATAAATCCTACTGCCTGGTGACCGAGGCACGTATGATCGTATACCACTTGACCTTAGTCGTAAAAACGGGGTACACTTCGCAGGCAACAGCAGAACGATCGTTAAATACAGGCCACTAGAGTTACTTATATGCATGTATGTTTAAATAAGACAGGTGAAGATTTAAGTAACGTAAGAAAAGCTGATGCTAATGGAAGATGAGTTATAGTAAGTTAAGTCACAAATACACATCAGATCTGTTAGTCAATGTGCAAGCACGATGACCTGTCACGTATATGGGTGATCAGAGATCAATTGAAATGATCGATTGGTAATCGATTCCGGTGAACTTGTGTGGAATATGCCAGCACTCTCAGGGTCATTTAGACTGGGAAATCCCGCTCCTCGTAAATCCACCGTTGAACAAATAGCAAGTCAATTAATTTCAAGATTTCGTTGCTTTAATCGATGAGCCTCTGAAGTATAATTCACTTTGATGCGTTGATCATTTCCTCTGTAACGCAGCCTCTCCACTCATCACCTGCGTTCGTGGACGGCTTAAAGTCTTATCCCGCGACATTTCCAGACGACATCTCTGACGTCGCTCTCAAGGGATTTAATAGGATTTATAATTAATTATTGTTGAAAGAGGCAGATATGGAACAACTGTGCCCCGCTGTGTGTCGTTTAAGTCTATTTCAAAGGAACAGATTATTATTATTGCATGTGATGCAATGTCAGATACTGTGCTCAGTTCGTTATTTTTGGTTATGGTAATCCTCGTGCAGCGCTCTGACTTGTCCAAGGATTGAAACTACCAGAAGCTTCTGTTAAATGAATTTTCTTCTGTTTTCGATCCACACAAACATTGGCAATTACTGGACGTCATAGGATATAATTTCTCCCTAGTAGGATCTACAATATACCCACAGCAACCTGACATTTCCTCACGGGTTTCGTGGCTTGATTGATTGGATATACCGTGTCACACGAGGAACAAATGTATAAGGGAGGCGTTCATAATATCATATCATAATAGTCTGTGGCTGAGTCCTATCCCTCACCACGGCTCCTGAGGTGATGTTGGTCTCTATACCCTTCCTCTTTGACCTGCTGAACACCGTGCGTTTGCCATTCTGGGCTCTTTATTGTGAAAAGGCCTGCCCACTCAACCCTTAGTAAGATCTTAGTTGTGATCCCACACTCATCCATTCGTTGCTTGAAAACTTATTTAGCCTATCACGCTGAGAGCGACATTGAATAGCTCGTACTATAAGAGACGATTTATAAATTTTCTGATGCAAGTGTAGGCTAAGAGTTCAAAGGTCCTAAACCGGCGATCACAGTATTTGCTGTCTACTTCTACATACGCGACAGAACCAAAGTAAACAAGATAGAGAGAGAGAGAGAGAGATTCAAAGGGGGTAAAAAGAACAGCAAACCTTAGACCGAGTGTAGGACAATTTCCCCCGGACAATTGCCCTTCCGGACAATTGCCCTCCCCGATTTTGGATAGGAAAATTGTCCTAGTCGTTAGGGCCAATTGTCCGGGGCAATTGTCTGGGGAGGGGGGCAATTGTCTGGGGAGGGGGGCAATTGTCTGGGGAGGAGGCAATTGTCTGGGGAGGGGGGCAATTGTCTGGGGAGGGGGGCAATTGTCTGGGGAGGGGGGCAATTGTCTGGGGAGGGGGGCAATTGTCCGTTCCCCTTAGACCAACCCCGATACAGCCATGAGTCTGAAGTTTTAACAACTTCATTTCCTTAGTTTCGGCGGATGAACCTCACCATCTAATCTGCCCAAATACAGTGTATCAGTGTACCATCATTGTGTTAATAGTGGCTATAGGGCGCACGCGGAGCAGAAGCAAATTTCTGCTATGATGTTGATTTTCGTCCCGACTTTTTCGAATGCCTGTTTTGGACGCTAATCAGTACACGATCTATCGCCCTAAGGTTCGAAATGTCAAACCCTCAACCATGTGATCAATTGACTAAGCACGTTAAAGATAAACGCCATCATGTCGCATTCAACCACACCATGGCGGTGAGATGGTCGATTGGTGACACGATCGTAGAAGGATCTGAAAAACATGCGTTCGATACCTGCAGCTGACTCCATAAGGTTCACTAATCCTTCCGTTTGCGAGGTAGTGTTAGTAAACTGAACAGTAGACGAGATGCGCCTTGCATGCTGCCACACAATTAAATTTGAGTCGTGCTCAACTTTAAATCATCTGTATTATACAACTATAGGATGTAATTACACTGCGGTTTGTTAGTTTGAACGAAATGAACGCAAAGACGTATCATACATATACATGTACACATATATTTATGTTTATGTCTGTTTCTATATGTGTATATATATATGCTTGAGTATATATGCTCTGCTGATATCGAACTGTGATTTTCATTTAGCGCATTGGTAGTCTAAGTGCGAACGCTTGAGCAAATAGTCTGTGGCTGAGTTCATACAATCGAGTTAATTGGAAACAAACAATACGTAGTGAACAGGGTTCACAGTTCTTTTCTAGCAACTTCTGTGTATTTAATCGACTAATAATAATTGATTTCTAACGATACAGATCCGTACAGTATCGTGTAGACTAAGCATTTAATGTCGTAAGAAACATTGGCTGCGACGACTCTGAGTAGATTTCTTGAGGTTTGCTATTACTATTCCTACCAATTATATTTGCTCATCGGGTAAATCAGGCCAGGTCAACCTTATCAGTAAGGAGATAGTGTATTGCTTTTCTCAAACTTATTTTTAAAGATGTGTATGAAAATTAAACTACCAATTAAATAAACATCATTATCCACTTAAGGTTAATTCCAAAGTACTCGATCGAAGCCGATTCCTGGGAGCTTCTTATGATAAGTTGTTGATATAAGTGTCTTCTAAATTCTTCGCCAAATTCCTAGCTGAAAATATTTTTTTCTAAAATTTCTAAATTTTCTATATTTGCTCTAAAGGTTGCAAAGCAGTAGCACACAAACATTCACCTCATTGACGATGTCTACCAAATTTTCTGGAACGTCTTACAAGTCAGGCATCAGAGCGACTAGAAACAGCCAGGAGTTGTGGCAGATCTGCTTTGACGATGAAGACCTTCATGGAGACCTTGGAGACGGCGAACGGGCGGCACTGGGGTTCCGGAGGACTGCCGAGTCAGTCGGCGGAGATGGTGCAAGGTCGAGTATCTTTGGTCGTCGGGGCGTGACGTATGAGGAAACGGGGGACGAGGTGGAACTTATTAACGATGCATCGAACGATCGAAAGAGTAAACAAAAATCGAACAAACAGGCGTACCATTTGTCACTTCGACCAATCAAGACGGAAATAAGAGCAATTCCAACAGGTGGGTTGATTGGTTGATCGATTTTAGTCTGCAGCGGTTTCATTCAAAGCCGACATCATCATTATTGCGCTATAAGAGAGATTAGGTTAGATATGCCAGAGATAAAGCGGTTTCTGAATTTTCGTCTTTACCATTGATTTCGCTTTGAAATTACAGTCGACTAACACTTGACGTTTTGACAGTCAAGTGACAGAAATCCTTGTGTTTATCGGTGAAAATACGGCGCTATTTAGATATTCAAAATAAATTATGAGAATACTTTAGTTTACGGCCTTCTTCATTCTTTACCTCACGAAATTTTATAGGGACGCGGTGGGTGGTGCAACGCTGTGTTCTATACCTTGCAAACGGAGGGTTGCAGGTTCGAATCTACCTCAAGCACTGTGTAGTGACCTTGGACAATAATTGTCTGTGCGGAAGGCAATGAGAAACCACATCACTACTGTCATCGTCAGGTGGTGTAAACGCCAATACGCGATTATGCGCCTGCCTTCGGGCAGAGAACTCACCATTTCACCATAATTCCACATGCATCCTATCGTTTATGGACGATGTAGATAGCTCGCGTTTACGATTATACTCAGACGAATATCTGTGACGTTTCAGGTTCCAACGGAAACGGTTGCACCTATTCAACGACGACTGTTAACAATGACACATTATCTGGCAGTGTTAAAACCGACGCAACCACTCCACTCCATCAAGGACAGACACGCATACACATTCGTCGGGATAGCGACCTGGAGTTACTGCTTCCGCCACAGTCCGACCGCGTCGGTGCTCTACGGAAGAAAGCCAGGGAGTGCTGTTCCGATTGCATTCGCTGGCCGAAAAGTACGTGGAGAAAAGTACTTTGCGTTGCACTTCTGGTTACAGTCACCATTTTATTTTACGTCGTCATCATGGTTGCAATCATCAAGGGAATTGGAGGTTAAGACTATGTTCCAATAGCAATTAAAAATACGTATATTGTCCATATCATATCATGCTTTAACGACGTATTCCACAGCGTTTATTTCTCAGCGCTAAATGTGGTGGATGTTCCAGTATAAAAAGCTCGTTGCTCAATTCACATTGACAAACCGCAGTATGACTAGATCAAGCAATGTAATGTAATGGGAATGTAATATAATTGTAAAGCAATGTGAAATTTATATAGCGCCACTCGATATCAGAGGAACACATATGATAAACAAGAGTCGATTTATAATATTTGGATGGCAGCATGTTAAGCGCCGATCTATCCAACTGTTGCTCATGTCACCATTACATTACATTACATTGCACTATATCACATTACATCACATCATACTGCCTTACATTACATTACATTACATTACAGTACACTACATTACATTACATGATATGATATTATATTACATTACATTACACTACATTAAATTACATTAAATTGTCCCTTCGTTCCTGTCTCTTACCATTGAACCATCACCTCACTGTAGTTCAGGTTCCAGACAAGTCAGAATTGCGCTGCTGACCATTGAGCAATAGAAATTGTACGTGTGCACAGCAAATCCAAATTGCAATAGGTTGTTGCTGATTAGTGTGTGTGTTTGTATGTGTGTATATGTGTGTGTATATGTGTGTGTGTGTGGGTGTTTGTGTGTGCGTGGGTGTGTGTATGTGTGTGTACGTGTGTGCGTGTGTGTGAACGGATTACTGCCAGTCCTATACCGTCTGATCGATGAACTACACAAACACTGACGCCAAATGCGATATAGATGTTTTGAAATCAGGTTTCACATTGGATTTTAGGACATATGCTGATGGTAGGCCTATATTTGCGCACCAAGAAAGAAGACGGTGTTAAGAAAGGAACACGTGACGCCCAGACGATATTTCTTAAATGAGCCAATTTATAACTATTTTATATTTCCTTATCAGCAATGATTTAACCTGAAAAGAATTGAAAAGTAATATTTTTAGAAGTGTATATATATTAAAATCGTTTCTTCGTAAAGTAGATTAATTCTGTCGGTTACGTTCACTGGCTCTGTCAACGTTTTGTGTAGCATGGGAAACCTCCATCACACTAACAACAGCACTATCGAGCACTCTATGTCGAATGACATACCCTGTATGTTTGCCGTCTGCATTGTTACATGATTAACCGGTCTATTACAGAATAACACATGATCCAGAAAGCTACTCATATGATTTAAAACCATTTCAGCAGGCAGTTACTAAGCCGGATGTGGAAAGGACGCCTATAATATCATGTTGTCTCTTTTCTATCGACTCCAATCGTCTGAGTGTCGCTTGACGAGGCATTGACCACCAGTGACCACTGTCCACTTACCTCTGACCACTGATACACACCATCAATCCTAAAGATGCATCGTCAATGCCACCAGTCGCCAAATCAGTCGCAAATCTCGACCTTTAAGGGTGCCACAACCGACGGCTTTGTCCCTTTGATGAACCGTCAAGTCGCCTGCCAAGAACGACGTTAGCAAAATTATGCCAAGATCCCGGTGCCACATCCGTGGGCTTTGTCCCTTTGAGTCCCTTTGCGTCGCCTGCCAAGATCTCGAATGATCTGCGTCGCCATACCCATCGGTAAAGATCGCACCCTGGGACTGGATTACACCCGGCTAAGACTGTCTGAGGCCTAGATTAGGCCCTGTTCATCGGAAGTTGCATTCACTTAATTAAATTCTAAATAAGACGGATGCCTTGCAGGACAGCGTTGACTACTGTCGACGCTTTCTTCTCTCACTTCAAATGTATTGCACGTAAAACTGGTAGAAAAAACTGAAACATCGTAGAAAACACATTTATAAAGCGCTATACTCGAAAGTGAAACGCTGGGAACCAGCTTATTCACGGACTAAGCATCAATGATACCACTGAATGATACCAGCCAAATGGACTGCTTAGTTTCACTATGGTCGTTTACAATTGTTAGGGCAACATAAATTGTGTTAGTGTCAATGTCAGATGACTATAGTGTACAGCTTATTTAAGAAAGAAGGAAAACTGCTTTTATATAACATGAAATGTAAAACAACAAGCTAGCATGTATACAAATCAATTTGATCTCGGACGAATATTAGTGAAATACGAGACCTTATTGCAACATAACTTTCAGTTTATTTAACGCCAGATTTAAACAAAACTGACGCAGGGGCGCTCTCAGCACCGGATCCTTGACTAAATTCATATAATAGTATATTCAACGAATGAGTTGTAATCGGGCAAACGCTCGTTTGAAAACTCAGTTGAAATTTCTTTAATAAAAATGGAAGATTACGTGGAGCGGGTGGGAGTCTATGCGGTTAGCCTACCGGCCTACTGTATTTGTTTATGTGAAAGTCCGCTGTCATTGTCGCTGTCTATCCCAATCTTTCTGTCTTTGAATCTCAGGTTCTGAATCATCTCCATCTCTTTCTTGCAGTCTGATCTGTCTTCCAGGAACATTGCTCGTAATTATTGAGAGCTAGTCAGCACCGCAACCTACGTTGTTGTCGAATTCGCTAGAGTACGCTAGTGGAACAGAAACGTTGAATCACTCGGTTCCATCCAGTAAGAAAAATAGATACATGTGCACACATATGGATGGATGGATGGATGGATAGAAACTGATTCGTTCCACTACTTCTGGACATAGCCTATAGGCACATATTCGAGATGTAAATTATAAGTAATGATGTACATTTGCAATTACAATATTACAAAGGGAATATGTTTGTCTCGCTCGTCATGGCTCATGGTTCCGGGAGGGGCGCAGTTGACGATTGACTGAAAATGAGATTATCTGACTTCTGAACTCTGGCAGTCATGCAACTGTCCAGGTGTAGGTTTAAATGAACCGAATCTTCAGCTGATTGTCTTTGAAGCCCTTGAACTTAAGTTACATTTTGAGACCTTCCAATCATCTGCTTCAGCGTAAAGCGACTGTTTTCAAGTAATAATGGTGGACTGAAGGTGTCACATCGTTCTTTGAAGAACGTCTTCAGCTTTCATCTAACTGGCTTACAAGCGTTTTAGTTCTGCCACGGAAAATAGTTTATTTTGATATTAGGTCTTCAACTCCCAGCGCTTGTGGGTACCGAGAAGAGGCAGTGTGAGCAGACTGATCGCAAACAATGTCTAGGCTAGAGCCACGCTAATACTGCTTTGCATCACGGTATATGGATCCCTTGATGGATGGTGGTCATGCTGCTGCTGTTGGTATTGCTCTTGTTGTCTTAGTGGCGTAATGTAATGTAATGTAATGTAATGTAAATGTTCGCGAGTTTCTCGGCGTCTACAAAAGTCATGTTAGGGAGATCACCTCATTCACCGGCGCTAAGGGTGATGGTGAATAAGGGGCTGGTGCAAATATGGTCGTTGACTGGCATGGAGGTGGTGAGGTCGTAAGGGTAGTGGTAGAAATTATGATTATGATGATATTGATGGTGATGAGGATGACGGCGACTTGAACAATGAATTATGGCAAAATTGAGAAAGTTTAAAACTAACTATATAATTGAAATATGTGATCATGATGTATCCATTAAATTCACCAACCATGGAGGATTGCACGTACATTGTTTAAGACGCATATTACAAAGCATGCGTTTTCATGGAAACTCAGAATTAATACAATCACCTTTCCAGGGGCAGTTATACGGAGGGGTCGAGTGGGACCTGTCCCAAGCTTTTACAGAGAGGAGACAAGTTATACGTGTGTCCTTTCCACATTTCTTGCCCCCTCTCATTGGGTGTCGCCTCGCCTCTCAAACGAGATCGCTGCCTCTGCACCTTTCCGCGCAAATGCATATCTGTTCAACCTCCAGTTCCGCCTAGCGATTGTTATCTCGGTTTCCCAATGTGTCGTAGCCTACTCGTCCAGCATTGCATTAGGATAATTTTCTACTACTGTGACGTTCTGACCTATCACTTTTTAAAAATCGCTTAAGTTACGTGCTGTGTTTATCAGATTAACCATTTTAATAATTGCTTAGTCTAAACTTTGCGTAACGGTGAATCTTAAATAAATTGTGCAAACACAGACAGTCTATTGTAAGAACCAACGATGCAATATGGCTACTAATTAATTAGATCTATATTAATTAGATCTTTATTAATTAGATCTATATTAATTAGATCTAATTAATATAGATCTAATTAATATAGATATATCTTAATTAGATCTATTTTAATTAGATCTGCCGCAGCTGCAATTGCAATTAGCACCTTATATTGTGTCTACGATTGATGTACAGGACATCAACAGATGGTGCTCCAAAACCAGGTCGTGATAAAGTCAATATATCGTGAAGATTGAGAGACAGTTTATGGTAGATAAGCAGTTTCGAAGGGATGCTTCTTATTTTGAGGGTACATGTATTCTCATGGTTAGATGGCAGAATGGTAACACGCTGGTTCGAGGATCAGAAGGAGTTCGATACCAACCGACCATTTTAAATTACTGCAGATAGTACCCCATTGTGTTACCCTCGTAGACATTCTGGGTTCCTTTCTTTGTATGCCCCACGATGGGCTCTGATCCACCGCTACACCTTTTGCTTAACTTTTGGCATGATCCCGGTGTCGGCCTACATCTCAACCTTCGACCTTACCTCTGTGTTTGTCCAAGGGTCCTAACAATACAGGCCACAATTGATATGGCGCCGTGACCCAGTCATGCAGTTACGAAGAGGAGGCGAACGGATGGATGAAAAGAGAACGAGTAACTGCTGCATGTTTTCTAACGTGACCGCTGCCAGATTTCGCTACCATTGTCACTGCTTCGGAGGAGGAGGAGGACCAGAAAAGGAGACGGCGTGCCTATGAGAGACATCTAGACGCAGAGGGAGAAGGAGACGCCGCCTTCACTTGGGGTATTTATAGACCCGGCATCCAATTTGCGGTTCGAGCGACATAGCCCGTCGGTAGGTCTTGGATTAGAGCAGATAAGACGGATGTTGTTGTTCCTAGGAACGGACGAAGATGTAGCTCCGACGGAACCGTAACAGGAACGACGTATGCGGCTCAACGAAATGCAGTAACTCTGATAGGGTTGGGTAGGGTGGCCCGGATGGGGGCTCCCTACGTCCACTGTCCATAGCAGAATCAGAGAGCATTTCATTTGGCATATTCGTATAAAACGGGAAGAGAACACAACGGACAGTAATTTATGTTGACTGGCTTTGGCTGATGTTGGCTGGCTTAGACGAGTGCACGGAATAACGGCATTAAACAGGCTCTGGATTCTTCGATGTTTCTGCCTCTGCTGTTTCTTTCCGTGTCTTGACATGAAGAGTCTCACATGTAGGCCATCAGGTAATCTTTATTATTTGGATCTACTAATTCATCATTATACCATAAAATCTATTATTCCAATCTATTCTTTACTTCTTCATCTATTTAATCAAGCAAGTTATACAACGACAAGTTAGAAGAATATCTTAATAATTGGAATATCTTAATTTATTCTTATATCTAATCTTACAGCTTATGCCTAATTATTCAAAGAACCACAGATTACCTTAATGACCTCTTTTTATTCTAGTCTGCAAATTTACTGTTTGTATAATTGCGTGTTTTAATGTTTTTGTGTATCAAAAATTGCGTAAGTATCTTCCTGTTTGGCTTCGTTTCTGCGTGTCACTGTATCTGTATATCTGTCTGTGTGGTCTCTAAATGTGTGACACTCCGTTCACTCAGTCTCGATATCTATAGTTTTTGTCCTCCTACCAGAACCCTTCTTTCTCCGTATCTCAGTTCTCCTTGCGTCCCTACTTTCCTGTCTCTGATTTTGTCTTCATGTTTCTATCTCTGTCTGTCTACAACTATATTTCATTCTTGCTTTCGTCGATCGTTTGCTCGTTGCAGGAATATTAACTATAAGGCGTAATGCTTTTTCTTTGTGTCCCAATAAAAAACTGAACGCTCGGGCAATAGCAACATCTTTGCAAAACGCTCCTATGCGAAAATGAGTAAATTATTACAGCACATAGCTCACTTCATATTCCGATATTTGCATCATTTATTCGAATTGTACAAATCGCCGAAAATCGATAAAACGACCGCCATTTGCATTCGCATCATCTGTCTTATCCCTCTATAATTATATGTATCTGTCGCACTTCGTCTGTCATCTGTCGCTGGAAACGTCCCTAGTCACCTGCCTTTCCTCCTGCCCTTCAGTTACCAGACGCAGCTTCCCGCGGTTCCTGTTTCTTCCTTTCCCTCTGCCCTTTCCGTTTCTATTTGTGCTTTCTTCCACCATTGTTTTCGTCCTTCATTCTCCTTTATCGGTTCCTCTGTGTAGACGCCACTGTCTACATGAAGTACCAATGGTTCTCCCGCTGCGCAACACCGCCTTTCACGAACCGTCGGAATAAGAGCTTCGGCACTTGATGGCGAATGAAGATCTCTTTGAACGAACGAGTCTGGAATGATCGATTGACTATGAAGAACTCGTATTAATCACCATTATCGTCGGCGTCGTCATCGTCAATTCTTCACGCCAGCTACTTGGGCGATCACAGAGATGAATAAATGTCTGTGGGTGACGCGCGTTTGTGTATTGATGCCGCCTGTTACATCTTTCACTACAATCATTTAAATCAGTTTCGGAATTTTTATTGTGCCAATGAAAGAAACTTGCTCAGAGGCGGCATAGGTGTTTCTTAACGTTGGTACCGTGGCATCCAATGGTGTCATGCACCCACTCTAGGGGTAACCCGTGTGGATAACATTTTCCCGTATTCTCTGTAAAAATAGACGAATAACTACTAAAGATGACTACTTATTCAAGCCTGCAAACCTTGTTTAAAGCTTTCCGTAGTGCGTATTATATAGAAATAGTCTCAAACCTACATGTACGGCTGAATACAAGCAGCAATACTTCTGTGGCAAAAAGCTACACATTAATTTTAGACACACATCTCTATTCATTGACAGTGTTTCAGCCTGTAGCCATCTCCATTCGTCAGCAATATAGACTACACAGAATGAAAGCAGGTCATGGCTGGAGGATACGGGAGGATTCTGATTGGCAGGGCCAGCAGAAACAAGAATGGTGAAATGAGCTATACAGCCGGGAAAACGTGGCCTGTGGCGACATACTTTAATGCGTCATGACAGGAAGCTATTCTTGGTTACGATCAATTGTATGAATAATAGCCAATAGGCTAAATATAATAGCCAGAAATATGACTGATCTACAGGCATGATACACATATTACTAGTATGTCGATGTCTCAGTAGGACTACACAAGCAAATAAATGCATAATATTCTACAGCAGGTGCGCTCGTAAAGTCCCTTACCACTTTAACACGTGAACCAATCAAACTAGCAATATGAGCAACACATTGCGCCTTCTGTACCAACGGTTTTGAACGAATAGTTCATAGGTAGCACTGGATGTATAGGTCGGACATTTACGTAGACGGTAAGTGAACAATACAGTTTAGCACTTTTTTTAATTATGTGACCTTTCAATGACAGGATGCACACACAAATATATATGCATACATACAAACATGCATGCATATATGCTGTTCATGGACATAAATTTGAAATTGAATTCAAATTTATATGAATTTAATATAGCGCCCCCCCCCCTTCAAGACGACTACTCAGAGGCGCTCTCGATCCAGGCCCGAGCAAAAAGGACAGTCTTGAGGTGTCGATGGAATGTATCAGAGGGGACCCTAGGAAGAGAGTGGATGACCGGAGAGAGACCATTCCACGCTGTAAGGCCAGCAATGGCGAAATTATACGGGCCCTATGAACTCCTGCGAGTATACGGTTTCATTAAAATTTCATTAGAAACAACAGCGAAAGGCGAAAATAATTTCACGAACGTATCTTAAATTACATAAAAAATCCAAAGGAAGCTATAATAATGAAGAAGATCCACATATCATCAACAACTGATAAATGATTATTGCTATTATTAATACATTTTATTTTCTGACGGGTTGACATTTGTAGAGCCAAGCTCTGCTTTATTGTCTCATAGTACCCTCTTGCTTTATATAATTCCCCGCATTGACATGAGAGTAGGTATAAAACGCTCTATCTGGGACAATTGACCATAACATAGCTCGAAATCACCCATCTAATAGGTTACAAAACGTATTTTTAACCTATAACCAGGTTAAAAATTACCAATTCCTACACAAACCTAAACTCCTAGGTCAAACATCAACCAACAGACTAAGCAAGGTGCCAGGAAATTTCCAATAGTTTCGATGATGAGTCACACAATTCATGCAAAAACCAAAGCCTCTGGTCAAATCGTCCGCCAATAGGTCAAAGGTCACGGAAATTTCCAATAGTTTCGATGATGAGTCAGCAGCTTCGATGATGAGTCATTGTTCAGCAAACAAACAAAATTCTCTCATATATAAAATGGATGAAAATATTGTCTCACTTCGACTTAAAGAAATGCCACTCCAATATCAAATGGAATACTCGTAGCAGACTGTGATCGAACTAAGAAAAATTGCGAAACAGAAAGATATGGTTGGTTATACGAGACTGCGTAAAGCGGATTTGATTGCTAAAATTGAAGCTCACGGGGCTCAAACACTCATCCCCTCACATTTTGCGCCAAAACTTATCCAATGCTAGTTTGCTGGACGCACCCGTTCCCGAGATTGAAATCCCAACACTCGCTCCCGTACCGGTCTCAGCGATACGAAAACTCCTTGATAATACAAAATCCGGGATTAATACGTTCGCAAAGTGGATTGAACGGTACATACCTGAAGAACCAAAGAGAAAGGTGAATGAGAGGATAGAAGCACTGAAAGCCAAAGTGAATTCTATATTCAGTAAAATTCTTATGAAAACACGCGAAATAAAAAAGACGGCTACAGCTATCAAGGGCTTCACGAAACAATACACGGTCGAAGGCGCAAACGGAATTGACGCCACATCTTTTCTCAAAGCAGCTTAACCCCAACTGGAAGACCTTTTGTCTAGAAATCGACAGACTAATGTCAACTTTGTCCTCACCTGCACAATGGAGCGTGTTGATATTAAATCCGGGCAAGTGGATACCGAGGATTTTCCGTTCGTTTCAAAAACTGAGGCGATTTTAGACTCCACTGACACGAGCGAAATTTATAACAACGCGAAAGATAAAATGTTAGAATCAATGGCTGCCTTCCAGATGCGTGGTAGTAACTGGAGACTTAGAGCGGTTCAAAAATTATAAATCAACACGGTCGTTTATATACCGCTGAAGGGTAGTTCTTACATTCCACTGCCGAAATGTCTAGCGAGTAAAAAGGCTATTACTAATATGAAGAACGAAGACGAAGAATGTTTCAAGTGGTGTGTAACGAGAGCTTTAAACCCCGTTGAGGAACATCCGGAAAGAATTACGAAAGAATTAATCAAGCAGTCTGAAGAACTTGATTGGTCCGGCATTGAATTCCCAGTAGTAGTGATGCTAATGTAATAAGTAAGTTTGAGAGAAATAATAATATTAGTATTAATGTTTTGGTCATGAGAAAGATGTTTACCTATTCCCACTATATTTATCGAAGCACGATAGCGATATCAGTTTAGACCTATTACTCATTTCTGACGAACAAAAGAAGCATTATTGTTGGATAAAGAACTTCAACAGACTGATGGCGGTTCATAACGCAAACTCATACACTTTGATGGACTATTGTAAGCGATGTTTGATAAGATACAGAGAGCTAGAGTCATTAAAAAACACACCGAGTATTGTTCCCAAGACATCGCTCAAAAGATAGAACTTCCAGAACCAGGAACTATGTTGAATTTCAAAAATTATAATAGAAAGATGAGAGTTCCCTTTGTCGTGTACGCCGATTTCGAATCTTTCATTAAACCTATAGACACTTGTCAACCAGATCCCAACATGTCTTACACCAACAGATATCAAAAACACGTCCCAAGTTCTTTCTGCTATTATATAAAATGTTTTGACGATGACCTATATTCACAAGCTCCCATAACTTTCGCAGCAAAGAGCGAAGACGAAGATGTAGCTCAGATATTCGTAAACACTCTTATAGATAATATAAAAGATAAATATAATATTTATGATCGATTTAAATTTCCAAAGAGAATGATATTCGAAAAGAAAGAACAGGCGCTATTCGATTCCGCTATCGTTTGTCACATATGCGAAGGAGAACTGGGTAAAGATTGAGTTAGAGACTATTGCCATTTAACTGGAAAATATAGAGGCGCCACTCATAAGAATTGTAATCTAAATTATATAGTTCCCAAGTTTTTCCCAGTATTGTTCCATAATCTATCCGGTTACGACAGTTATCTATTCGTAAAGAAATTACGAGGTGATGATAACGAAAAGATTAGCTGCATTCCTAACAGCGAAGAAAAGTATATCTCGTTTAGCAGAGAAGTCGTAGTCGATAAATTTACGAATGAAGAAAATAAGGAAATATTAGTTAAGCGAGAATTACGTTTCATCGATAGTTTTAGATTCATGGCATCGAGTCTCGACGCTTTATCGAAGAACCTGAGCAAAGATCAGTGTAAGAATATAAGTAAACACTATTCTGGTAATCAGCTCGATCTCTTGCTTAGAAGAGGATTATATCCTTACGATTATGTCGATTCCGTCGAGCGACTGAACGAAACAGAACACCACCAAAGTCAGCTTTCTACTCAATACTTAACGACTAAGTTTGGGTTTGAAGATAATAAAAATTCATCGCGGAATTAAATTTGAAGAAAGTGCGTGGCTGCAAAAGTATATAGATCTAAATACTAATCTGAGGACCAGAGCCATCAACGATTTCGAACTTTTTCAAACTAATAAACAACAGTGTGTTTGGTAAAACGTCCGAGAATATTGAGATTCGTGTAGACATAAAATTGGTTTGCACCGAGATGCAAGCCCTGAAGCTAGCAGCGAGAACGAGTTACGATACTCGGACTATATGTGACGAAAACCTAATCGCCATTCACATGAAAGGACGAAGCTATGTTACAACAAGCCTATATATCTTGGTATGTGTATTTTAGACTTGAGTAAAACTATAATGTACGATTTTCATTATAATTACATCAAGAAAAAGTTTGAAAATAGAGCAAAGTTACCTTTTACAGATACAGATTCTTTGGCCTGTGAAATTAAGACCGAAGACTTCTACGCCGATGTAGCACCCGACATTAAAAGTAGGTTCGACACTAACGACTATCCTAAAGACCATAGTCGTTTAATAATTTAGGAAATACTTACCTAGAATTCTTAAGCGATTCAGTTGGAAAATATCAGACCTATGTGCTAGTTTACCTCCAGGCTGAATCGGGAAGCCAGGATTAAGCGTGATGCAGTTATTCTTGTATGATGACTAAGATTTTCTATGAGAAACATCATTGAAAATTCAAACCACAAGATCAACAACTTAGTTATCTCCAGATACCACGATATACGACGTGCTGTAACCAAGTTCCGTTTCTATCCTCGTTTTTGTAAAAGTAAATGTCTTGTCCGTTTCCAGCTTGTCGTGAATGGGCGTATCCCACGACCCCTCGAATACGCTCATGTGATATTTCGTCTCATCCGGCGCCGCTACTGTAATCAGGTAGAATTAGCCTACTGTACCGTACGGATATTGCTTCGTTTTAACTGTGTAAACTACGTCTTCTTCCAAAGTTTCGAAATCTATAATTTACGAGTTCCCATTTTTTATTAGCCAGGATAAAACTTAATGTCAACACACGGATCTCGTATCTATTTCTCCACACTTTACCGTTGTTATCCTGTATCATGTTCGTACCAATTTTAAACGCCATACTTGCCTTGTACAACGATGGGTAAGTGGTAGTTTCGTTCGTATCTCTGTCAAAAATTTCAACGCTTATCGGATTATTACGAATCGTTTTTAGATATTCGTATCTGGGTAGTACTTCCTTTTTCTCCTTCACCAGCACCTTCTCTTCTGGTAGTTCTAATTCCAGTAAAACACGTTTCTCAACGAGTATCATTAACATATCCGGCTTGTTCATAAATCTTGCGCCTTTTATACTGTGTTCCTTCATTAGCGATTTCAGTTGTGAGAGTTTCATGTTTTTTTATAATAGAAAATATTTTCTTTAATATACAACGCTCAACTTCCGACCGTCTGATTGGAAGTTTAGCAATTAATCTGAAATGACAACTGCATAAGCTACCGTTCCAACCGGCACCGCAGCATCGAAAGTAGCATTGATCTGGATGTCTACGACAGATGACAGTAACCGCCTTGATTGTTTACTTTAAAAAAGCCTAAAATTACAATGGACTGATGAACTCGCCGATGAGTTGCATAAACCCGTAGTAAGACGTTTTAGAAAGGAGAAGGTGTACGTTGGTGGAATAGATGAAATATGGGCTGCTGATTTAGTCGATATGCAGGCTTTTGCTAAAGATAACGATGGCGTGATATACTTACTAACCGTTATAGATGTGTTTTTCAAGTACGGTTGGATCGTGCCATTAAATGATAAGAGTGGAAAATCTACGGCTAGTGGCTTCGTGAAAATATTCAAGAGCGGTAGAAGACCAGGCAAGGTTTGGGTGGATAAAGGTAAAGAATTTTATAATAAAGACGTTAAGAAATTAGTCGGGTTGTATTCTACGGAGAATGAAGAAAAGTCGTGCGTTGTTGAGCGTTGGAATAGAACAATGCGTGAAAAATGTTTAAGTATTTTACAGCGAATTCAACTAGAAAATATATCGATGTGTTGGATGAAATGGTTAGTAATTATAATGAAACTAGGCATTCTTCCATTAAAATGACACCCTCTAAAGCTAGTTTGAAAATGAATGAAAAGCCTGTATGGATGAACTTATACGGTGATGAGATCTCTGAACCTATTATACCCAGGTTTTCGATCTGTGATAAAGTTAGAATAACGAAGAAGACGAACATCTTTGAAAAAGGTTTTTACACCGAGATGGACGGAAGAGGTCTTCACAATTTCAAAGATTCAATACATGGATCCACCAACTTATAAGATCACTGATTATAATGGTGAGGAAATACAGGGCTCAATTTACGAACGGGAGCTACAGAAGACTACTAAAGAAATATTTAGAATAGAAAAAGTTATCAGGAAACGGGGAAACAAGTCGCTGGTGAAATGGCTTGGTTATCCTGAGTCATTTAATTCCTGGGTTGATAATGAAGACTTGGTGGTCACATGATGACTCATCATCGAAACTATTGGAAATTCCCGTGACTTTTGACCTTTTGGCGGACGTTTTGACCTGGGGCTTTGGTTTGTGCATGAATTGTGGCTCATCGTCGAAACTATTGGAAATTTCCTGGCGTTTCTCTTAGTCTGTTGGTTGATGTTTTTTGACCTAGGGGTTTAGGTTTGTGTAGGAATTGGTTATTTTTAACCTGGTTATAGGTTAAAAATACGTTTTTTAACCTAATAGGTGGGTGATTTTGAGCTATGTTATGGTCAATTGTCCCAGATAGCGCGCTTTATACCTACTCATGACATATCCGCTTTATTTCTGACGGGCTTTACATACTCAGAGTCGCTTCTTGATGTTTTCCTCGGGTTTTTGTGTATTTAATAGTTTCGTGCATAATAGAGTAATTATAATAATTAATTTTCAGATCTTTGCTACGGTAAGTTCTGAACGCGAAAACTGACTACATCCGTCCGCCTCGCAATAATATTATGTATTCTAATGGGTGGGTCTTGTGTACATGTAAATCTTGTCATATGAAGTCCAGAATACTTGAAGTTATAAATAAATGATTGCTTTCACTATGAAATTTCCTAAAGTATTTCAGACGTCTGTTTCTGTTTCTGAAGATGTTTTTAATATTTCAAGATATCTCCTCTATATTTGGGGACGTGCTATGGTGGCTCCCCGCATGCGCTCTGCCACGACCCAATTCAGAAGCTTTGACTACGTGGATCCCACCATCTGGAACAGCATCCCCTTCCTCTTCGGGAGTAGTTGCTCTCTCTTTCCCCTGCTGCCTTCCGGAGGCGCCTGAGAACATTCTCGTTCTCGGTTTAGATATATGTTGAATCGTGAGAGCCTCTGATTTCGAGTGGCGCTATATAAGTATTCCGCTACAACTAAAATTACAATATTACAAACGGCTGCCTTTGATCCTTCGTCTATACTTCTTGCAATGCATTTCTAATAACGTCCATATGTGCATGTTCAATTGGCAATTGTACAAGAAATGTTAGACCTACGTACTTACTCATTTACACGATGGTAATAGAACATTGTGCAACATACATTCGTATAGTATATATTCCATGCAATGTGTTTCCACTTGAATGCTAACTTTAAACATCAAATGGGGAACAAACTATAAAAATAGTGTTGTAACTGCACTGAGGATCTGACGAGAAATAAAAGCAAATAACATATACGATTAACGACGAGTTTCGGTAACACATAAAAACTCAAATCGATCAGATACATAGATAGTGAACTAGGCTGAATGAATCGATGGTCTCTGCATATTGATCCACGCACGCAAACACTCACACACACACCACACACGTGCACATATATATATATACACTATATATATAGTGTATATATTAGGCCTGCATTAGGCCTATATATATATGTCTAATGCAGGACCGTTGCGTTGTAATTAGAAAACGAAATCATACATCAGCTGGATGCTCTTTGTGAATTAAACGAATTGTATGTTCATGTATGTATGTATATATGTATGTATATATGTTTGTATCTATGTATGTATGTATGTATGTATGTATGTATGTATGTATGTATGTATGTATGTATATATGTGTATGTATGTATGTATGTATGTATATATGTAATGTAATAGTAATGTAATACAGCCTTTATATAGCGCATCTTCAAGATGTCCACCCAGAGGCGCTCTCTGCGTTGACCTGAAATAATGTTAGGGGCCATCCACATATTACGTACGCAGCAAGGAGAGGGGGCTTCGAATCTCGACGATTTTGCGTACTGGTTCATACGGTGGGGGAGGGTTCCCAAAAATATGTGTGTTCGCCAATATAACTGTTACTATGACGTCCACAATACGGATCATTAAACTCAGAACTGTAAACCCAATCACAGACTATATTCCTGCTTAATAAATGTTATTTTTCATTAAAACTTTTCAAAATGCAAGTATTGTTAGTGTTTTATTTCTTCATAACAGTTAACAAATTTTAGCTGACAAATATGATGCTTGACAAAAATAAATAGCCTATGATGAAATCAATGTCTTATAGATGTCTTTAGCTAATTAACCTTTGCAGAGCTTAAATATGCTTACAAATGGGCAAAGTACACGAAATGCACGCAGTGCAACAGAGGGGAGGGGTCCGTACGTAATATATGGATGGGCCCTTAGATGTCATAGTAAACGAGTAAAATACGTATGTCAGCAAAACTATGTACAGTGCGCTGAAAAAAGTCACCATGTGATGGAATCACGCGCAATTCACAAACGTGGAACAAACCAACGGAGACCCGTCAACAGCAGCTGACAGATGTCGTGGATGTACGAGGCAAAGATGCTGGCTTTCAAATACGCGGCTACTATCTTTAGTAAGATATTTTGAATTGCAAGATTGGCTAGATCGGTTCAACCTGTCTCTGACAATCGACGCAGACCTCCATTTGACATCGCTCGCTGGACATAAGACAGCCGCCATTTGCCAAACTGGGCAGTTCCGCGTCATTGCAATATTAAGATACATAATATTATTTTATATACTATGCTGTATATTTATATGCAAAATATATGCGCCAGTATATGATATATATAACTTAATCTCTGTGTCTGCAAATCGTAAGTTACATGCATCGATATATAATATGCATCCTAATCTCGGTGTCTACATATCGATGTATATATATAATTTATGTATACGCTACTCATAGAGATGTTGATTACATGATATCGACCAGGTGTAATCCGGAATACATTAGGCGACGTGAGTGACCGATCGTTCGGACGATTAGCTGAGCGTGAGGAATCGTCGATTAGGGGTCCGTCTGTCGTCCTCTTCCCTCCCGATCTCCATCCTCCTCTTCCATCCCCTCCTCCACCCCCTCCTCCATCTCCTTCTCCTCTTCCTCCGGTCGTTGACTCTTCAGCCGGACCTTTTCTGCTTTGACGATGTACGTTTGACTCAACCGAGGGACTCAGCGACGTGATATTGCACAGTTGAACGAGATTTCGACCATTGCCCAAAGACCTAAGCCTCTGGAAACCCACCATAATCCTTCGCAATCAGAGGACACAGCCCCAAGAGAGCCCCGTTTCCCTATCAACCCCTCGTTCAGCCTTCCTGCGAATATATCTACGTATAGGGCCAACACAACCTCATTCTACATTATATAGGTATTTGATATGTGTGCGAATATCCATGTAATACGCAGCCATGTCAGCGCGTCCTCGTGAGTAAACTGTATGTACTTTAATAGCCAACTCCTCTATTCATTGCTCTGAACATCTACTCTCTCCCACAGAGACTCTGACTCCTCAGCGTTTTCTTATAATATGTGACATCATTTATGAGACGATGATTGGCTTCCAACGATTCTCTCCTAAGTCTGGACATTCTTTCTGGGCCAATGATGCCAATGTTGGTTCTTATCACGTCAGAAAATGTCTCATCACATCAATGAACGTCCCATAACATTGCGAATCATCACATCGTATCGCATTACATCCCAACAAATCAAATCACATTGCATTACAATAAGTCCCATTATACCACATCACATTGCAGTACGTCCGATCACATCACATCACAGTGCAATACGTCCCATCACATCACATCACAGTGCAATACGTCCCATCACATCACAACACATTGTATTACGTCCCATTGCAAACATCGCATCACGTCACGTTGCATTACGTCCCACACGTCACATCCCATCACACTGCATTTTTACGACCCATCAAATCACATCATATTGCGTTACTTCTCATCATATCACATAACATCGCATTACGTTCCATCACACATATTTCATGCTAGCTCTCTGTTTCGGTCATATGAACAACAGGACAGTAGCGTTAATATGGCGGTGTCTCGCTAGGTGTCTCGCTAGGTGTCTCGCTAGGTGTCTCGCTAGGTGTCTCGCTAGGTGTCTCGCTAGGTGTCTCGCTAGGTGTCTCGCTAGGTGTCTCGCTAGGTGTCTCGCTAGGTGTCTCGCTAGGTGTCTCGCTAGTTGCTCTTCGTCCTACCTTTCAGACCTCTGCCGTCCTACCCCTGACCTAGCCCCATCCCGTCGGGCTCTACGTTCCTCGGCCAAGGGAGGACTTCTTGTATCCTGGATCCGTTCCTCTCTCAGGCAGCACCGAGCCTTCTCGATTGTCTGACCATTCACCTGGAATGGATTACATCTGAGGTGTGAATGCTGCCCCGTAACAATATATATATATATAAGATATGTTTCCTACCAAGTGCTCAAGTCTTATCTGCTTAGCCGAGGATGGGCTGGGAGCGCCACGAGTATACGCACCATGTAGACGCATTTATTCCAGTAACGAATTAACGAATTTCATCCCATTGCATCGCGTCTCTGTCCTAGTTTATTTATCTTTTAAAAATACTAATTAGAATTAACTTGGCGCACCTCCAAAATCGAGGATTCCGAGAAAAACCGAGTTTGAAGTTTTTGGCGGGAAAGCGTCGCGTGAGAATTATCTTGGCGTATATCAAAAATACACGTGCAAACTCCATGCAACTCTGGAGGTGTACGATAAGCGGTGTCTAGAAGCAGGAGAAATGACAGTTAGTTTTTGATGAATATCTTTAAAACGATGTGTTGTATCTTTTAGTTATTTACACTGAAGAAAGAAAACATATTGCCCTCTACATATCTATCAACTCAAAACGCATTTTCGAAAAAAAAGTGGAGGTACGACAAGATAATTCTCACACGGCGAATTTTTAATCTTAATTCTTATGACTAATCTCAAACGAGCTATAATAGGTCTGTACAATGCTATTTATCCGACTACCCTGAGCTTCTTCATTCCGCGCTTTTTGGGGTGGATTCATAAAATAGCGCGATATAAAAGTCCACGATAAAGTATTCTAATCAGGGATTGTTTGCCACGCCAACCTTTCTCAGACATCATCTCCTCCTTTGCATTTTAGTTGACATAACGAATTGCACGTTGCTTGCACGAATCTATATCCATCCAATGCTCTCCTCAGAACCCTAGATCCTCTGTTTGTTATACAGGGCCATACCGACCTATAAATACGCCATGTGCCTAGCTAATTGCGCCTTATGCGTCGCATCAATTTGGCGCTCCCATATTTTGAAAATTGTGCATTTTATGGAATAATAGGTTATTCCATCCTGAAATTTGCGCCCTTTCCAGATTTGAGCCATGGGCCACGGCCCCGCTGGCCCCTCCCTCTGTACGGCCCTGTTGATATACATGTACACACAGTGACGCCGAGATCCTATGATCGCCCAATCTAATGCCTTTCGTGAAATTACTTTTCGTCCTCTTCCATATCAGTTTTCTTGTCGTTCTTCCATATTAATTCTCGCCCTCCACACTCTTATCTGCCGTTTCTTTCTTCTCCTCAGCTTCCTCAATATGCTTTCCTTCTCCTCTGTCTTCTCCTCCTCCTTCTTCTCCTTCTCCTATTTCTCCTCCTTCTCCTCCTTCTCCTCCTTCTCCTATTCCATCTCCTTCTTCTTATCCTTTTCCTGCTGCTTCTCCCTCTCCTTCTTCTTCGATAAGACGAGAATTTAACTACACATATATGTATACAATACAACATCTATCATGAATGAAGTATGCTATAATATATTATATATATCTGCTTGTACAATTCTTAGAGAATGCATAGATTTACACATCTCATATATAATTTACGCCAGAATATATAGGTAGTCGACATATTAGCCTAATTATGCATATAATTCCTGCGCGTGTCTTCTCTTAGATTAATAATTTGCGCCATATTATCTCAGAGGAAGAAGTATTCCACGTGCTCCCGTAAATTTAAGTAAGTTATCAGGGTCTGGTCATTTGGATGCAGATTGACCATCATTATCGCTAATATGCAGCTGCATCTGAGATGCGAAACGACGTGACGAGATTCCTGACAGCGTCTGATGTCTGATAGAGCATATGATGCTGTGTGAAGCTCTGAACCTAGTCACCATCTGCTGTTGCCGTTTTTAGCCTCTTGAAGATGTCGGCGCCATCTAGGAGCCATATAAAGTGCTGTCAGCGTTCGGTTAGTGCTCCGCACGCACTCATCTCGGAGGGTCGTGCAGGGGCGCGTTGTCGAGATCTTTAATTCCATATCAAGGCATTTAGTATATGCTTACTATAACTGAATGGGGCTATTATGGAGGACATAATTGTGTATTGTCAGCTTTTCTGAGAATGTAATGCGATGTAATGTAATAATCGAGCATTTAAATAGCGCCACTTCAAGATATCTACTCAGAGGCACTCACTGCGCTGCAGCCAAAATAATGTCAAAAGTCACATGGTAGAATAAAATACATATCAGTTAGCAAAATCTGCATAGTAAGCTGGCGAGAAAGTGATTGCTAGGTGCATAGGTGCATAGAGGAAGGATTAATAGGAAACGTTTTTTAGGGAAAAATAATTTAAGGAGCAGTTAATACGAAAAATCTTAGAGAAAAGGGTAATAGATCAAGCCTTTGAAGCGAGAAAAATGGAAAAAGTCTACGAAGAATTGATTAATTTATGTCTATTTAAAGTCTAATGTAGCATTAATTGAAATCTGAACAGGTCGTCGTAAAATCATCTAATATATATATATATACATATATATGTGTGTGTGTGTGCGTGTGTGTGCATATATGCATGCATAGACATGTGTGTGCTTCTTATTCGGCGTCTATACATGTATACATGTATACATGTATGTGCGTATACAATGTTTTGTTTTATCCGTTGATCCTTCCATCCATTAGAAGAGTCGTTGTAAAGGAGACGTCGGTTGAATGATCGGAGGTGCTTTGACCAAAGGGTAAGCGCTCGTCTCCTCTGGGGAGAATTCCACAAAGCAGCTTCCGGTTTATGGAGCCAATCGTTTAAGGAGCATATAGCTGGAAATAGATTGCACCAAAAGCAACAGCAGCAGCAGCGTCGAAAGAGGGATGCTTTTCCTCCTTACAACGCATCATCATCACGTGGTGATCGGTTACACAGAGCATCTCTCGTGATGAATATGTATGTGGGTATGGTGGTTGATGATGCAGGGTTCAAATGCTCCGAACTGTTGGATGCATACAAGTGTTTATTCGTTGCGGTGGAAAGGTTAAGAAGACATCAGTGAAGAAGGTCTGTTTAGTGAAGGAAGGTCAACGGACAGATTTTGATCGATGGTTATTAATTTATGGGCCAGTTTTAATGAATGCGTTCAGTGGAAGACTCCGTTACTCCATTATGCGAAAATATGAATTTATTATATTGGATGAATGGATGTATTGCTGGATGGATTTTTGAAAGGATGAATGGATGGAAGGATGAATGGATGGAAGGATGAATGGATGGAAGGATGAATGGATGGAAGGATGAATGCATGTATTGCTGGATGGATTAGTGGAAGGATGAATGGATGGAAAGATGAATGGATTGAAGGATGGAAGGATGAATGGATGGAAGGATGAATGGATGTATTGCTGGATGGATTGGTGGAAAAAGGAATGGATGGAAGGATAAATGGATGGATGGATGGAAGGATGAATTGATGGAAGGATTAATGGATGGAAGGATGAATGAATGGATGGATGAATGGGTGGAAGGATGAATGGGTAGAAGGATGAATGAATGGAAGGATGAATGGATGGAAGGATGAATGGGTTGAAGGATGAATAGATGGAAGGATGAAGGATGGATGAATGGATGAATGGATGTATTGCTGGTTGGATTGGTGAAAGAATGAATGAATGGAAGGATGAATTGATGGAAGGATGAATGGATGGAAGGATGAATGGATGGAAGGATGAATGGATGGAAGGATGAATGGATGGAAGGATGAATGAATGGAAGGATGGATGGATTGGTGGAAGGATAAATGGATGGAAGGATGAATGGATGGATGAATGGATGAAAGGATGAATGAATGGAAGGATGAATGGATGGAAGGATGAATGGATGGAAGGATGAATGGATGGAAGGATGAATGGATGGAAGGATGGATGGATGGAAGGATGAATGGATGGATGGATGAATGGGTGGAAGGATGAATGGATGGAAGGATGAATAGATGGAAGGATGAATGGATGGAAGGATGAATGGATGGAAGGATGAATGGATGGAAGGATGAATGAATGGAAGGATGGATGGACATATGGATGCATGAATGGTTGCATGGATCAATGGATATTCCAATGAATGAATTAATGCATGCATTGTCGGAATGATGGATTGGTGGATTGGTGGACGAATAGATGGAATGGTAGATTCTTGTATGAATGTATGTGTTGGTCGGTTTATTTCTTCCTTTGATCGTCGATCATCTGTTTTCTTTCGATGTGGTTCTAATTTCTTCCCTTCATCGCCGACCTACAAAAACCGACTCTAAGCTCTAGGTCCTCGTGTTCTGCCCCACCCTTCCTGTTCTCATCTTCCTCGATTGCATTCCTGTCTTATCGCTTCTCTTCCTGTTTCCGGACCAGCCTCTCCCCTTCACCCGCCCCTCTTCCCTCCCTTCCTCCCTCCTCACCAATCGAAGACTGATGTAATTTCCCGCTCTGTCTGTCATCGTCTGCTGCTGGACCAGGTGGTGTGATGCTGCCAGCATCTCATCTCTTTATCAACAGCCTCGCAACAACTCCAACCAACATCGCCTCCAAGTCCAAACCATCCTCAATATCGCCTACCTAATATACTCTATAATCAATATATATATGTTAAAAATACAAATATAAGGCTATGTATGGATATACATATACATATATATACATAAATAGATACATATATATATCTATGCACATGTACATTAACGTACCTAGTTCAATGTATCTATGCACATGTACATTAACGTACCTAGTTCAATGTATCTATGCACATGTACATTAACGTACCTAGTTCAATGTATCTATGCACATGTACATTAACGTACCTAGTTCAATGTATCTATGCACATGTACATTAACGTACCTAGTTCAATGTATCTATGCACATGTACATTAACGTACCTAGTTCAATGTATCTATGCACATGTACATTAACGTACCTAGTTCAATGTATCTATGCACATGTACATTAACGTACCTAGTTCAATGTATCTATGCACATGTACATTAACGTACCTAGTTCAATGTATCTATGCACATGTACATTAACGTACCTAGTTCAATGTATCTATGCACATGTACATTAACGTACCTAGTTCAATGTATCTATGCACATGTACATTAACTACCTAGTTTACGTATTTGATAATACCTTGTACACATTCCTGCATATACATGTGTTTCAGTGTGTATTATAAATCTTACTTGTACAAACGTATTCATATCCGTGTACACATAATATTATAATGTTTTACTGTTAAATAGTTATATGAAAACGTATGTAGATTATTTGTATATAATCTGAGTCATAATTATGACATATAAATAGGGAACTGATTTCCTTGCTTTAGCTGTTTGTGTACTGAGCAGCTTGTTGTGGTCATTGTTTCCCTCTCTGTCTCTGTCTTTCTATCTCTCTGTCTTTCTCTCTCTCTCCCTCTCTGTCTTTGTCTCCGTCTCCGTCTCTGTCTCTGTCTCTGTATGTCTCTATCACTCTTTCACACACTCTCTCTCGCTCTTACTCTTCCTTTCTTTCTCTCTCTTTCTCTCTCTCTTTCTCACTCTTTCTCTGTCTCTCTCTGTCTCTCTGTGTCTCTCTCTGTCTCTCTCTGTCTCTCTGTCTGTCTCTCTCTCTGACTCTCTCTTTTTCATCTTCATTACCCTTTCTGTCCTCTGACTCTCTGTGTCTCTGTCCTTCTCTCTGTCCCACGTCCTGTCTCTCTATCAAAATATCTGTCTTTTTGTATACCTCTGTATCTCTCTGTCTCTGTCTCCCTCTCTATCCATCTGACTAGATGGCTTTGTCTTGCTCTATCTCTGTCTCTCTCTTTTTTTCCGTCATGGATGCCTTCCAATTAAAAACAAAATAAGCAATTTCCCCGGCATTATCTAAAGACCTACAAACCCTTATGGAATATATGCTAAACTGTTTGGCAATTTAGAACACGTGCACCCATATATAATAGCTGCATATATACTTAGATATGAAGAAATATTAGTCGTTTATACATACGTGCATACCTCCTCCAGTGCTCGCACTCTGATGAACACTTCTCATCTCATGTTCTCTAACTGAGTCATAACCAACTCTGCACCGCGTCTCTGGAACGATCTGCCCCTTGATTTATCGAATCATCAACCATCACTGCCTGTCATCCGGCACCATCTGCCCCAGGCTCCTCTATCCATCTGGCCTTCCATTCTAAACTTAAGTTCCACCTCTTCAAGAACACTCATTCTGACTCACTTCATCGTCTCGTCCACCTTCCAATCCTCGACCAAAACGACACCAGCTGATCAGGGCATAGAAGCATACATACAAACACACATAGGTTCATACATATAACATGCACACATGCATACACAAACACACATACATACGATATACTTAATCAACTGACGACGCAGTCGGGGGGCGACAGCAGGGAGGTGAGATAGGAAGATATGATTCAAAAGGACCTGAAGAGAACGATATACTCTACAATTGAAATAAAGAAGATACTGGTGACAGAGTAAAGTGGAGAGGAAGGACCCCTGACCCCTCTCCTGTGAGGGATTAATTCAAACCTGAAGGATATATATGTATATATATACATATGTATATATATGTATATATATGTATGTACTTAATGACGCTATATTTTCGATGGTTTGTTCAGATCATGTGGATATCGCAGCCCAACTGGTGAGCGACCAATCGACTGAGTCGAATACTTGAAATAAGTCTTTGGAGAGCTTATCCAAGACGTTGACTGAATGTGCAACTTCCGGTTCTGTTGATGGAGCCCTTGCAGCAGCAGCAGCCGACCAAGGTCTCTCCGGATGCGGCAGCGGTGGCCACAGCTGCATCAGCAGCAGGGGACATTGTCTGTTCAACGGATGACTATCCTGAGCTACACATCGTCTTCGACTTCTTCGCTGATAATCCGCAGAAGATGATGCCGAACGATGTGAACGGAGCCAAGCGAAGAGACAATCCGTTCTTCGATCCCTACTGGGAATCAATACGACTGATGCAGGAGAACGAACTCTTCCTCGAGGGAACCCTACTGAAGAGCGTCGACTGCAAACGTGAGACTGGCCTCCTTCCTGTAGCATAGCAGCAGTAGCAGTAGTGGTAATGATAATAATCTTTCTGATAGTCATCGCTCTTAGAAGTAGCAGTTGGGGGCAGTGGTAGTTGTAATACAGTCGTAGAGGTACATGTAGTTGAAGAAATTATTAATGTTGTAGCGTCATCGTCATCGTCATCGTCATCTTCATCATCATCATCATCATCATTATCATCATCAGCAGCAGCAGCAGCAACATCGTCATCATCATCAGCAGCAGCATTAGCATTAGCATCCGCATCATCATCATCATCATCACCATCGTCGTCGTCATCAGTATCAGCATCAGCATCAGCAGCAACAAATTACTATGCATCGGAGTTTACTAAACATAATGGTGATCTTAAACAAACATGGAAGGTTATTAAATCGATTCTAAAGGTAAAACCACGTGATGTACTCATCAGTTCCATTGTGACTAATGACATTGAAACCTCTGACCCTGAGCAAATAGCCCAGAAATTTAATGCATATTTCACAAATGTTGCTAGTGAACTAGTAGATGAGATACCATCTTCCCCAAACACTTGAGTTTCACCTTGACCCTTCAAATCCTAACTCCATTGCCATTATTCCAACCTCACCTATTGAATTAATCACTCTTAATAGTCCCTTGAAGGTTACTCACTCGGCTGGCCCTGATGAACACAACCCCTCTATAATTGCTCCTATATTCCCTCTTATTGCTACACCTCTTGCATTAATTGTCAACTGCTCCTTAACCACTGGTTTGGTTCCATCTGCCTTAAAAATTGCTAAGGTCGTACCCATCCACAAGTAGAGTCACAGGGACCGTCATCATCATCACCATCATCCTCATCATCGTCATCACCATCATCCTCGTCATCGTCGCCGTCGTCGTCGCCATCGTCATCATCATCATCGTCGTCGTCGTCATCGTCGTCATCATCATCATCATCATCATCATTAAGTTCTTTAGTTATTTAGTTTTCACGGCGGGAAATATAGCGTCACCTGAGTACATTCTCACAAAGCAGTATTGTCCATGGTAAAACAGTCATTGAAGACAATTCGCTCATCAGTAAACAAACAGAGATAATTATCATAATCGTAGTAATAAACCTTCAACTGCTAAGGCGTCCTAATTAAGCCAAGCACAGGGCACCGGCTTATTCACGAGCGCTTCGTCAGGTCATCATCCATTTAGAGTCAAGGATATTTAACAACGAGTACAAAGCGTGGGACTAAGTTCCTCAACAACAACGCTATTCTCGATTCTCGCATAATGCCGAGTCACACGACGATTTAGAAATGTATTATTTACAAAGAATTCACGCAGGAAAATGGTAGTCTATAGTCGTCCTAAAGTCATGTCCTGCTGCGCTGATAATGCGATGGCATAGCGCCACAATGTAATCCATTTGCTTTTGTTTGGTATTTACAACGGACCCGGGTTTTATTTCAGCCCACTTTCCTTATTTGCACTATATCATCTACAAGAGTGCTCTTCCTGCAGTGGGTGGAAGCGGTGGAGGAAGCGCGGAAAAGAGCCGACCTGGAATGGTCACTCCAGACGCCGTAACAAACGGATGCGTCAGTACCACGGACCTCAATAAGCAGTTCGTCGATATACTACGCAGTCAGGGTAAGCACAGGGCTCATTCACTCATTTAGAGTTCTTTATATAGCGCCCGTCCAGACTACCCATTCAGAGGTGCCCAGAGTATTGCCAGAGCCCTCTGTATTGCCAGAGGCTAACCCTATGATGAAGAACAGTTTTAATGCTCTAATGTGTGTCTAATAATTATATATAGAAAGTCAAAACTCAGCTTTCAAAGACTATTAGATTAGATCCACTCTACTGTTCTCTTGTCAATGTATTGTGCTGCGCCATTTTGATGTAACCATAATGCAAAAATGGACACCAAAATTTATTATTGTTCTAAATCAGTTCAATTACATGGTTCAAGATCCGCTGGAACAATACTGTTTACTGAATTAAGTCATAAATACTGCATGCATCATTAAACCTACTCAAAGTGCATGTACGGTCCTTGATGGAATTGACCCAATTAGATCACCTAGCCTAATCAAACTTATTGCGCAACTCCTGTCTGAAATCATCAACTGTTCCCTAATTTCGGGTGTTGTGCAAAACGAATTAAAAGCAGTCAAAATAGTGGCAATCTATAAACAAGGGAGAAGGGAAGAACTTTCCAATTAAAGGCCAATATCTGTCCTTCTAGTATATATAAAAGTAATAGAAAAATTGTATATGATAGACTAAATAATCACCTACTTTAAAATTATATTACACGGTATGAGGCCAAAACGACGAACCCACCGAATTCTTTACCCTAGAGGATGGAGAGGAGTGGTCACAACCTGGCTTAGGGTAAAGAAACCTCGAAATGAATACGCATAAACAGCCAAGAACAGGAATGCATGGAGACGCATGGTTGCAGCCTCATCGCCAGCATAATGCTTGACTGAGGAGAGAGAAGAATAAGAACAAGATGGCGTCTGCTGTAAGAGACCATCGTTAACCTGACCAGTCTGTCCCAAAGGCGCCATTCTAGTTCAAGCCATCTCGTTGCCACTATTAAATTATTCAAGACGAAGTAGAATGTCCGCAGCTGATTACTTTTACAACCCGTCTTATCATCAGACGTCACCGAACACAGCAACCCGTCAGTCTGTCTGTCTGTTTGTCCGTCCGTCCATCTACCCGTCTGTCTGTCTGTCTGTCTGTCTGCCACCGACCAATTATGTCAACTTAGATTCTTGGGTCCATCCACGTAGTCATTTGTTTTGGTAAACGAACAGAAAACTATTCTTTCCACTCATCTTTAAGTCCACCCATTCGTTTGTCCATCCATCCATCCTTCATCAGTTTTTGTCTGTTTTTGTCTGTCCATCTGCCCTTCCAGCCGTCCGTTTATCAGTCTCTCCTTCTGTCGACCCGTCTCATCCGGCCGTCCTCACGTCCCCTCGTCCCCTCGTCCGTGCCTCGTGGAGGCTATGCTAGATTAGGGCAAAGTCTGAAATCCTCGGGGCAACTTGATCGCCGTTCAATATGCAAGGCTGATAGATGGCTGGAATATTCTGCTCTGCTGCAGCAGCAACAAATCTACTGCTGCTAATGCTGATGATGATAATGCTCATGATGATTGTGCATGATTATAATGATGATGATGATGGGGAGGATTATGGGCGAGGATGATGATGATAATGATGATTATGATGACTACGATGATGATGATGATGATGATTATTATGATGATGATGATGACGATGATGATGATGATGACGACGATGACGATGATGATGATTATGATGACGACGACGACGATGACGATGACGATGACGATGACGATGACGATGATGATGATGATGATGATGATGATGATGGCGATGATGATGGCGATGGCGATGACGATGATGATGATGATGATGGAGGAACCGTGGCAGTGGTAGTGGTGGTGGTGTTGGAGGTGGTGATGACTATGATGATGCCTACGATTATGATGATGATGGAGCGGAAGTGAAGGATGATGGTGATGACGACCTATGGCTAAGTGATCCACTCCCGACCGCGCAGAACGTTACCATCTGCAGCGTCTTCAGAAAAGGCAGCTGCTGCAGCAGTAGCAGTATCATCATCGTCGTCATCGTCGTCAACAGAACGGCAGCAGCTGCTACAGCTGCTGCTTTTGCTGTTCTGCTTGTGGTCTGATGTCGGTGATGACAACAGTAAACCAGGTGTTCGTATTTCGACGCATAAAAACAGCAACGACTCATTTGCTAAGATTTATATGACATGTGATATTGTTGAACAGGCGGCCAACACCTTCTCTCTGCTATCGTTCGTCATAAATTTTGTCGTGGATTTCATAATACTCGGCGCTACAGAAGTGAATTGATTGCGTCAGACTTTCATTCAGCTGAATATTCATTCATCGTGGACAATGAGATACATTGCTTTCCATCGGACATTTCTTCATTGAATGTCAATGTATTGACTTTTCGTCTATGGTCTATGATTATTAACAGCTACTATAATTATGATGCGATGCTAGTCAATGTTGCGTGATCTCTATTTAAAACAACGGTCCGTTACTTCTGAATTAGTAACTTCTTACACGTCACAATAAAATAAAAAAATTATTTTCATCATTATTATTTTCTTTGCCCTGTGGTACTTCGTTCTACCAGGGACTTAGAGACTACTATTGGTATAATATTGTCTGGAGGATCAGGCCTTGTCTTCAGAGGTCAGAGGGACAGAGCCCATGAAAGAGCTTTACAAATATCCAACAGATCTATTTATTCGTAAACCATCGAAAACAAATGCAGACTAAAACATAATTAAATGAATTGTTTAACATTTTTGCCCAATATATATGTATATATGTATATAATATATATAAATATACATAGATATATATTAATGTAATGTAATCGAGCACATACGTAGCGCCCTTCAAGATATCTCTGCCTAAAATGATGCGAATTGTTATAGGAATGTGTGAAAGAAATATTATTAATAATGTCGTTTATTATTATTATTATAATTATTATTATTTATTTATTTATTTTTTATTTCCCGAGGTATACATGATTCCTCGTGGACTAGAACATTAATAAGAATAAGAAAATGTAGTCTGGAATGACCCTGCGCGTCGGTCTCACAAATGGCGAAAGAGCCTTTGAATGCTATTGCGTTAAAGCGCTGTATTATTATTATTATTATTATTATTATTATTATACTATTATTATTATTATATTATTATACTATTATTTTATTATTATTATTATTATAGCCATCAGTGGCTTTCTCGTTGTTGTAGGTGGTTATTGTGAAATGAATACATTTATCTCTCGAGGTACATCGTTGCTGCCCAAGCGACCTTCTAACCCCAACACAGCCTACATCGTCAGTGCTTTCAAGACTGCTGG
>OY365817.1:20846109-20977976 GCA_959347315.1 Bimastos eiseni
ACTTTTGGCTTGCGCCGAGCACGAAACATTATGTAAAACTGCATTTCATTTTAAAAGGTAGTGAGAATCGTTCACAGAAAATCCGTCGGAATCGTCAAAAGATGGTGTAATTTGGATTGACCAACCGCAATGTGAATTAAAAACGAGGAGTGTGTTGATGCTTGCGCAAAGATGATAACGATATCGTAATACTACTATTTTTAGCTTTAACCGATCACGCTTCTTGATGGCGTCACGATTCACACGCTAGCGGAGAACTCTCGGCGTTCACCCCTTTTAAATTCTATTTATTTGTTAGGCCTAATCAGCAATGTCACTTAACACAAACAATGTTGAGTATGGTATCGCTGTACGACAGATGGTTCAGTAGCCTATGCTAGTTGAGAGAAGTCGTTGCACCTCAAGTGAGATATTTTATTAGATTGAGTACGCTAATTCGTTGGAGGCAAACAATTCTATAATATCAAGTAGTGGCGACCGTGGCCTAGGTAATTGTAACTGTAACTTACCATAAACGTTGCGTCCTCAGGATTTATATTCGGAGGCGCAATATGCAATATGACTGGCATTAGGAGAGAACAAACCGAAGCAGCAGCAAGGTTAACACATTTCTTTCGTGTACGATCGTAATCGTAATCTCAAAACTTCTCAAGCGCCAATTGAAAGCCAAGCGCAGGGTACCAGCTTATTCACGAGCGCTGCATCAAATCAGAGGGTTTTTCCAGAGGACAGTCCGTGGGAGGTCAAGGTCCGGTTTCCAAAAGTTCAGCGGAGGCAGAGTAGCTGTTAAGGATTGTGTCGTTTTGGTCGAGGATTGACAGGTGGAATACCAAGAAAGGAGTCTGGGCAAGAACTCTTTAAAGGGGGAAACTTTTCTGCCACTCTGGGGCAACACAGAACTTCCAGTCTAAGTCGAATTCAATGTCAGTAAAAATTAGCTTCTGTGATTGGTCATGATTTCAGAAAGTGTGATTGGCTGACAAAAAATAACTTTAAAAAAAGTTAGCATTTACGCTAATGCTCTTTGTCATCAAATAATTTCGCTAAGCTTAAACTTTAAACTACGACTACAATCTTGTCGATACAATTAGCGTTTTATGAGGTTGATCGTCTGTTGTCAGGCGGAGATGTTACGTAATAGTCAGAGTTTCACAAAACCCAGGAATTCTCGATGCTTCGTGCAGGCCCCAAAGAATAGATGGACCGATTGACGAATGGATGGTTGCATGTTTGGGTTAAAGGATGGATGAATGGAAGGATGAATGGATTGGATGGATGGAGGGACAAATGGATGGATGCATGGATAAATTAATTAATGGATGGATGGATGGATGAATGGATGGATGGATAGGATTTATGGATGGATGGATGGATGGATGGATGAATGTATGAATGGGTGGATGGATGGTTGGATGGATGGATGGATGAATGTACGAATGCATGAATGGATGGGTGGATGGGTGGATGAATGGAGGGACGGCCGGACGAACGGACGAACGAACGGATGGTTTAGACTCAATCGTCCGTACATCCAGTAATCGATCTGGCGGTTCATCTTCTCATCAGGGAGTCAATCAATACGATGACCTCTCGTCAGACTCCATTCATCTTTCGATGAATTTGAATGCAGCTACTTGCCTTCTTTCAGATCTCTCTTCTGATGCTCTCCATCCTATATACTCACTTGCCTTCAGCTTCTGATGCCTCGTATGGTATACCTATCTCATTCTTTTGCTTTCTACTGGATGACATCTGATCTCGTCTCTTCCTGCGATCATCTGATTGCTCCCCGTTTCTCATTAGTAGTACCTAATTTTACTATTTTACTATAATGAAGCCTTGCATCATCCTTATTTCTCCATGATGATGATGATGAATGGTCTCTCTGAGTCGCTACGTCTTTCTCGTTCACGCCCTCTGATCGCCCTTTCTCCATCGCCCTTCCTCCATCGCCCTTCCTCCATCGCCCTTTCTCCATCGCCCTTCCTCCATCGCCCTTCCTCCATCGCCCTTCCTCCATCGCCCTTCTTCCTCTTTCGCCTCCGTCGCTTTCCACTCTTCCTTCTCTCTGTCTGTCTCCTCCCTCTCTCTCTCACATTCTTCCTCCCCATCGCACTTTTTCTCACTCCTCATTCCACTCTCTCCCTCCCTCCACACATTCTCTCACTTCTTCCCAATCCCTCTCTTCCTTCTCCACACAGTCATATTTCCTAGAGTCAATTTAAGTGGGAGGGATCATTTTCATGTCTGGAAAAAGTGATCGTGATGATGATTATGCTAATGTCGACGAAGATGGTGATTATAACATTATTATTATTATTATTTTTTTTATTATCATCATCATAATTACCATTAGTATTTTCATTATTATTATTATTATTGTTATTGATATTATTATTTTTATTATTATTATTATTATTATTGTTATTATTATTATTATTATTATTATTATTATTATTATTATTAGTAGTAGTAGTAGTAGTAGTAGTAGTAGTAGTAGTAGTAGTAGTAGTAGTAGGGAAAGGAGTCAAGTAGTAGTAGTAGTAGTATCAATGTTAGTATTAGTAATATTGCAATTCTCGATACCATTAATATAACGATGTGATAATAATAATAATATTAATAATAATAATAATAATAATAATCATGATAATAATAATAATAATAAGTGACGTAACAGTTGGCCTTTATTCTTAAGATTAAATAGTATCAATAACTGACCAGTTTCATAATTGGACTGACGTAACAATAGGTCTTTATTTATTCTAAATAATAATTTCGACGATTGGACTTGTCTTGTAATTAGATTGACGTAACAGTTCATATTAGCCAAATTCTAAACTGTTATTGATGTTTCATGATAATTGAGGTGACGTAACAATATACAAAATTTAATATTTGCTAGCGATTAGCGTGTTTCATTAATAAGGTGACGTAATAAATGTCGTTGAGTTTCTACATTAAAATCACGAATAAACTCATTTCAAAATTTATGGTGACGCAGCAATAGAGCAAAATTATTTAAATTAAAATCTGTGACATTTTATGAAGTGAGTAACAATAGGACTTCTTCTCTGAATTTAAATCATTTATTATTTGGTTATGCATGATCAAGGTGACGTAAGAATGAGCCTGAATTTTTCTCACAAATTGTTAAATTGTTTCATTAAGAAGGTGATGTAACAAAGGCCATTAAAGTACCTATATTAAAATTATTAATAGATCAGTTTCATAATTTATAGTGACGTATTCTTTAAATCAAAATCTGTGACAATGTATGTTGTGACGTAATAATAGGAGTGACGTAACAACTGAACTTTTTTCTTTAAATTTGTCAACTTTTATAATAGTCTGATCTCAAAATATTGTTCTTCACAGATCCAAGAGACTAATAATTACACAGATTACATGAACTGATTTTACCAGACAATTGTAACCCTTCCTATAGTTCTGGGTTGCTCGATTTACAGATTCTGCCAGATCGAGGTGTGTGAAACAGACAGAGATTTCCAATTTGAATTGCGACTGAAACGCATTGAAGTATATCAAGGATGGCCTCGCACTTTTCTCTTTTGAAATCTTACCTCGTCGGTCTTAGTCAGACTGAACTGACTCGCTATGCCAGCTTCCTGTGGCTTCCACTGCAAGAGCGACGAAATGGTGTTGGGTAGCAGCATACTTGCATTCCTTGCTACGAGATGCATTTCCTTTGCGTTTTGGGATGTCAAAATAATACTGCCAACTCTACAAATATATTAGCTTCATGGTCAAGCATTTACTCAAGTAATTAAGCATTGTTGCATCGAAAATCGCGCTGCAATAAGTACTAATAACCATAGCAATTAAAATAATTTGTTTTTTTTAATATGACCAAACTCCCAAGACCAAGAGACTAAATGCTCCCCTATCGTCCTCTAAGGACGCCCATGTTTTCAAGCTATTTTGTGGCAGCAAAGTTCAAACTTCAGCAGGAGACTGTTCCACGAAGACAGCCAATGTAAGTGAATCGCTGAATGTTAGTGCCTAATCAGCAGGTCTACACGTGCGCATTGTTCGTAGACCTGCAGGCTTGCTTGATGCAGGATAGATGATGTATTGTGTTGACGTTGTCCACCTTGGTTAGATTCTCATCCAGAAGGACTCGAATGTTCCAGATGATGATCGTTGTGGAATCAGTGCCTAGAATGTCGCTGCTCATAGTTCCAGATCCACCGTTACTCTGGGCCGTAGTGTATACTGAGTCATATAAACTGTGTATTAGACGGATCTTTTTAATAATAGACGGGTTTCATTATTGAAATGATGTAGTAATACGCTTTTATTCTCTAAATTTCAAATTACTTATAACTTAATAAGCAAGTTTCATAATAGAAGTGGCGCTACAGATTCGCCAAATTTTAATTATTAATAGTATTTCTTTTCATAACTTAAATCTGTGCGCATGTAGGCCTAGAATCTTAGCGATGTTGAGGGAGTTTCGCTTTATACAAGTAACGTAACAATATGTCAGGCCTATTTTCGCAAATTTAACTTTGAAACAATGGATTTTTTTATTATTAAAAAATTCTGACTAGCACAAAGTCACACAGAAAATAATGCGAATATGAAATTTTTATCATTATCAAAGTGACGTAGCAATTGGTCTAGTATAATGCTCTCAAAACGAACTTCTATTATAATAGATGTATGTCACAATCAATGTGACGTAACAATAGACTAATATAGCCTATAATAATCGTTTTTTTAATAAAAGCCCAGACACATACAAGTGACGCAACAATACGCATGACCTATGATCTCAAATTTAGAACAATTGATTTTTAATTATGTACGAAAACTGTCTGACGCGCACAAATCACACAGAAAATTATGTGAATATGAGATTTGAATCACAATCAAAGTGACGCCACAATTGGCCTAGTTTATGCTCTCAAAACGAACTTTTTCGACAATAAACTTATGTCATAACCAAAATGACGTAACAATAGCTTGTTTCCTTTTAATAACAATATACTTTTTGATAACTGAAGTGACGTAATGATTAGCGTATAAAAGAGTAACAACAGTAGAATTGACATATTTAGAAAAAATAATGTCATAACTTAAACAAGTTACAAAGAATTTATTAAATACTCGAAGTGACGTAAGAATACGTTATGTGATTATATATTATATGAACTAATTAACGCGGATGAATGCTTCAAGCGAAAAAATGAATTCGTTTATTGTTTGAATAACGTCGCTTGATGCATATGATGTCCTTAGTCAGTCAGTCAGTCAGTCAGTCAGTCAGTCAGTCAGTCAGTCAGTCAGTCAGTCAGTTAGTCAGTCAGTCAGTCAGTCAGTCAGTCAGTCAGTCAGTCAGTCAGTCAGTCAGTCAGTCAGTCAGTCAGTAGGTCAGTCAGTCAGTCAGTCAGTCAGTCTGTCAGTCAGTCAGTCAGTAAGTCAGTCAGTCAGTCAGTCAGTCAGTCAGTCAGTCAGTCAGTCAGTCAGTCAGTCAGTCAGTCAGTGTGTATGTGTGCATTTGTCTGTGTTTCTGTCTGTATGTTTTAACGTATTTGTATGCACACACCCTGCATGTCAGTTCGTCTGTCTGGCGTTGTGTCTGTCTGTGTGTCTGTGTATGTCTTGCCTGCTCAGTCCTTGCTGCCAACCCTCATTAATCTCCTTTTCATAGCATTCACTCCGAACTGTTTAGCATCATTATTCCGATCGGCAAGACCGAAGCCTCATTCGGAATCATACTAGCGTCTGGCTGCACCCTCAGCAGCCTCCATCACCCTCTCTTCCTTCTTCCTCTTCCTCTTCCTTCTTCCTTCTTCACCTTCTACTCCTTCCCCTTCTTCTTTTCTTCTTCCTCCTCTTCCTCTTCCTCCTCCTTTTATCCTCCTCTTTCTCTTATTCCTCTTTCTCCTGCTCCTCCATCTCCTCCTATTCATCCTCTGCTTCCTCTTTCTCAGCAACCATGTCCTCCTTCCCGTCGTTCTCTTCCTCTTTCTCTACCATCTCCTCTCCTTTCCTTTTCCTCCTGCTCCTCATTATTCTCATTTCCATCTGGTTCCATTCCAACAATTACTTCTGCACCAGCTTCTCCGTTTCATTCTCAATTTCTCATGCAATATACTCCTCCACATGTCGTCCAATCAGCCTCCTCGCTCTCTCCACCTGCTTCTCCTCTCTCTTCGTCTTCTCCTCCATTCTCTTATTCTCTGCCTCCGTAGCTCAGCTGACCTTCCCCTATGTCCTACGATTGCACATTTTCCTCGGCCATTCACCGATGCAGCGACTCTTTTCAACTACACCAAACGTCTCCGCGCATAATTAGGTGACCTCAGTCGCCATCCTCCTGTCCTAAGCAGAATCCAGCTGATGCAACCGACTCCATCAATACAGCCATTGATGGAAGTACAGTAGGACAACAGACGGAAATACGGACAGGCAGACGGACATACCCACAGATAGGCAGACGGATGGACGGATGGATGAGTGAATAGATGGACGGAAGGACGGATGGATGGAAAGATGGAAATACGGACAGGCAGACGGCTGTATCCATAGATAGGCAGACCGACTGGCAGAGGGAGTGAAAGAGGGAAGGGCGGGCAGACAAACGGACAAATTGGAGGGTGGGTGAGACGGTCGGTGGCACAGCGTATGCCGTAGCAGAGGCGAAGGGCCTGGAGAGATGGAGGGTAGGTCTTCCTGCCTGGAAGTGTCCTTGTCGACAAGAGGTGGTAGCCGAGTCACTCGTAGCATGCAGGCGACTTCATCTGACGCTCGCAGCCACTCAGCAGCAGAAGCGATGAAAGAGAACGAGGACCCAGTGACGACGGACCGCAGCTAATGCCGCACGGCCATCGACGAACATTACCGAGGACCGGCGATCATTACCGAAGACCCCAATGGCACGCGACCCTTCTCCATCTGCCGCTTTGGTCGTTCCAACCCACCGACGGTTACGATACGACTCAGAGAACAGGACCTTAAAAAGACAGGCTAGATCCCACAAGGCACACAATTTGTAGCAATACATTCGTGGGCTACATAAGAGGTTTCGCGTTGAACACAGAAATTAGAAAACGGCTTTAGCAGTGTACGGTAAGATAAATAGTCGAGCCCCAGAATATGGCAAATTTTAAGGGATTTGGACTACCATCAGAAAGTCTACAAAGACTAGGGGTCTGAGGGGCGTCGTATACAGCTCACCAGCGGAGTCTGAGGTTACGCCCCAGCCAATGAAGCAGGGCTTTTGATGAATAATTATAGACGATAGACCCTGTTTTAACTATTTTATTTTTCCAAATTTAATTTCTATTATTATACACATCCTGCTTTGTGTTTACGTCATGCACAAAAGTTTGAAAATATGACATTATCAGTTCAGCCTAGTCACCAAAATAATGGAAACAAAGAAGTCAGTGACAAACATAGTCATAACAGACTGAGACAATAACTTTGATTGCAATGCAATCACTTGAGCGGCGTATCCTGTGGTCAGCAAACGGGAATTAGGATCCAAATCAGACCAAGAATGCTATTCTATAAATGTTTGCTTGGTAGGCGACTAAATGCAAATATGGGTCAGCGCCGTATTTACTACTAGGCCAGCAAGGCCCCGGCCTATATGGGCGACACACATCAAAGGGCGGCAAAAGTTGGATTTGAAATTTTGCAACTGTAAAAGGTAAATTACGGGAAGCCAGTAGACTAAGGAAGACATGTTCAATCATTGTGTCATACTGTTGCTTAAGTTTAAAATAATACACTCACTAAGTTAATACATTTTATTTATTTTCACTATTTAATTGAGACAGACTGATAGTGCTGGTTTATCTTCATGATGATTCATATTTCCCCTCTTTGTGGCTACCTCTGAAATGATGTGAAGTACTCTCCTGGGGAGCGTGCACCACAGGAAAAGAAAACTTCTTGTCTAGGGAATCATGGTCATTATGTTTGTGGGTTGCTCACCTGCATGGTTGCTCCCCCAATCACAGCTATTTGTAGCCCAAACTTCGTTTTGGTGGGACCAACTTTTTCTGGATTGAATAACCTAGCCTCTGAAGACATGAGCGTTCTTGTTTATCTTTGCCTTCCGTTCCGATGGATTCTGGTTTTGCCTCTTGAGTTTCTCTTAAAGGGGCGCCAATAAGTGTGCATTACATTGCATTGCATCATCACCGCCATCACTTCATCAACAACAACATCGTCAATATCATCATCATCAGACTACCACACCGCCACGATCAGTTTCTCGGGATCAATGTCGCTGTGATCATAGTCGTCGTTGTAAAGAGCGAGAGGACTTTTTGCGTATAGGCAAATCATATAAGCCGAGCAATGAGCTTTTTGCTACCAGCAGAACAGAGAGGGACACAGAGAAAGAGAGACAAACACGCAGAGAGAGACAGAGAGAGACAGAAACAGAGACAGAGACAGACAGACAGAGAGAGAAATATTTATAGAGAGAGAGTACAGCTTAGTCGTACGGCACGCCATTTCCATTTACTGGCTCAGTACGAAGATTAGTATTCGTCTAACATCATCAACATCATGATGGTAGGAAGGGGTAGGAGGAGGAGGAGGAGGAGGAGGAGGACAAGAAGGAGGAGGTGGAGGAGGAGCAGGAGAAGGAGGAGGAGCAGGAGGAGCAGGAGAAGAAGGAGGAGGAGCTGGAGGAGGAGGAGGGGAGAAGGAGGAGGAGGTGATGGATAAATGGAGGAGAAGAGGGATAAGAGAAGAAAGACAGAGGAAGAAGACAGAGGAGGAGGATGTGGAGGCGGAGAAGGAAAAACAAGAGAATGAGGAGGCGGTTGATGGTGGAAGTGGAGGAGGAAGAGGTGGAGTAGGAGGCTGCGTAGGCGTCGAGCGATGACCGGCAGCCGTAGCTTGAGTCAATCGTGCGTTGATGCCGTCGTCCTTCTCGGCCTTGGCTCTGCTGCAGAGGTCGCTCTCTGGCTGCAGGCGAGCCACCATGCACCGGTGCTGGTGTTGGTGCTAGTCATGGTATTAGTGATGGTGTATGTGTGGGTCCTGGGGGTGGTGGTGGTGCTGATTTTGGTGGTGGTGGTGCTGCTGCTGCTAGAGTGGTGGAGGTGGTTGATGTAGAGTTCCTGGTAGAGATGATGATGGGTGATGGTGTTGTGGGCGCTGGTGGTGGTAGTAGTGCAGTTGGCGATTGTCGTAGAGATGGGTTCATGGTGGGGTGGAGTGGAGTAGAGTGGGGCGGGGTGGTGCTGCTGGTTCTGTTTCCGTGCAATGTCTTCTGAATGATTTCACGTCATTTCCTGCTAAGGTATTTCTCTTCTTTGCCACTCTGTATGTATCCATCATTCTCTACTCGTCAATTGCTCTCTCTCTCTCTCTCTCCCTCTCTCTTTCTTTCTTTCTTTTTCTCTCTCGCTCTATGTCTGTCTGTCTCTCTCTGCTATTGGTTTATCAGATGGATTCGCAGTATCAAATGGTTAAGTCGAGAACAAATTGACAGCACACAATTTAACAGGATGAATAGATACAAGGAGAGAGAGAGACAGACATACAGAGAAATAGAGAAATAGAAATAGAGAAAGATGAATAGATACAAGGAGAGAGAGAGACAGACATACAGAGAAAGGCAATCAGACAGACAGACAGAAAGACAGACAGAAACGTTCTTTGTCACTCTCTCAATCTCCGTTTCTTAGTCTTTCTCTCTACTTTCTCTTCGTTTATTCGCTGGCCTTCAACTTGAAGCAGTTGAATGTTCACCCATTTTACTTGCTAGAGTAACTGTTACAAACATGAATTCAAGGTCATTGTGTAGTTCATTTTAATACAGAGCACTTGTCCAAGCTCAAAATATTCGCTGTTACCTTGGGCATGCCAGTATCTCTCTCTCTCTCGCAGGTTGTTAATTACTAATGACAGTGTCTTTCTCTCTCACTGGCTGTTGATCCATCTATCTGTCGGTTTCTTCTCAGCTTCAGTGTCCTCGCTGTCTTTGTCTCCTACGATCACCAAATTCCCTCTTTCATTATTCAATACGATCAGACATTAACGCTGCGACCTTAACGACCAACTCATATATTATCTACACCAGTCTTTCCCATTCCTTCCTACGCTTCCTGCATATCAATGACCCTCCACCGCCTCATTCGAACTCGGCTGCACGCGAACCGTTGCCCTTTGCCGGGATGAAGAATTCATGACAATCCAAGTGTAAATGTACACGCATTTTTAAATCGACCGTATGTCCATGATTTCTTCTCAAGTTTCCATCTTTCAATGAATAGATCGGATGAAATCTTACGCGTCCACTCTCCAGACCAATTAAAGTCTCTGTAACGTGATGTTATATAATCGAGCATTTATATAGCTCCATTCAAAGTACGACAACATTGAGTCTTGAAGTCCTGTGTAGTCCGACATTGAAATTTCTTAACTAAGTCACAAACGGAATACGAATCGGGTATCGGTCTTTTTGTCCTATATGTAAGCCTAGATATCTGCATGCATGAACCAGGAGTAGCTTATTCTCTGAATTGTGCTTACGCCCGGAGTAGTTATTCTCTGGATGGATCGTGACCCTGTTATCATGCACCAAGCTGAAGTGGTCCGTTTATGCTCTCCATGATCGCATGCAATTTAAAATCCTCGTTCTAATCTTCAAGGTTCAGTGGGGTCTTGCCTCGAAATATCTCGTTGACGTGTTGTGAATTCAACTTCCTCCCATCGTCTATTTCGTTGCTCCAATAGGTCTCACCCTTTGTTTCCTCTTTATTGAACTGATACGGCCTTGTCTTGATCCTTTGCTACGATTGGTCCCTATAGTTGGAACGCTCTTTCTCTTTCTGTTAGCTCTATGCAATTCCATCTCGTGATATCTCATTCTCATTCGCTTTATTCAAAATTGTGTTCTTTCACGTTGCCTAACTCACTGTCAGTGCTTCTAAACGGCTCACCCAAAAGTGGCGCTATAAAAATGCTTAAATACGTTGACGTAGCTTGTCATCCGCCATAACCTGATATGAGATAACAAATAACAAATAATATTGCCCAGTCGGCTGCGGCATGAATTCATGTATAACAAAGAAGCCTTGTGGCAGTGGTTTGGCTAATCGTGCCATTAATCATTTTGTCTCTTCTGCTTGTTGGTTCTGTCCCACCGTGATCTAAATCTAAGCAGATGACTTATCACAATTTCAGACGTAGCTAAATGCCGCTAAATATGCTTAGGACTATGCTTAACGATAGCGACCTCTTACTCTTTCCTTGCTGGAATGGAGGCCCTGCATAGCGATACGTGTAGAAAAGCTTTGCGATTCTGCTTATGGAACTGTGATTAGATATAATATGCCAGTACATGCCAAGTTCATAAAGGTCACAGACAGACGGTGCATATCTACATATTATATGAATTTGTATATCTATGCATGCGCATACGTGTATGCATGTCTGTGTATGTGTGTATATGCATAATTATAAGCGCCCATGTTTGTGAATAATATAGGTATATATGGGCGTATGCATAATTATACAGGTACATATGTGTACAAAGTAAATGCCTGCAAAATAAAATGAAGCATTGGTGCACGTACATGTTATCACATTATTATGTGTGTAAATGTATATAATTATACATATATGCACATATAGATGCATATAATGAATTATTTATTGTATATACTATGTGCATAATGTAGAATTTGAACAAAATATCAGTGTGGCCGACCAACGAAAATCCGCGTCAGCGGCGCATTGCTCTATTCCGTCGAGGGGCAGATTTATGACTGGAGTAAGAGTTACTTACGGCTCATGCATACGACCCCATCCGCTTAGATACTTGAATGGTCTTCGCATTTATATCGTCAGATCTGTTTGTCGCGATCTCTGTGTTCAACCGTCATTGCAATATTTAGACAGCTATCTACGGTTGAAATCAGTAGATCCGTGTGACCAGCAGTATGAAAAGAGGCGCTTTATTAAGTGTATATGTAGATTGATAGATGGATGAATAGATAGAAAGATAGATGGATTATATATATATATACATATATATATGCACATTCATAGAAGAAAACATACACATACTACATCTGTCTGCATAGAAACATATGCATACATGTATCGATGGCAAGCCATTAGTGTTGCTTAATAACAGATATATTAGTTATGGGCCTTATATACACAGATACAGCAATAGATATAGAATAATATCTATTGCATCTTGTCACGATATTTAAGCTGTTTTCACGATATTTTCCATTCTGACTTAGCAGAAGCCTTGTAATTCACCCGTTAAACGTGGAAGAAAAAGACATTATTTTTGCTGTAAGTCGCTCTTTAAATCACTTTCCTATTAGAAAATCGTGACCTTGCTTGCTATAATGCTATTAAGTCTCCGAGCGTAGGCGAACAATTTCCGTGTGTGCATGTTTAAGTGCATAGGTGTAGCTGCGTGGTGTTGGCGTAGTTGTGGTTTCTATGTATGCGTATGTTGGTGTAAGGTACGTGTGTGTGTGTGCGTGTGCGTGAGTGTGTGTGTGTGTATGTGTGCGCGCGTGTGTGTGCGTGTGCGTGCGTGTGTGTGTGTATGAATCAGTCACTTGGTTCCGTTCTCATTTGAACAATTAACAGTCTACCGAGTTTCAAGTCGACCATGCAAAACATCGCCAGAAGCGGACTCCGTCTTCGGCCTCAGCCGCTGAATCTGCTTCGTATTATATAGTCGCACGATGTCGCGGGATGCTAACCTCCGCGGCAGCAGCCGCAACGAGCGAGCGGCTGCTGCGTCTTCTGTTCCTACAGAGCACATCTTCGATCTCGGTCGCTGAGCCTGATGCAGGCTGCAGCGACAGGCCCCGTCGTCGAGGAAGCTGATGCGTACGTCGTCGTTGCATCTTCGTCTGGTGACTATTGTCGTCGGCGCGGTTCATAGATGTCGCCCTGCCTTCATTGAGAACGAGGCTGTGGAGTGCCCGCCATATCTGATCATCATTTTCTGCCTCTGCTGCAGATGATTATGAGACGACTGCTGCTGGTGGTGGTGGCATCCGAAGCATCTCTCTAGGTACTAGAGTCGAGAAAACGATCGGGACAATGGATTCGTTAATAGACATCAACATTGTCCGGCTGTCACTAGATGCCGCGCTCCAGTAATCGAGTTGACACGATTCTGGTATATATACTCACGAAAATGTATGCATATAATTTCCAAGTTTCATATGATGTATATAATTATAAAGATATGCGTGTCTATAAGACTGAGTGAGGTATTCATAATCGACGCCTATACCATTGAAAATACATAGATGCGTTTGGATACGCTTGTGTTTGCTCTCCATCTGTTTTTGCAATGCATTATATAAATAATATTTTATTTATGCGTCTTCCTAATGCGATCGGTCACAGATCGGATAAGCACCTCTTAATAGATTTCCTACAGAGGTGCTATATGATAAATTGCAATTAAGAAGTCGATTACGACTAATAAACGTACTCATCTCTGAGTCCGAATACAATCAATTGTCGTAACCAATCAATTAGCTTGGTTAAGACAGGCGCGATGCAAAGTCTGCTTCACAAGAATTTTCGACCAGAAAACATCGTCTGTTACAAAGTATACGAATTTGTTTAATATGACTGTGCATCCAATGAGTGAGAGTATCAGCCGATGGCGCTAAGTAAATGAAGATGAAGGTCTTGCAAACGGTCCCACATGGGCTTAGCCTGCTCTGAGGACTCTCTAGTCCACGCTCGCGACATCAAAGGCGAGCGTGCAAACCGCTCAGCCACTCTGTATGCAGCGGCGTTGAAGTAATGTATGTGAAAAGATAAAAGTACATGTGTCATATCAATGTATGTTATGCGACACATCGATGTTTGTGACACATGAAATCAGTACAGATACATATACACACATGTGTGTTTAATATATATGTACACTCCCCGTTAGTGTTTGTTTTTGTCTCACATCTAATTGTTGGTCATTATACAAAGTTATATCTTCTAAGTGCTATGCAATGTCGTAACATATTTAGCCGGGTCTACTCCTTTCAGTGCTTTGCTGTATGTAGAACCCGTCTCTCATTGAAAAAGACTTACTTACTGACTTGCACTTGTAGTTGACGATGACCTCGAACTTTGCCCTTGATCGAATCCTTCTGGTGTTGCATTCAATGACGTCATTTCTGGAATAGAATCAAAGGACACGCGTTCGCATAAGAGTTGTTCTGTCGACTGGAACCGAGATGGCTGATTCGGAGAATCGCGTCATCCTAAACGTCGGTGGAATTCGCCACGAGACGTACAAAGCCACCCTCAAGAAGATTCCTGCCACTCGTCTCTCCCGCCTGACGGAGGCCCTGGCCAACTACGACCCCGTGCTCAACGAGTACTTCTTCGACCGCCATCCAGGGGTCTTCGCTCAGATCCTCAACTACTACCGCACGGGGAAGCTCCACTACCCGACTGACGTCTGCGGTCCTTTATTTGAGGAGGAACTGGAGTTCTGGGGTCTGGATGCCAATCAAGTGGAGCCTTGTTGTTGGATGACCTACACGACGCACAGGGACACCCAGGAGACCTTGCAGACCCTCGATAGGTTGGATCTGGACACGGACAAACCGACCGAAGAGGAGATCATGAAGAAGTTCGGTCTCGATGATACTTATCGAGCGGGAGAACTCACCTTCTGGCAGAGAACGATGCCCAGAATCTGGGCGCTCTTCGACGAACCTTACTCATCAGGGGCGGCCAAGGTAAAATTCCTCCTCCCTTTCTTCAGTAATAGACGATCAGTCAGTCAACTGTGAACTATAAAAATGATTATTATTATCACTATCATTATTATTGCTCCTGATGCTGTCTTTAATTTTTCTGCTCTTTCGTTTTTACGAGACTTTATTATGAGAAACTATTGTATATGACCATAAAGTGGAAGTTTGATGCTTACCACTGAATGCCAGCAACAAATCATTCAGACATCTAAACATCATAAACAGGCCATTGTCCCACGTCCGCAAAACATTACAAAAATCGATACGTAGGCCTACATACGCTTCATGCATAAATGAGAAGGTATACATGCGTACATACACATTAACAAAATTTTACAAGAGTCATGTATAATGTTACCTGCAAATCCGCTGAACCGATCGACTTACCTTTGCATACGCTACTCAGGTTAAGAGGATCCATGGTTCAGAGAAAGTTCCTGGCGATATGACTATATAGGCTGCGACATCTGAAAGCTTAAGTAACAATGAATGATGGATATCGTGGTTATTGTTACCAGGTACGCAAACAATAACTCAGAGATGTAGCGTTAAAAGTCTACAGTTCTGTGTCATTGTTAAATCAATACTGTTTCTCTATCTGTTCGTTCTAAAATTCAATCAGGTAGTCTCTCTCATCTTTTTTTGCTTTTCTGAAAACCTGTTTGTTCTCGCGGGACATTGCGCACTGACAGCGTTTCTGAACGGTTCATCTTACTATAGAGGCGCTTCTAAAATCCTTAAATAACCCTACCGTACAATACAATACTATATTATTTATTCGAGGTCGGTTGACATGGAGCCCTTCCATGAACTCATGTCTCCATATCTTCTACGACGGAAGCAAGCATCACCACCTTCCGAATTTCGCATCTGCAGATTCTCCGCTTCTCGACCGCCTACTATCGTGTACCGATCATTCATCGTTGATTTTGTCACATGTCCTCTTTTAATATTACTCAATGGCTAAAGTCGTTCAAGCACAAAAGTCACGTCTCTTAGAAAGTGAGTGCCTAGATCCATCCAATCTTTTGCCGCCTCTTAATTTCTCTCAACATCAGCACACTCCTTCGTTTATTTTCTTTCTCTTCCCTGAGTGCAACCAATTCTAGTTCACGTAGTTCATCTGGACAACTTGAAGCTGCGCTCGTGGATAGCTTTCACGGCACGTTTAAAAGTATCATAGTTTAGGATTGCGATAATGATATCAAATTTGGCTTATATGCCTTTTAAATCGTCCAGCAAGAATCCAATAAAAGTGTTGGTGTCTCTCAGTAGTACAATCAATCAATCAATCAATCAAAAAATACATGATATAGGGCCCCTTCAAGATATCTACTCAGAGGCGCTCTAGACAATGTATATATGCTGCTTGAATGTTTCATTTGCATTTCACTATCGTTCATTTAGCCTTAACAGCCGTCTTGTGAAACCAGGTTCCAAACAGTGATTTTATCATAATGACTGTTTACCATCTAATAGCGTGGCATCCTAAAATACAGTTTTTCTTCTAGGAGTTTGAAATTTTAATTACAATTCTTCTTCTAAGGGTTAATTGGTGTCCTAATTAATTTTTATCTTATAAAAGTATGTTTTTATCCTTAGAATTTTATATATTCTAAGAGTGCTATCCCAATTATTTTTTATCTTATATACGAGTATCTTAATTACTATTTTTCTTCTCAGTGTATGCTATCCCAATAACTATTCATGCTATTGTGTGTGATAATTCTAGGGCTTCAGAGCATTAAATATAATTGACGTTCGTCACAGAAAGGGACGATCACCGGTTCAACTGACCAATTATTCTGCAGCAATTCATGTCTCCATTCAGTCATTCAATGCCATAAATGTACAACGCACATCATGTCTGAACACAAAACTTTGGTCGTTCCTTATGCGCCCATCTCATCCTATTTCTATTTGCCTGTCATGTTTTGAAGCATCACAGCTTAGTGTTTTGTAGCTCAGTTGCGAGTGTTTTAAGGCAAAGGCACTCGTGCTATATTTTGCACAGTGGCAGTTTGCTAAAGTATGCCTTTCAGCTTTGACTCTATGGTTCGAATCCCGATCCATTTTCTATTCGTATGATTTTATATAAATAATGCGATCAATTTCGTTTTCGCTTCTGGGTCGTACGATTAGATAAAGACTTTATTCAAGATGAAAAAAATAACCTAATCTTCCTATTTTATTTGGTGACTGGAGTTCATTGAAATCTCCCTCCTCTCCCCATCACTTTGGATGCGTACTTAAGTCTGCAACGGAAATGCGATTTCCAGATTTGATTTTTTATTATGCATTTTAAGCGACGCTTGTCAATAATAATCAATGCCCAGGTATCAATTGATGGTGCTAATCAGTTTTAAGTGAATCTCAATGTTCCCTCAAGTAGGCTTGGACCAGTACTCTCCGCCTTACAAAGCGAGCGTTCTGGTCTTTTCTTATGCAGCTAAAGGCCCTATCACCTCATCATGCTTTGAAGCATCTCATCTTAATAAGTTTGTAGCGCCATTGACTACCATGACAACGAGACAGAGCTCTACATAGTTCAGAGTTGATGGTAAAACAGGCGACGTATATCTCCCGTTGTATTCAAACGCGTCTAAGTCTCTTGCTGCTGGGGGGGGGACATCGTAGAGACTTGGCTCCTCAGCAACCCCTCCCTCCCTTCCTCCCTCCCTCTCTCTTTCTCGCAATCAAACCGCCCACAGCTCTTCTAAGCTGACGTATTTTTCTGGGTTGGGATTTGTTCTGTGTGTTTCTGTCGAGCGTTGTATGACTAGTTCTGCTCTAAGTATCTGTCCCTCTGTTGAAAGCTCTCCTCTTCAAGTGCTATAGAATTTGCGACGCTCGCTCTGTCCCATTGGCCAACAGCGGCAGCAGCAGCAGCAGCAGCAGCTACTCGAAGGTTACGTGTTCGGGTATTCATACTTATAGCAATGCAAATATTTACACAGCTACGCAGTCGTGTAACTACGTTGATCGAGGATGCGATGACTGTAGGAATGACGGTGGTTACGATGATTATGGTAATGTTATGATTACGATGATCATGGCATTGGTTACGATTGCGATGATCATAGCAATGATAATGATGATGATGATGGTGATGATGATGATGATGACGACGACGAAGTGGAGGAGGAGGAGGAAGATGACGATGATGATGATGATGATGACGATGATGATGATGATGATGATGATGATGATGATGATGATGATGATGATGATGATGTTGATGATGTTGATGTCTGTGCTAATGATGGTGACGGTGGTGATGATAGTGGTGGAGGTTATGAAGACGATGGTGATAGTGGCTGTGGCGTGATGATGCTGGAGGAGTTGGAACTTCCATTGATTTGCTCGGGACGACATTGTTTTGTCAGTCGAGTTGTTGGATAATCGATGTTGGTGTTGGTGTTATTGAGGGTGACTGGTGGTTCAGCTGCTTAGTAGGCATCACGTGTGGTCGTAATGGTGGTCGATGGGGTAATTAAGGGATGGTCAACGCGGGGGCGATCTCCTCCTCCTCCTCCTCCTTTACGATCATCTCATCCAGCCAACCGGAAGTCAGTGACAGCCGACCAATGACCGGATTAAACCGGATTTTGCAAGTGCAATTTATGAGCGCGCACGATTTTAAGTGGCGCAAATCAACGTGTACATTGGTCCAAGTCACGAATTACTCTCTGTCTCTGTCTCTGTGTGTGCCTTTGTCTCTGTCTCTGTTTCTCTCTCTCTGTTTCTCTCTGTTTTCTAATCAGTCCGTCTCTGCCTGTTTTTGAATCTGTCTCTGTTTCCGTTTCTGTCTCTGTCTTTCTGTCTCTCTTCGTCACTCTCTGTCTATTTATATATGTCTTTCTCTGTGTCTGTCCTTCTCTCTCTTTCTCTCTTTACCTGCCTGTCATCGTCTACATTACTGTGTCTGACCAATAACGTTCTTTTAACGAGCACCGAAATGTATGTCTCCTTCGATCACTAATCTCTTCTTACGTTCCCTGCGGAGCCTGCAATCTTAGGTTGTGGCTCTTTTGACTGAGCTACGATGCTGTCAACAAGGAATGGAACGGACTATCAATGTTAATTCGATGTCTACAGTTTCAAGGAGACGATTTAAAGCTCAGTATTTCTCAATCATTCGAATTAATAACTGATCTTCATCTGACGAATTACAACTATTGATCGCGCTTCATTTTTGTGCGCTACAAATGTTCTCAATGGCTATAATAATATAAAGGTGCCTCTGACTAGGTTTCCAGAAGGGTGCTATATAAATTTTTCAAATGAAAACACTTTCTCTTCTGCTTCTTACTCTATCTCTTCCCTCTCTACCTCTCTGCCTCTCTGTCTCTCTGCCTCTCTGCCTCTCTGTCTCTCTGCCTCTCTGTCTCTGGGTCTGTCTCTCTGTCCCTCTGTCTCTATCTCTCTTTCTCTGTCTCGGTCTCTGTTTGCCTCTCTGTCTGTCTGTCTGTCTGTCTGTTTCTCTCTCTAATCTGTTCTATGTCTTTCTGACTCTCGCTCTCACTATCTGTCTCACTCTCTGTCCTCTCTCTGTCTCCGTCTCTGTCTCTGTCTCTGTCTCTGTCTCTTTCTATTTCTCTGTTTCTATGTATCTCTCATTCTCTTTCTCCATATTTCTTTATTACCTAGTCTAACCTTTCCTACAATTTTCTTTTCGTCTTTTTCCACTTCAAGCACTCTCTCTATCGCTTCTCTTATCCTTTTCTCCCTCCTTCTCCTCATCATCCATTTCCTACTCCTCCCAATTTTCTCGTTCTTCGCGCCCTCAGTTAATTAAATCTACACGCTTCTAAATAGGCAAGGGCGATCGTCAGTGAATAATTCTTGAAGCTCGTCAAATATTCAATTTCCGAATACGTCCAGTTTTGTCGGATTCTGCATACAACCCCTCTATACTTCCGCCCCTTGGTGCGTAATCTTAACTCGCATGTGTATGACCGAGGTATTAAGAATCTATAAAAATGAAGTTCATCTTATATGCGCCGGTTTTATTGTTGTAAGGCATAATGTGTATCGCTGGCTTTAATGATGTCTGTGGTGAACTTGATGCCTGCACGCCATACAACGTATATCTCGGAACTAAGACATCCATTTATACACCTTATAGTGCAGTTTTGACTCATCATGTTCCTCGGGTTTTATCCGTCATTGATAACTTATATAGAGACCCCTTCATTTGCATAACAGTCATCTCCTATGTGGAGTTTTTTGTATAGGGGCATTGTATTGCATACAAGCATTTGTGAGACGCCTGAGAGGGTGTAGTTTTGAACGATAATTTAACAAAATCACATCTGAAGCCAGCGTAGCATCAACCCGCAATTGGCAATTCCAGTCTTACATCCTCTGTGGCTAGTTGCGTCAGATTATCATTCATGCTGAATCTTGAATAAGAACAGGCCAAAGAGAATGAGAGATACATAGAAACAGAGAAACAGAAAGAGACAGAGACAGAGACGGAGACAGAGAGAGGCAAAAATGAAAACGAATCACGATGATCACGATGTTCGGGGGAAAAAGAATGGTTAATGTTAGAACGTTCTCCAGAATTCTCTGTATACGGGACACACTGTGATCTTTTGTTCCGCATAATTTATGCAACGACTTGTAACGATTTGTTGCCTCTGGCCGAAGATTTGTTTACGTTTAGCGGTTTCAACCGAATTGTGTCACCCCGCGTCTGAATGCAATGCTTTGTTCGACGTCTCTTGTAAGAACTCATTCTTTCTCGCTCCTTTCTTCGCACCCTCAGTTAATCTCCTCACTCGGAAGACACGTCGTTCCGCCTTCTCTCGTTCCGTTTGTCCTTACGGCCATCCTTCGTTTTTTACCATTCCTTTGTCCTTCAGTCCGTTTCTATTTCCTTCCTTCCAACATTCCATCAACTCATCCTTCAGATGTCCTTCAGTCCGCAAGTCTCTCCTCCGCGACGCCTGTGCTTCCCTCCGTCATTCCTTTCTTCCTTCCTTCCATCAATCCCGCCGTCATTCCTTCCATCCTTGCGTCCTTCCGTCCGTCCAGTTTTCCTTCATTCCGCCCTTCCATCCAGTCATCTTCCAGGTGACTTTCAGTTCGTACGTTATTCCAGTTCCTACCCTTTTATCCATCCATTCATCCTTCCTTCCTTCCTTCCTTCCATCCTTCCATCCTTCCATCTTTCCTTCCATCCATCCGTCCATACAGTTTTCCCTCCTACCGCCCTTCCTTCCATTCATCTTCCCGGTGACCTTCAGTTCGTACGTTATTCCAGTTCCTGTCCTTTCATCCACCCTTCCTCCCTCCCTTTCCCTTCTTCCCTACTTCCATCGCTGTTGCCAAGACATGTATCTACAGACGGGTGCGTTTAATTTCCGGTCCGTTTGCTTAAGCACCTCGTGTACAAAGGACCTGCGTTTGTCGTGCTAAAAACGCGTTTAATCTATGTGCAGAGGAGAATGAGACGTTTGATCTAAACAGAGTAAGGGCATTCGATGCAGACCCATCCGTTCGCCCCCAAATCCTCAAGCAGGCCGGGTGGGGTGGAGCCACCTCCTGACGGCTCGATACGCAAGTGGGCGTATACTACGAACCCTGGGAATTAATAACAACAAGTGACGAAGAGTTACGGGCCAAGCCCTGAAGACAATCGACATGTCTCTGTCTTTGTTCCGAAGGGGATTGCTGGACGATGTCCACCGAGATTATCCGCGCGCACAGACTCCTCATCCTCCGCTGCAATTCGGCTGGAAACCCGCGTGCCGCTATGGATTCTGGTCAACGAGGGGCTATCCCTTCGGCCAGTACCTTCCATCTGGGCGACAGCGTCGGACGCGATGAACTCAGTGCTGCTGCTGTTGTTGTTGCTGCTGCTGATCTTGCTTTCCGTGAACAATGGATGATAAAAAATTGGTTTGTGACAGGTCCAGAAAATGGATGATATCTGCTTTCGTCGATCTTCACAGCGCCACCACCTCTTAGCGGATTGGTTGAGGCGCTCGCTTTTAATGCAAAGATCACTGGTTCTGAGAAAATTCCCTATTGTGTAGGGGGCCCTGAGCAAGCCCACCACTCACACAATGTCTCAGCACTATTGATTAACACTTGGCCGTTAGGCAACGGCGCTTGATAAATGCTGGATAATAAATAATGTCAGACGCATTCAATTTCAATACTGCTCTAAAGTGAGTTCTATCTATAAGACAACGACACATTCCTCGCCATCTTGAGTTTTCTATAGAATTGTTAGCGTCGCTTCACAGATTACTTAGTTTTTTTAGTAACGCTACGTAGCAGCATGTTATCATAAAATAGTACACGTTGCACATGTTGATTATTTGAGATATAAATATTATAAACCTGCAGTATATTATTACATGGTGCACCAATTGCATGTAATTTTCCTACAGCCGGATTTTGACCTTTGCGCTCAATGTCTTAATTTAGTTCATGCGTCATTGTAACGGTATGGCTTTGATACAGCGCCATGGAAATTGCTGTTGTTATTATTATTATTATTATTATTATTATTATTATTATTATGTTATTATTATTATTATTAACATCAATATTATTATTTTTACATTACTATTATTGTTATTATTATTATTATTATTATTATCATCGATATTATTATTTTTATTATTTCTATTATTATCATCAATATTATTATTTTTACAATATTATTATTTTTATTATTATTATTATTATTAACATCAATATTATTATTTTAACATTATTATTATTATTATTTTTATTATTTCTAGTATTCTCATCAATATTATTACTTTTACATTATTATTATTATTATTATTATTATTATTATTATCATCAATATTATTATTTTTACATTATTATTATTATTTTTATTGTTGTTGTTGTTGTTGTTACTTTGTCCTTAATTTGTCATTTTCATTCACAGCAATAATAAGAACAGCAACAGAGTTTGTAAAAAATGATAGTAATGCTGCTGGTGCTGCCAATGGTGATGATGATGAAGAATATTGTGTTTGAGTACATATATAGATCTGTCTGTCCTACTGGAGTGAACAGAGTTATTGTAGACGCTTTTCCAGAGTAATGTTTCGATTCAAACACTCTAGCGACGTTAATTATATGTAAACCAACGACTTCGATATCGTCATCATCATTTTGCTCAATATTCACCAATTCGTTTCAGGTTAGATGTGAGTATTATCAGGAGCAACATGTGTTTCCATGTATGATCACGCTAGAAGCGTATCTTCTTGATACGTTTGGTCATTCATAATTATTCCCGTCATCGTTCGCCTTTGGCTGATTACAAATATTATCTCAAGTTTCTACGCATTGGATAACGTTTCTGCAACGTGTGCGAGACATGTACAACACTGGTGTCACTGAAGTGGAGATCATTGGTCTTAGTTTAACCGTACGACACCGTGTGATTACGATGATCATTAGCGTCGTCTTTCTTTTCGATCAAGGCTTGGTAAGTGCGGTGGCGGAATTGAGTGACGATCAATGTGGTGTTGACAAGCTTGAATATTAGGGACGTGCATCTCCCCTATGGAGTAAAAGCCGTGCTTCTCTTTCCTTTTTCGCCAGCAATATGTAAATTTTGAAATCTTTTACAGTTGGATTGATTTAGTTCTGCACTTCATAACGTAACATAACACTGATTTAGAGTCGTACAGGAGAATTGCTTCTGTGTGAGACGTGCATCTGGATAATTTTAGAATCTGTTAATTAAACGGAAAACTGTGATTTCTTCGGACACATTTGTATGTTCGACTTCCTGAAATTATCATGAGCTATAGAATCAATGTTTATGCTAAGCATTACTAAACTGGGCTGTTAGATCAACTGATACTAAATTCCTGTCATATGCCATCATATTGAACGCCATCTCTAATGCTTTATTGACAGCCATTATGAGCCATATTGAAAGCTACATTGAAAGCTGTATTGAAAGCTATATTGAAAGTTATATTGAAGCTACATTGAAAGCTGTATTGAAAGCTATATTGAAAGTAATATTGAAGCTACATTGAAAGCTGTATTGAAAGCTATATTGAAAGTAATATTGAAGCTACATTGAAAGCTGTATTGAAAGCTATATTGAAGCTATATATTGAAAGCTATATTGTACATAATCTTGGATGTTTCTTTGTTTATAGTGGGGAAATATTTTGTATTTTACAATCGCTCGCTTATTTGTCTGTGGTTTCGCTCAAATTGGGAGGCAAACGGAATGTGTATGCTTTCCACAGGGATAAAGACAATGAGATAAACGGAGCTAGTAAGACAGGAAGTCATAGAGAATGTAAAGGACAAGATGCAGACAACGAGACATGCATGCACAAATACAGGATGGAGGAACCACAGAGACAAACAGGATCATATGTTCAGATAGAGACATACACGGAGGAACAGACGCAGAGACATACACGGAGGGACAGACGTAGATCCATAGAGTAAGAATTGAGATATAGAAAATAGACAGAAACAAAGACAGAGACAGAGAGATAAGCAGACCTACTAAATACGGACAAAGAGAAAAAACATGCAGGAAGACAGACGCATACAATGACAGACACAAAGACAGAGACAGGCAGCAAAAGACAGACAGTCGACATGAAAGGTTTGCTGTGTATCTGTCGCAAGCGCTGAGCTGACCGAAAGCAGCGAATGCTGGATGTGTGCAACAGCGAACAGCCAGATTATGTGCATAAATAGGAAGCGAGAATCGATAGGACGATTTAACTTCCTAGCGGGCAGAAATAAATAGGCAATAAAGGCAATCGTAAATTTAATGAAATAAAACTAGACCAACGGTTGTTGAATTTTATCTGGGCACCATGGATCATGTACATTTTAGGGTGGAATCAGTAAGAAAGACGGGCCGCTGAGACATTTTCGATATTTTCAAATAAGATAAATTCCTATTGGTCTACTTCCATATTTGGGGATTGGGTAATCAACTTCAGTAGTTTCGGTATAGCGACAGTGTGCCCTCACCATTTATCCAGGCTTGGTACTGGCACAGCCAGAGAGCAAGCAGTGTACAGATGAATAATCAACTTCCATGCTGTCATTTGTGAATCTGTCCAGGCCGGGTGCTTCATCTATTCTTCTGTATTGTATATTAGCAACTCTGGGAGATCCGTGAAGTGACTATTTGTGTGGCAACGTTAAGTAGTTTGTTCCAACTGTTTCTGTATGCTTGCATCATTACCGTCTTTGATTGATGCAATTTTGAACTCAAATTTTATAGGTTATTTTATGATTCTTGCATTCCATTTATCTTGGATGCTCTATCAGTTTCATTGCATTGTTGTTCTGTCCAATAACTGTTGTTTAATTAATCTAGTTGCAGTTTTCTGCTGATTACTCAGGTGAATCAGTTGAATTGCCTCCGTTCTGCAGTGTAGGCATGTTGCTGGGTAATGTTTCATTCTTTTCCCACGAGTCCGATATCCATTGGTCTCCCGGTTTCTTGCCGGATCTTGCGACTACTTTGTTGGCCGTTGTTTCTATTCTTTTTCGTATGGTTGATACACCTGCCTTCTATGTGGCCCTGATCGTTGTTGTGCATTATACGGTACTTTCTATTTCGTCTTAATTCCTTTGTCGTATATCCTTATCTATCAGTTTCTTGGCATCTTAGGCCTAATTGATGTACTCTGTTGGTCGGATTCCTCTCCTCGATCTCATTTTCAGGTCGACTATTACTAGATTGTGATCGGAAAGAATTTGGGAATGAAATGATGATGTATTTGTTGCATTTGAGCTCCATCATTAGCTTATTATTCTATGGAAGTTTACAGTATTTATGAGTTTATATAAGGGGTTTAAAGGAGCTTGTAACTTAAGTAACGAAACTCGCCTAGTTTAATAGCTTGGTTTGACATCTGGCAGAGCGATATCGTCGAAACGGAGTTAGTCTCAAAGAAACCATTGAACGTAGCAGTTACTGACGACCTGAAAGTAGAAAAGCTCTAATTCATTTTCGTATACCTCCAACATCACATCAAACTGTATTTTCGGCAGTTTATATAATCATCGTCTATGGCAAACTTATCAAAGTCTACTATATAATGTAATCGAGCATTTATATAGGGCCCCCCGATATCTGCTGTGCACTGGTTTAAATGATGTTAAATGTCATAGTGATCGAGTGAAATATATTATACTATTTCAGCGCAATCGATGTAAATAGTCATGTATCACTAGATTCGGCGTATTGAAGGTATTTATCCAGGACCACTCGAGCAAGTCAAGGCCCAAAGCAGGATTATGATGACCTATAAGTGCTTGACTTGAATGAGACCCAATTTTTCTGTAGCGCATTCGTTAGTGTGGGGTTTTGTTTGCCATGTACCACTCGGGTTCGGATTGCTTCCAACTGCTCTCCTATTCTCTAATCGACCGTCTGTTACCCTTTCGACTCAATAGGCACTATTCGCGATAGATCAGCCGTAGGCCTATGTATGGGTCTAGTCTATCCTTCTGAAGCAAACCTCAGCTTCACTCATTAGGTCCTAATAAATCATAGGACTTCTGTTGAGTCTCGTAGTTACAAGATATCATAGGATTAAAGCCCTGTGCTACACTGAATTGTCTAAAAAAGAAAATGATGTTTTGATCTTTCTCGGAATCCGCAAAATAAGTTTATGCTTTGACGCAAGATTTTTTTAATTTTACAACAGACTGGCATCACTTGTACTTAATGCTGATGCTAACAACACTCACTCTTGTAATCGATACACCTTAAATTAATCCAATATGATATGACTGATAATTATATGGGAAACGTATACAACAATTATGTATGTTTGAACTTATGTAAAGCGTAGGTATGAGTGCTATGTATGTTATATAGTCTATATTAAGACAAGCAAGCAAGCAAGCAATAAATCAATCAATATCGTTTTATTGTCTCTAACCACAGAATTTGTTAACAGAACACGCATACAACCATAGTCAGTAAAATTAAAATAGCACGATAGAAGTGTTAACTGGCCAAAAAGTTGTTGATGAAACATTGATGTGGGAGGCAACTGGGACTGAAAATTTCCCCAAAGGAACCATATGGTTCAGTTAGTATGGGACACTATCATGTTAGTTTTGAGGTTTTAATGCTGAAGCAAAGGCCCAAGACCGAATTATGATATAGATATATAAGTTTATTCGGGCTGAATTCTGGAATATCTTAAATATGGTCAAACCAGTTACATTGAACAAAATAAATATGCAAAGAAAAAGTCAAATAAAGCATTGAAAATATGACGCATTTGTACGCGATATTATGGCTTATTGCACGAGATTATCAACCGAATGGATCGGAAATAAAAACAGACAGCACAGGGAAGAATGTCTACAAGTAAAATTATGTCAAGAAGAAAAAATAATATCAACAAGAAATATAATGTCAACAAGAAATATAATGTCAAAAAAGATAAATGTCAACAAGAAACAATGTCAACAAGAAAAAAAATGTCAACAAGGAAAATAATGTCAACAAGAAAAATAATGTCAACAAGAAAAATAATGTCAACAAAAAAATAATGTCAACACAAGAATAATAACCACGGGACTGAACGTGACCATTAAAACCTCAAAACATCTATCCATCAATCCATAGAGGGACGTGAGTCTACATCTGTTCGGTCATAATGTTATGTCCAGTATTAAAACCTGCGTTCAAATCAGACAGGGAACCAGCGTTTGACGGAAACGAGATTTCAATTCTAAGCTGCAGTTTCTGCTTACTCTGCCACCGCCCGCTAGAGTCGTTCCGTTTCTGACATACGATCTGGTTGGCGCGACGCGTCATCGTCAACGGCCGCGACGTTGACCGTGACAGTGTTCTGTCAATAACGACGAAACTTAATTACGGCGTAACGACCTTGTTTTCTGCCGTGCAGTCGGGTGCCGTCCATCCGGGGCCCTCACCAACGAAGACCCACGCACGCTCACATTGCACGGTCTGAGAGCACACCAGCTGTGGCCGACTCTCTGGAACATTCGATCATCGCCGTAGTGGACTCCTGCACGGACTGTCATCAGACCTCGGCGCCCTATAGGACACGAAGGCCAGCCAACCAATCAGGCGGTCGATCGGGCGGACGGTTGGTGAAGCCGGGAAAACGGCCGACGTTTTTTCAGTGAATTTTTTTCTGCATGGCGACCTCTGGCGCTCGGCTACGATTCGCCCGTTTGATGATTTCTCATTGAAAGTGGATTGTGGAGAGCAGAGGAACACGTGGACCATTTGCAGCGGATGACTTCTCAACCGTATAACTCTTGGTGACAAGGGAGACAGTGGAGATAAATTCTACGCGTCTTCTGTTGTACGCTCCTTCCTAATACAAACACAACGTACATGTACCCTTCCTCTCCTTCATTCTCTATCATTCCCCTTCTTCCCTGTATATATATATATATTTATATGTATATGTATATATAAATATTATAAGCACACGTAAAAATATGTTATATAGATTCTGTATATTTTCGGTCTCTTTGTTATGTGCCTGCTTTTTCCCTTCAGTCTCTGTAGGCCTGTACCTTTCTGGTCTTAATCCGCATGCTTAGTTATTCGGTTTCTGGCCTTCTGTTTCACACACTCATGCTATAAATTGTAGTATATATATATTATATATATATATATGCTTGTGTACATATGTGTATATGCATATGTATGCATATGTATTATATGTATGTTTGTATGTATGACCTTGGGACCTTCTATCTCTCGTGTTCTGTGTATTGAACTTGTGCAACAGACATCTTAATCAAAGTTCTTAAGACTCCAACGCTGTCGCCGTTAGAAGCAACGAGAGGACTCCTAGTTCTGCGGCCTCGCTTTTCTGCTATAGGCAACGCGGAGCTACCTCGGCCGCAGCAGTTCTCTCCATCTGGAATGACCTCCCATCGCAGTTGCTCCTCTTGCCTCTCACCAATCAAACCGGGTTTCATAAATCACTCAGGTCGGTTTTCTTTCCCCTAGGCTGAGCTGGAAACGCTCCTGAGTAGGTTGCTTGAATAGGCGCTACATAAGTCTTAAGAATGCATGATTGATTGAATGAATGAATGAATGAATGAATGAATGAGTGGATGAAGAAACTCAGCAGCAGCAGTTCAATATCCTTTGTCATCAACCACAGGGCTCTTTGGATCGACTAAAGGCACGTGACATGCCTTGAAGTCCTCGAGTCTGGGATAAAGCAGTTAAGGGATTGTAGAGAAGATTAGGAAAGTGGATGAGGACGAGGATTAGTTAAAGAGAATGACAACTGAGATGGAGAAGACGATGAAAAGGAACACAACGGACGGTTTCAGGGTTTAACGACATCTTCTGGTTACTCAAACTTCCTCTTTTCCTCCCATGCGTCATCGCTCTTTCCATCTTCATCGCAAACCCTCTCTCCCTTCTTTCCATCATCTCTCTCCCTTCCTCGAAAACCCTCTCATCCTCTCTTCATCATCCTTCCTTCAACCCTCAGCCAACCTTCGCTCCATTCCCTATATTATTCAAACACCCCATCCCTCCGCCAACCCTTTCTCCCTTCCCTCCATTATTTTGATCTCCCCTTCCACTTATCCTCACTCCCTCCCCACCATCTTCCCGGAAGCGACGGACGAACACCTCCGCCGTCGTCGCAGTCAAACGGAAACCGGAAGTGACCTGTAGCGAGCGACGATGGGGTTGCATATGGAGGGCAGACTGCAAAAGTCTTGGCCCTTCTCAACCAAAGCTCGTTGGCCAATCAACATCAGGGAATCGATAAATAAAATTGAGCAACAAACTGTGGGGAGAAGAACCCACAGAGGAGTGAATGGCCTTGAGCAAATAGCGAAGTGAGCTTCGAACTGTCATCCCATTTTTATAATGAAAAACAAGTACAGACAAGTTGGCCTTGGTCAAAAATCAGACAGGCATCCTGCTAATGTTCCTGCTCTCCCTTACAATCATGGCTTAGGATGGGCTTCAGCCTCGTTCTGTCAGATAGATCACTCACTCATTCGTTCACTCACTCACTCATTCACTCACTCATTCATTCAGTCACTCATTCACTCACTCAATCACTCGCTCATTCACTTAATCAATCAATCAGTCAATCAATCAATCATTCGAGTCAGAGTTCAGTAAGTAAGTCAATCCAGTCAGTCACTCATTCAGTGATTGCGTCAGTCAATCAGTAAGTTAGTACGTCAGTCCGGTCATCAGTCGGTTAGTCAGTATATAAGTGAGTCAATCGGTTGATCAGTCAGTCAATAATTCAGTCAATGAATCATTCATTCACTCAGTCAGTCGTACGTCAGTGTGACTGACACGCGACGAAATTAATTTTTCTTGTTTTAAATGACAGACAGACTATCATCAGTAATATCCACTGGAATATGTCTGTCTGTCCGTCAGTCTGTCTGTAAACAGTTCTGAATTAAAGCTAAGCAGCAATGAAGCAAACCAAAATGTCTGATTGCCTGCCTGCCTGTCTGTCTGCCTGCCTGTCTGTCAACAACTTAGAAAGCAAATAGTGAGTCCCTTCTAAGCAGAAAGGAAGAAAGAAAAGAGGGAAGAACAGAATGATCATATGCTAGCATTTAGATGTAAAGACGAAGTCATTTGTCTTGAATGTAATCAAGTTCTCGGCGCTTATCACCAGCGGCAGTTGGACAAAAAGTCTACAGCAGAAAGAAACGCTTCATCCGCGTTCCAATATTCAACTGATGTCATCTGACAGACAAAGACGTCGGGAACCATAGCGACAGGCACCAAAGACAAAGGCGTCGGTAGTCATAGCAACGGTAATCATGACAACAGGCACCGAAGATAAAGACCTCGGTAGTCATTGCGGCAGGCACCGAAGTCAAAGACTTCGGGAACTATAGCGACAGTTACCAAAGACAAAGATGTAGGCAGTCATAACAACAGTAACTATGACAGCAGGAACCGAAGACAAATACGTCGGGAACCATAGCGACAGCCACCGAAGAAAAAGACGTCGGCAGCCTTGTCAACAGTCACAAAAGACAAAGACGTCGAGAACCTTGGCAACAGGCACCGAAGACTTCTGGTCGGTTGCTTTGGCGACAGACAGTCATAGAAGACAAAGAAGTCGCTAGTAATTTCAACAGGCATCGAAGACAAAGACGTCGGCAGTTATAGAAACACGCACCAAAAGACCGTCTAATTGCCCTTATAGCGTTACTGACGAAGTGCCTAATAAAAAATCTGGCCATTTAGTGGGCCAACGTTTGACTTAACCGACGAATCCCTCTCTGGCATTTTTTGTCGAATGAGACGCTGCGTGAATTAACAGTTTTGACGACTGTCGCAAAATCCGTCTTCCTCTAAGAAAGATCCAATTGTAGCCGAGGAAGTGGATAAAAAGATGAATAGCAAATACACCTCTGTCTGTCTGTCTGTCTGCCTGTCTGCCTGTCTGTTTATGTCTGTCTGCGTATCTGTCCGTCTATGTGCTTCTCTGACTGCCTGCATCTGAGTGGATTCGAAGTTACAGACGTAACTGAGGAGGAGAACAACAACAACAAGAGTAGGCCTATATGTACACCAGGCTGTCTGTCTGTCCGTCCGTGTCTCTGTCTGTTTGTCTGTCTCTGTCTGTCTGATACCGTAGTATTATGCAAGCGTACCATTCTATGGAAACCAGAGAGTATATTAATATCTATTGACGTAAATCATGTAATTCTTGAAGAACCGTATCATATTTTATAAGCCTTGCGCTGTCTCCGTGCATTGGAGACTAGCTTGACAAGAGACCATCTGGACATGACGCTATCTGTAATCTTTCTCTGTGACTATATATATTCTCAAGTTTCGCTCTCTTCTAATTTCACATTTATTATTTATGAGTCTGTGCTTGGAATTATGTCTCTGACAGCTAGTTCTTTATTGGGGCGGGGTCATTAATTATATCAATGTGTCTTCCTTAGCCTCTTTCTATCTGGTTTCTGTCTAAGGTCCTCGTTTCCAAGCAAGATCTCTGATCTGCACGGTTTCCCCTGTGCCTTGAATCTTAACACTTAAGGGTGCGTCACTATACTGTCTGGTTGACGGTCATGTTACTCTTGCATGCTTGGGTTGCACTTCCATCTACTCGAAGTTTTTGCTCTGACTCTTGAACTTTATGGTCCATTGAATTTGTGTATTTCACATGTAATACACTGCCTGCCTCACATTTGATGTCTGTATCTTGAGTGGTATATTGTCTCCATTATATGATCGATACTTGTATATTTTTACCAGCTTTGCCATTGTTGCGGGTGCCTGTCGATTGAGCGTGCGTTCGTACTTTGCTATGGACATAATAACCTTAATAGCCTTATTGTGTAAATTATTACTAACAAGTGCTTAATCAATGTCCCAGTGTTAATGAGTGGAAACTGTGTTTTTGCCACTGACAGGTTATGCACTGTACCTTCATGCGATTCAAATTAATTCACACGTCATGACTGAAATATATCTATACCGATAAACAAGTTCTTTGTGTAATTATGCATAAGACATAAACAATGTATAAATGTCTAATGTATATACATGTATGATGTATATATATATATATATTTTGATACATGTATATCTAATGTGTTTGCTGTTTGGATACATCGACCTGGAATGACCTAACTCCATCTCAAAGGACTAAATTAATCACTGGTTTCTCTCCATCGGTTTGAAGGTGTTTCTTTTCCCCGGGGTTTCCGCGCCTCTGAATAGTCATTCTGTGAGAGGCGTGATATAAATCTAAAGATACGATACGAAACGTATACATATGCAATTTATGTGCTTGAATCATCATATGCCATTTCATGCATTACACCTCTGTCTCTGAAACATGCCCGCGATTGATATCTGGACTGTTTCAACTTTATAATTAAAATATTGTGTCTACGTTGTATATGCGCTACATAAAATGTACTTGTGTTTGTGTGTTTCGCTGGCAGATTGTTTCGATGTTGTCCGTCTTCTTCATTGTTCTCTCGATTCTATCATTCTGTCTTAAGACGCACCCGAACATGCGCGTTCCAGCCTTCCAGAACACGACCGTCTTGGCTAATCCCATGGAGGGATATACTGGATGCAACCGTTCTACCATCTGGCTGTTGGAGAAGAGGAAGACGGAGCCGCATCAAGCCTTCTTCTACCTGGAGTGCGTCTGCAATGCCTGGTTCACCTTCGAGCTGTTGACGCGCTTCACCGTCAGTCCGAACAAGTGCGAGTTCCTGCAGGCACCTGTCAACATGATCGACCTCGTTGCCACTCTATCTTTTTACCTCGACATGTTGCTGACGCAGCTGCGCAAGGAGAACGACATCCTCGAGTTCTTCAGCATCATCCGCATCATGCGACTGTTCAAGCTGACGCGCCACTCGCCAGGGCTGAAGATTCTCATTCACACGTTCAAGGCCAGCGCCCACGAACTCTCCCTGCTCATCTTCTTCCTCATCATCGGCATCGTCATCTCTGCCTCACTTGTCTACTACGCCGAGCGCATCCAGTCGAACCCCAACAACGACTTCACCTCGATCCCCGTCGGCCTCTGGTGGGCCATCGTCACCATGACGACGGTGGGGTACGGCGACATGACGCCGAAGACCTACCTGGGGATGTTCGTCGGGTCGCTGTGCGCCCTCACTGGGGTGCTGACCATCGCCCTGCCCGTGCCCGTCATCGTCAGCAACTTCGCCCTGTTCTATTCGCACACGCAGGCCAGGGCCAAGCTGCCGAAGAAGCGACGGAGGGTGCTACCCGTTGAGGCAGTCAGACCGAAGGGAGGTCAAGGCGGCGGGGGCGCCGGGGCAAGGTCCGACTGCCCTCCCTCGGCCGCCACGACTCCGCAGATCAGGCGACTCAATCTTTCGAAACACGGACTTCACGGACTCACCAACTCCGGCGAAGTCAAACAGAATCGATTGGGTACGAAACAAATGATTATATCCCTCATTTGTATCCATCTCTCATCCACACACCACACACACACAAACACACACGCTAAACACCCCCCCACACATGTATTGCATTGCATTGTATCTCGCATTTATAGAGCGCCTCTAAGAGGGTGAACCATTCAGAAGTGCTACCATGGCGCAAGGCTACTCGAGAAGAAGCAGGATTAGTGAAAGCGAACGAGGATGAGAGACTGCCAGATAAGATATTAGAGCAAACAGATGGAGAAGGCGCATTCCACAGAGAGGGACCAATTGAAGCATAAGATCGCGACTGAGCCAAAGCTGTTCTAGGTCGAGCAACCGAGAAGTCAAGTCTATGGAGGGAGAGAAGTTGACGACGGGAGGAAGTTGAATTTGATGAAGTCTGTATATACATATATTTTATATGCATACTGAATTACTTAATCACATACACACATCATGACACATGCGATTCCTTCACATGGGCATAAATATTTAATGTGCGATTTCTTTTGTCATCATCATCAGCATCCGTCTCTTAAAGACCGGTTGCTGTTTAATCACTTATCTGGTCACCGGTGCTAGATATGTTCAGCATTTCCAATCCCTTCTTATATAGGACGAGGTTCCTGGATTGCATGGTCTGGGTTTCCTAATACTTACAAAGCTAGACATAAATGTACACATTTAATTGAAAAAATAAGCGCATTCCATGCATTGCCAACACTCGGATCAGAGTAAAATATGGCTATATAGACTCAGAGAGCGTTTCTTAGTATCTCACTCTGGCCCTGTCTCTCTATCTCTCTCTCTTCCACAATCTATATGTTAATATATATATATTTATATGTATATATATATATATGTATATATATTGATCATTGCCTTCAAACGTATGTTTGTCTACTTTTTATTTATCTATGTATCTGTTTCTCCTCGATTGCATGAGGTCTCGCCATCTCATACTCAAAAATAATATCTACAGTCCAATAAGTACATGACCACAAAACACGACGTCGTTATTATATATATATATATTATGTATATACATATACATACATATATATATGTATGTATATATATATTTGATACATTACTGGCCAATACTATAGAAAGTAATTCCCATATTGCGTGCGTGAGTGTATTATGGCTGATACGACAGGCATTGAATCTTCTTCTGTTTTATAAATCCGCTTACTTCAAGACTTGTCTAGCATCAACGGTTATCATCAAGACATAATATATGTAGAAGTAGACGTTATTAATCGACAGTTCTGAATGTTAGGTTCCTCTCAGTCTATAGAAAATATCTAATTAAAATGTCTAACAGTAAGCCCCAAAATTGCCAACCTCAGCAAAACAACTATCAACGACAGTATAACTAATCCATGGGTGTCAACAATCCTGTCAACAGGCAACTTTTGGCCCGCTGACCATGTCTTTCTTGCCAGTAATTTTATAATAAAAATCGTCAGTAATAATAATAATAATAATAATAATGATAATGACACTAATAATACGTCGTTCCAGAAAGCCATCTATCTGTCTCACTCCGGAGCACAGTTTCAGCAACCGCGAAATCAGTATTTCCATTGGGAACTAAAAAAATATAAATAAACATAATCAATGTCATAGTAATAATAATAGGGGCCGATCCAGACGATTTTATATTATTCTTAAACAGTGTTCAATAAGTTCTTGAGAGATCATATGTACATCAGAGCAAAAAATAATAATAAAAGTATCGATTATAATAATAATTGTTATTATTATTATGCATGCATTTGACGACTCTTTAAAGAGCTCCATTGAAATTGCTGAGCTCGTCGCTGTGCTATATAAAGTTTCAAATAGTCATTACAAAACATAATAGTGATACTACATTTCAGAGTCTTGCATTAGACCTACATTTGACTATGTTACATTACATCGCACTGCATCTGCCTAGAGGTTTTTGTCGCCAAAGAGCATCAAAAGTATAAGATGTTTTCGTTTAGAGCTGCACAGGTCAGTGAAGCTAAGGAATTATTTATACGGAATTATTCATTTATTGCGAGTGTATGGCAAGGGTCATTCTCAGAGGACTGGCCTTAGGCTGAAAGATCAGTTGGTTAAAGCGGAGGCACGGCAAGAACTGCAATCAATCAACCCCGATAACCCCTCCCCGATTGGCCAGAACAGCTCAATCTCAGATGAGGCGCTTTGGGAATTTTAAAGTGGAACATAGAGGCCGAGACGTTACCAAAGGGTAACGGGTCGATAGTCTTCACAGGTGACTCTGCCTCTGCATCACCACACGACCGCCACCATCTCCGGCTACCACCGTAGCACCATGGAGTCTCATCGGCTTTGCCCACCCCCGGATTTTGACCTGGCAACCGGCCGCGGAGCGAAGCGAGAAATTTGGCAATTTTTCACTTGATTTGGTATAGCGTCGTCTTTAAGCGAAGAATACTCGTTAGCCTTAAAAAGAGAAAATTCTGAGTTTCATCAATGCGGGGTACAATGTCGTAAAGTATTGATTGAAGATTGGAAAAGCTTAGTGACGACAGGTCAACATAATTTGTCCAGATAGCGAGTTATGTTGCTGAGGCTTCAGAAATTTGAGTATAGATAGAAAACTGTTCTTTTGCCACAGCTAACTCATCCATTACATGCTAACGCAAAGATTTTTAGACAGATGCACGCGTGGACTCACATGTGGCCAGCGCCGTATTTACCACTAGGCCAATGAGGTCCTGGCCTACAGAGGCGACATATTTCAAAGGGCGGCTAAAGTTGAATTTAAATTATTTTAAATGTTACAAATGAATGATAAAGCAAGTCAGTGGACTATATTTACTCATTGCGTTATATAGTTATTAAAGCTTAAACTAATACACTCGCTGAGTTAACACTTTTTATTTATTTTCGTTTTTTAACAAAAACAGACTGGCAGTGCCTGTTTTTCTTTCTACTATAATGTCTGTTAAAATTTGTGGATTTCAAGATGTAATTTCGATAAGCCTATTGAGAGGGGTGGCATAGAAATCTTGGAATAGCGGCGGACAATTAAATCCACCTCTGCACGTGACATGTATTGGTCTCGGTATCTACGAGTCTTGCAGTGCTTGTTTCTCTTCCTCTTCTACCCGATTTTACCCGTGATAACCCGACCCATTGGGTAGGTTGTAACGATGGAACGCTGAGGAGGTCCACATAGGCTTTGGTCCATGGACTGGAAAGACCAATGACGGATGATCAGCGCGTGACGTCTAGAGGGAAGATCAGTTCCATTTCAGCGATCACGGCCTGATGCATGAACTATTTGGAAAAGGGTTAAACGTGATAGAGAGCGTTTGTGTGTGGCATGGCATGGAGGGATTTTTGGCGGCAGAATGAATATACGACGACCATTTTATGAAGGCCACGCATTGCCGACTGAGAAGTCAAACGATCGTGCCAGATCACAACGCTCATGCATCGGATAACACGGGCATAGATAAATGATTCCTCTGTCTGTCCGTCCGTTCGTCTGTCTGTCTGGCTATATATGTATGTATGTCCGTATGTCTGTCAGTCGGTCAGTTAGTAAGTTAATCAGTCAGTCAGTTGGTTAAGTCAGTCAGTCAATCTGTCAGTCAGTCAGTCAGTCAGTCAGTCAGCCAGTCAGAGTAAGTCTGTCTGTCTGTGTCTGTCTGTCTGTCTGCTTGGTTAGTCTATCTGTCTGACATCCCGTCTGCTTCTCTGGATAAATATGTCCGTCTGCTGGTTTTTCTGTCCATCTGTCTTTTTCTGTCTGCCTATCTCTTACTAAATCCTTGCTTCTGCTTGTCTTTCCGTCTGTGTGTCTGTGCGTCTGTCAGTCTACCTGTCAGTCTGTCTCTATGCTGCCGTGCATGCCTCTGTCCCATCCAGCGCTAACACATTTATCACCATAACCGACTAAGCAGCGGACGCAACATGGAGAGAGGAGGAGTGGTGTCTAGGAGCAGATAGCATGGACGACCCACTTGGACGGGCGTCCAGACGAATCTTTTGCGGTACACAAATCACTGCATCATTCGGACGATGCTCCGATTCCTGTCTCTTCTGCTGCTAACGTCTGCTGGCATCGCTTGCTGCTGCTGCTGCTCTGTCGGCTGCTGATGGAACGGCTTCAGCAGCTGCTGTGGTGCTGACGCTGTGGGCGGAGGAGCATCCTATTTCTGCCGATGGGGCGTTTCGTTATAGCTCACTAATTCGACATTATATGTTGGATGAGACTCGGCGAACCGGAATTGCCTCAGCGATGGCAGCGAAGCCAACGCCAGGCAGCAGCAGCACGGATGCAGAGCGACGGCACATTGGCTACTCCATCATGCAAAGCTTCGATGGCATCGTGTCGTATACTGCCGCATGCATAATACATCGTAATCGCCTCGAAATATACACTGGCATGCGCTGTCATTGACATTGCTGGGACATCTTCTTGTGTGTATATACATATATACATAATCATATATGATATACAATACATGCTCATGATATAAAATGTATGTAATATATATTATACGTTGATATATATAATAAGAATATATAATATACAAATAATAATTATATATAGGTCTATTTGTGTGTGTGTGTGTGTACTGTAAATACCATTCATGTATTTTTCATTGGCATAATCGAATCATTAATGGACGAATTCATCAGCCAATCAACGACTAATTGCAGAGTCATCGACCGACGTAGCTGTTATGTCCAAACATATAACACTCATTGTGAACATTAAAGATCTGTGCTCTCAACATCTCAACAGTGCAAATAGGTGTAGCATTTGGCCTGCTGTGTGTTTATTCAAAGATGGCCTGGAAATCATTGCCTTTGATATATATATATATATATATAAGCACTGCAATCTCTGTCAATGTTCCCTCCTATAGACGTGGAGCCAGCGCATACAAGAATTTAGTGTGGGCAATGCGCCCACAAATTTGTTTGGCAGTAATAACGAGCCCCGATTTATTATCATGGAAATACGTAAATCGAGTCTACTAGCCGGCTTACTTTAGAAATTTTGGTTTCTTGGCTGAGACGTTCCCTTATTTGACTTGAGATAAGGAACGAACGTTTCTTATGTTATCAGAACTTATCACCACAGACTTTTAGATAAGGTCGTAATTTAATAATTATCGCATTGAGCTCGGATCTGTGCACAAAATTGTGAACCATTTATAAACTGTTACCACACATAATTTCTTGCGCGCACAATATCCAACAGATTAGTCAACACTATAGGGAATGAAACCCATTTTGGACTATCAGAAAAATATCCTTTGTATAACTGAGCTCGTCAAACACGCGGATTTGTCAAGAAAATAATATTTTATGCACGTTCATCTCGAAGCTTCGCTTTATGATGTTGGAATCATATTACATGCGAACACGGAGCATTCAAACATTATCCATAATATGATTGATCATATTTTTCTGATAGTCCAAAATGGGTTTCATTCCCTTGTGTTGACTAAACCAGAAGTTGAACACATTTGCCATCGATGATCCCTAATGTCTCGCAGTCGTGCCCCGCTGAATGATCTGTCTTGTGCGAATATTTCATGTCCAAGAGAGAATGGGAAAATATTACATACAAGTGTGACATGAAATTCTAAAGAAAAAGTCCTTTGAAATAACCTCAAAAAATTCCTTTTTGTAGCAAACATTTGAAAAACGAACGTCACTTATGGAAATGTAAGAGCTATTTCAGCAATTCTGTTGCAAATGTGAGTAAACATTGCTGTAAAGTCTCTCACATTAAATTAAATCGCCCAAAAGCTGAAAATATCAGAATGATGACTCATCTTGCATCTCTTGCGTTAAGGTCCATGAGCGCATTACAGTAAACTACATAACTGAAATCTCTTTTAGAAGCCTCGCTCCCGTTTAAAGTTCTGTCATAAATACATTTGCATAACTGTCTTCTTAAAGACCAGTGTAATCTTTCTTGAAACTTTAATTTTAATTTCACGATGATATAATAATGCCACATGCTTCAGTTATAGGCATATTCCGGTGCAAGTCTCATGAAAAATGTACAGTTGTAAACGTTTCCTGAGCGCTTATAAATCGTAACTATGTCTAGTATGAAGATCTTTTATACAGTAGTTGCATATAGATGGTGTGAAAGCGAACAGTCGGTGTGCATTTTATGTAGGTCGTGTCTGAGTTTCTGACTGCACCCTTGGAGCCTGATGAAGTACGCCAAGGTCCCCTTGAAAAATCCAATGAGGTTTCGAAATGTATAGATAGGCTCTCTCTCTCCCTCCCTCCCTCCCTCCCTCCCTAATGGCGAAGTTTCGTGTGTAAGTGTCATTTGAACGTCTCGCGCCCTCTGCAGTTCAACAGCATAAAGCAACATTAAGAACCAAGAGATTCATTGCTTAGGTCGCCGCGCGTTATCGCCACAATCCATACATACGTACGCTTTCACTGGTCTCCCCATTCACGCATGGAATACACCATCTCCCAAATCAAACTTAACGACTTCTTACCCATCATAAGGCAATGACTATATGTTATCATTACCAGATGTCATATTGCACTCAATTGTCTGCTTAAACATACGCCTGTACATAAACGCCGCCAACGCCTTATATATATATATATATATATATATATATATATATATATATATATATATATATATATGTATAACCACTGCTCTCTTCTTTTGACTTCGGGCTAGTTTTGATCAAGGATGAATTCTCTCGTACATCATTTGGCTTTGTACTAATGCTGACCCCAATTAGATCTTTAAATGCACACACACACATGATCACATGTACACATGCAATACTTAATTATATACATGTATACACGTATACCTGATAACATACCAGGAATACATTCATATAATGCTGAAAAACATACGTTCGTCGTACATGTAAATATTAACGATAATATAATAATTTGGTCCAAGGACCAATGGCCAGTAGGTGTCCATTTTGCACATTTGACCGATTGTTCTCCATGCTTTTCAGTTCTGGGCTTGGCCCGTGTGACGTCCGAGCCAGTGTGTTGTCACGATGTGTATAGGGTTTCTATCGTCTTTATTCTTTACGTCCGACGTATTTGCATCCGTTCGACCGACCATCCTCTTATTTCAAGGCTAAGGACTGGCTCTGCCGTTGTAAACAGAGACGAAGTAGACATACTACGACAATTATGGGTGAACAACTTGTCCACTTTCACCACGAAGTGATTCGATTGTAAGCCATCGAACATCCCGCTAAGCCACCGCGTTCCCAACTATGTCATATACACTGACAAAATTTATATGAAGCGATATTGGCACAATATGCTGATTATTTTATACTGTGTCCTTGCATTAAGCAATGTTTAGTTCCCTCGAAGCTCTTCACGGATGACAATAAATATGCACACGCAGGAATTCGTGATTGTATATACATACAAAGATACATACATACATAGGCCCTACATATGCACGCATTCATACACACACCACACATAATATATATATATATATATACGCACATGCATGCACATACAAAGGGCAGATGCAACAGCTATTCAGGGGTTAGTGGGGTCTCAATTCAACCGAGTAATGAGGCAGCAGCGCTTGCAGCAAACGCAACAGCAGCAGCAACAGCAGCAGCAGCAGCGACGCCAACTCCAAAGCATCGTCCAGTAAGATTTATTACGACTGCGCAGCAAAACTGTAATTCATTAGCGACAGAAAATAATGAGTTTTGAGGCGAGAAGATGCCTTCCGTGCGCTATTTGTTGATTGAAAGAGCGGATTTGGTCTTCATTTGATTGCAAGGACGACGCTATCTATGCCAACCGTGTGTAGCATTTGATGTTAGCATCATAAACTTACACGAAGCCACACAAATGCAGACAACTTGGAATCATTCTTGATACGGGCTTCAGGGTCATTACGGGATATAAAAATATATAAGTAATGCCGTGGCAGAGGCATGCACGGCAACTTATAGAGACAGACATATATATATATATATATTGTATATGTATTGTGTAATGTATTCATAAAATGAGTAGTCCCTTAAGTTTGTCCTGAGTATGATGTGTCAGCGATTTCATCTTCTTGGCCATGGCATACATGTATGACAGCAGATGGAAGTCCTCTGCTTCGCCGTATCATCTTCTCACCAACAGTATACGGGCAGTGTGCTCACTATGGCCACGTTGTTAGGGAATACATACTTGATTACATACATGGGATGTACATGTATAATCTTAAAATATCTTAGCTTGTTATACGGTCCATCGCCGCGTTGGATGTCGACAAATGCATCTATCAATTAGACAGTTTCTTATTAAGTAATCCAACATCAAATAAGCCAAAAATTACTTATCCTGTACAGTTGTCGATCACTAAGGGAGACCCAATTATGGGAACATTTTGCTCTCCGGACCCCCTTATCTGGATGTCCCTGACATAAGTTGTGGCACAGTGACCGAGCGGTTAGAGCGGTCAGCCCGTAACGTTCAGTGTACGCTGAGCGAGTGGGTTAGAGCCTCGTCCGAGGCGTCAGTCACTGTGTAGAGACCTTGAGCAAGTCCTTCGCGCAACATTTGCTCTGCAGTACAACTGCAATTACGCCGGCGAGGCGTGTGTGCACTTCTGAGCAAAAAGATGTTGGAAGAAGGGCGGAATGACATTTCGATAATAAATAAATAAACAAGTTAGGAGTCTAAATCCCAATGCGAAACCGTGAAATGTGAGCAACTTCATTTTTTCTTATCTAGAATTGCTAAGACCAGCTGCATGCTTGTTAAGTACATAAGAAATAGACCAAATAATGTTGGGACGACGACGACGTCGATGCAGATGTTGAGATCACATGTCTAATAAGACCAGAAATTTATACAAGGCTTATATGCGTAAGGTAGAACCATTCGCCCGCACTGTCATCGTCCTCTATAAACGACCGTCTAGGTAAATATGCATTACCAATACGGTTGGACGTCGTTTAATTCCGAACACGCTTTAATGGACACCCACACGGACAGAGACACACAAACAAACATACAGACAGAGAGAGACACACACCCGAGGAGACAGACAGAGAGAGACACCATAGAGACAGACATAGAGACACGCACCCATGCAGACAGAGAGAGACACCCCAAAACAGACAGTTGGAGAGAGAGACACCCATATAGACAGAGAGACACACACTCATACCCACGCACGGGACCCTCTGCCACACACAAACCCGCACGTACCCACACGCAGCATACAGTTGAAACGAATCTTGGTTGAAACGTGGTCGTTGCTTGGCGTTTGATCTGGTCGGTTGATAGGCAACCTCTCTCCCTCCCGAAGCACATGTCGTCTGTCCCTTTGAATGCCGGGCATGCCATGGCATAAAACGACGAATCTATAAGCAATGACAAACTGTAAGACAAGCGACACATAGAGGCTAATTGGACGAGATGCGGAAGAGGATTGACGGGGGGTTCATCGGTGGCAAGATGCAGACATCTCCGTATACGGCTCTTCTGACCGACGGGAGAACGGTTGCTACTTGCTTCAACGAACGGATCAATAGAGGACTACCTGCTCAGCGAAGAGGGTATTTGGATCACCAGAGAACGATGACAACACAGCGACTATGATGATGTTGATAGTGATGATGATGGTTGCGGAGGTGGTGATGGTGGCGATGATTATGACGACGATGGTGATGATGATGCTAACGCTGATGCTAATGATGCTGATGATAACAATGACGATGAGGATTATGATGATGAGGAGGAGGAGGAGGAGAAGGAGGAGGAGGACGATGATGATGACGATGACTACGACGACGACGGCGACGATAGCGACGATGACGACGACAATGTCGACCACAATGTCGATGATGATACGGCTCTAGGTCTTCAGTTTGCTCCTTCCTCAATTTCTCAGCCGCCTGAGGTCTTTAGTTAAAATACAGATTACATTACGCTCAACTGTAATTTATTCGATTCTGATTAGGGAACGCCACTGAGGAGTTTATTCTTGAAGTGACGATTCACACAATTAATGTAAGATTACAGTTGCAATGACGCTGTTGAGGCTCTTTGGCGACAAAGACTTCCTGGCGAATGCAATGTTGTACAATATGATATGAACAACAACAGCAATAACAACAATAGCAAGCAACAATAAAGAAACAGCGTCAACAAAACTGGACAAGAACTCTGCCGCCGTCGCAGACAATGCACCAGTCACCATTACTCCGCATCTTCTCTGCTGTCAGTAATGATTGTCAGTTTGCAAATTCACTGCACAATTCTCGCCGTCATTCTGTGTATCCTCTCTGCTTGCGGTGTTCGATTTTCTTGCTGGGTCCTTCCAAAGCCACCCTTATTCCGCTACGCAATCAAACCTGTCGCATCGTTTTCTGCGTCGTTCTGTCTCTGTCTCCCACCTCAGCCTGCTTCTCACTGTACCCGAATCGTAATTCTAATTGTACTCTAAAAATTTCTAAAGCGCCACTTGAAAGACAAGTGCAGGGCACCAGCCTATTCAAAACTGGTGGGGCAAAGCCCCCAGTTTTAGTGCTCAGTGCACCCCATGCCACACCAATCGGTTCCTTTTTATGTTTCTCCAGTGGCTTTTTAAGATGACCTTTGTTAAGATGATTTGTGCCCCAATCCATTTTTAAAATTTCTGGGAGGCAAAATTCAAAAGGTTGGGGCAAAAAATTTTTGGCGCTTTGCCCAATATTTTTTAAATTATGCTCACCTTTTCAAAACCTTGTTACACCACTCATATATATACATATATATATATATAACTAGGTTTCAGACTGCCGACTGATTCGCGTGTGTAAGCCTATGCTTGTACAGTCTTTATGTTGTTTCACCCGCATGTACGTCTCTGTTAATATATTTAGTCGTTAGTACGCATTTGTTCCCGGAGAAGTGAAACGAAGCAAGCGGTCTGAAGGCATCAATAACGTCGCCCAAACAAACTCCGACTCCAAAGCCCAACGCAACAGCGGGTGCTTCGGCTAACACGCCCAATAAATATCAACCGCTAATGAACATTATTATTTAGTATATTTACTAAATGTATACACTATAGGTTCATATGTTGGGAACATGCTGATGTCCAGTATTGATCTCCATAGGATGGAGGACAATAAATGTGTTAAAATTAATTGGAGAAAAAACATGCAACATGTACAACTGAAATTTTATATTGCCCTTCTTACAGTCAGCTCAGAAGTGCACACACGACTCGACGGCGCAATTGCAGTTGTAATGCAGAGCAATTGTGCGCGAAGGACTTGCTCAAGGGCCTTACACAGTGACGCTCCGGACGAGGGTCGAACCCTCACACTGACTGTTACGGGCCGACCGTTCTAACCAATCGGCCACCGTTCCACACATGTAATGAAGATGTGCAGTTCTAATGTTATGTTCAATCAGTTTGTCTTGTATGACTAATACAACCACACAGTCTTATCATCAGCGTTGATATGATGATGGAAACATTTCCAACATTCCAACATGCTTTCTTACAGAACAGCGAAATATGTGGAATTGTTCAGTAGGCCTTCTAATATAGAGGAAGTGTACTGTTGTGTTTGGCAGTAACTCCCACACTACTGGCACTCTGGCATTGCCAGCACCAAGCCCGGATAAAGAAAGATGGCGACTCCAATTCACAAAGTGTTTCCAGGAACCTCTCCCCATAGCATAGTAAAAAGCTGTCTTTTTTCTAAGCACTAGGAAAGCCCCGGATGTGCACATGGTGCTTTCTATAGATATCTTGACACTGTGACGTCTAGCTGCATTGGCTTCGTACAGTCACTTACATATATATATATAGTGCACTCTCGTCATTAAAGGGTCAAAGAACTGTTATCTATAGCTAGAAGGATCTGTAGCGCTCAGGCCTTCAATCACTTTTGTGTATCTCGTGCAGGGTAAAAAAAACCACTGAATGAAAAATCGGTGGCAAAACACCGATTAATCATTCCAATACCGGATATTTCTGAACGCTATATGAAGCATCCAAGATAAGCGTTGAATAGAAAAGACGACACACTAATCTTTTGAACGGTGGACCGTGCAATGGACAAACCAGTTTACCATGTAATACGCGAATGGCCATTGACAACCAATAGTATGGATCAGAATTGTCTGACTGGTGATGTCAGAGCCTAGCTTTAAGATTTTACATTCTTTTAAATAAAATCAATTATTCAACTAAAGTAAAGAGCTCGCATTGTGTTAAATAATATATAGTTAAGCAAACACGATTATGTGGCGCTCGTTTATTACTGATTCTGCATATTATTATGTTTATGACAGTTTTTCTCATTCCTTTATATATATAATTTTATATATATATACATATATATTGGGTTTGAAATGTTTTTAGCAGACGCGCAGGAAGAAATCTTTCATTCATCGAACTTCAGATACATAAATCGCCAATCTAAAGTTAAACGCAAAACCGCAAATTATAAATATTCATGAGCCTGGTGCAAATTCAAAGGGACTGTCCAGAGGTGGTCAAGGAAAACTCCAGATGCAATCGCCAGACACGCCCCGAATGAGGATATATATGGAAGAGAGAGAGGAGACAATTTCGTCGCCTGTTTTAATTGCTATTCTGACCGACTATGTTATACGCGAGTGACGTAATTATGTTTCATTGCAATCATCATTATAAAATGAGGATTTTTAGACCAGATGATGTATATGCACCTTTGCATGTATGTGCGTATGTTGACCTATATATGCATGGATGTATGCTTCCATCTTTTTATGCATACGTGCGTTATTGTATGCACGTCCCCAATACAATACGGGCAAGAATTATTCATTCATAGGGCTTACAATAAAACGCAAACATTACCACGATATAATTGCATACATACATATTTATTTATTATTATTTATTTATTTATTTATTTATGTGACTATCTATCTATCTGTCTGTCTGTCTGTCCGTCCGTCCATCTATCTATCTATCTATCTATTTATCTATCTATCTATCTATTTATCTATCTATCTATTTATCTATTTATCTATCTATCTATCTATTTATCTATCTATCTATTTATCTATCTATCTATCTATTTATCTATCTATCTATTTATCTATCTATCTATCTATTTATCTATCTATCTATCTATTTATCTATTTATCTATCTATCTATTTATCTATCTATCTATCTATTTATCTATCTATCTATCTATTTATCTATCTATCTATCTATCTATTTATCTATCTATCTATCTATTTATCTATCTATCTATCTATCTATTTATCTATCTATCTATCTATTTATGTATTTATTTATTTATGTATTTTTTTATTAGTCTGCATTGATCTTTTATTGAATAACTCTGCCACTGTATTGCTTATATCTTAGATTAATTACTGATCTCACATAATTAAGTAGGTGCTGTTATGCCCAGTATTGCATTGTATGTGTGTCTGCGTGTATCTGTGTGTGTCTGTGCGTGTGCGTGTGTGCCGTTGTATATGTGGGTTTGTCTTCAAAGACTATTCGTCTGGTCTTCTGTCTGTGATATATATATATATACATATAATTCGTCGTGCCATCTGAAGCAGCCGTCGGCGTTTCTTAATAGTAACTCGGAGACCTATTACGTTCCACCGCTGCCTCGTAATGTAGAAGCAAGTTCAATCTCAGCGTCGTCCAAACCCATTTGCCACAAAAAGCACGACCATTATGTAGGAAGTAAACCTTATTCCAGCTTCGTGTAGCCCTGTTTGTGTGTGTGTATACATATGCAAGGATTTGTGCATATACATGAGTATATGTTTGTATACATAGTTCATCTATCCATTTATTTGTGAATAAATGAATGTGAGCGTGTATGTATGTAGGCATTAAAAAACTCTAGCATAAACTCTAACTGGAATACCTGTCATTAATAATCTTCGTCCCCTTCAGGCACAGGCCTTTGATACACGTTCCAAAATCCCGGAAATCAGTTAGGGATGATTTTGCATGTTAGCCTAGAAACCTTGGCAAACGCTTAATGTTTCACGCCTTCTATTAAGTAAGTCGACTCGTCAACTTTCATGTAGTGATTCATATTAAACTGATTAGCGAATTCACGTGTTATTTATGCGTCTGTTTTACTCGCTAGAATCCCACTGCGTGTCCAAGGTCATTTCATTATCGTGGCGCTGATTTAGAGGCAAAGAGGCCATTGTTCAGTTAAGATCCAGGTATAAGATCCAGGTCTGGTCTTCATTTGCGCGTACGCCACCCTGTGGTTAAAACCGAATTATGCTCTTGTTACGGTTATCGACGCCTCTCCCTCCCTCTCCGTTGGAATCAGGCAGTCATCCACACACCGCAGACAGATAAATGATTCATAAGGGTAATTAATGAATAAATGATCATGAATCGCTAGTCTTCCCCGATGCAGGCGCGGAACAAGAGCAAGGTAATTTTTCCTCTGAAATAATCGTTCCAATATGTCTCCTATAACACGGCAGATACTAGAATAACGGGAGATGAGATGAAGCTTTCGCGAGCGCAATACAGACAGACGAGAAACTGCCAGAAAAGTGATCCGTCGAATGCTTTTGATGTTTCACCAGAAGACCAACGATCCGTTCGGTCAGATGCCACCGTCGAAGATGAAATCTCAAGTTTCCGTCCTCTGATCGTTTCAGTCAGACGTGAAATTATATTCGTTTTAATGGCAGACGAAAAAGCTAATCGAGTCCTACAGTGACGCTGCAATAGGACGACTGCGATATGTGTATATGAGAAATGTTAGGCACTGATAGACCAGGCAATCAACTTAATAACAGGATAGCAGGATGAGGGTTATTGCTGCTGCAGGATCAGAAAGATGGTCACTTGGTGAACGGTATAGATAGGATGAACATGCTTGACAGTGATCGTGATACTGTATCAAGGTATACAGCATATACTAAACACTGATACAGGTTCACAAGCACTGTCTGATATATCCATCCTATCCGCGCAATTGGTGTGAATTAATTATGGATAGGATGCTAGAAAGAGAGGTTGATGTAGAAAGGCAGAGTATACAACATATGACATGAGATCATGGCGGAATGAACAATAACATGGAAAATGAATGTGGTGATCCCCATTATCATCGCCCAGACAATGGATTGATCTACATAAGAAGTAGTCATAAAGCGAGCGGAACCATAATATTTCCTCCCAAAGTCTCTAAACAAAGACTTGTAATTATTCAACTCGGTCGTCTATCTGCCTTTCTTTAACAATTCCCCGGACTAGGACTGTTCTTGGTTGTAGTGCTTTCTCGGTGGCTGGATCCATGGCAGATTCTGGAACTACCTCCCTGAGTCTGTGGAACTGCCTCCCTGTGTCTGTGGAACTGCCTCCCTGTGTCTGCTCAGTCTGCTCAGTCTCTTTCTTTGCTTCGATCTCGACTCAAAGCCTTCCGTTTTCAGTTACATACCCTCAGTAGGCTGTCTCTCTCTCTCTCTCTCTCTCTCTCTCTCTCTCTCTCTCTCTCTCTCTCTCTCTCTCTCTCTCTCTCTCTCTCTCTCTCTTGATGGACTGACCCCCTGGAATTGACTTGATCATGGTTGGATTTGATGCGCCATCAATCTGATGCACTCAGCATTATACACGTGAGCAATAAAAGTGCTGAATAATAATAATAATAATAATAATAATAATAATAGTAATAATAATAATAATAATAAACGAACCAATCACGTCATTGGCCATTTTAATCAACGATTACAGCAGTCATAAAAAAAGCTCTGCAATGGTCTTGTATTACCTGCCGATAAAGAATGTGTAACTACCTTAATACTCCATGATCCATCCATATGATACGCGAGTTTGTTTTACAGTGAGTTTTGGAAGCTAGTTTTTCGTTTTTTAACTAGTTTGTCACTTACAATTTTCGTAATAGGCATTGCAGCCGCATTGGCTCTGTTTTACGATGATCCGTTCTTTAGGCCTTCAATCACGCAGTCTTGTTTGTAATGATATGTGCATATACATGTATACTTGTTTGTATATATAGTTCATCTATCTATTTATTTATATATGCATGTGAACACATATGTATGTCGGCATTGAAAAGCATACGAACGATGGTTATTGGCTCCTCTTTTGGTGGACCAAATGCTGTAATCGTTGAGTCGGTCAGTTGCTGTTCACTCTCTGCGTCTTTGTCCAATGCTTGTCGTCACGGCATGCAAGCTAAATCCACTTTCTCATTATGCCCACAATTACATTACATCATAATTATATTCGTCGAGCGGAAAGAATCGGGAGTTGAATATGAATCTGTATCCAGGATAGTAAGCGAATGTGTCCTAAACTTAACCCTGACGACTTCAAACTCTTCTGGATTCATAACTCCCCAACTTCTATGTATTAAACTCTCCTGAGTAGGTTCCTGAAGCAGCGCTACATAAATGCTCTGAATAAATGAATGAATAAATCTCGACTTTTATCAAGCGCGCTTGAGGCACGCCTAAAAAGCGAAGTCATGGTGGATAGAAGCAGCGTTTACCTGCTCTAAATGGGATACATGAAATTGAAATTAGTCATCCTGAAGATTGGCAAACCAAAGTTGCCCGTGCACTGATGCGCCATTTGGTCTTTCTGTGGCGTGTTTAGCAGGTGCTGGTGAGGAAGGAACACCTATGCTACGGTTGAATAATTCACTGGAGAAGAGCGAAGTGACGGTGACATCAAAGTCTTCCTCCAGCGCCGTTAACAAACTCACCGGAAAGCACTCAGTCGATCTCAGCTCAGCATCGTCGTCGTCGTCATCAAAGCATGGCGTAGCGGCAAGAACCGCCTCTCTCCTCGAGAGAAAAACGTCTCTAGGCAAGGACTGACTTACAGTTGCTAGTAACTTTGGATCATCTCAATAGCTATATTTTACTTTATCTAGCTTATCTAGAAACTTCTATGACGCTGTCACAGTCTCCTACCAGAGCTGCACTTTGTCATCAGCATCCACTGAAAATCAGTAAGTTCTTTGTTGATAAGCAGTTTATTCTCCGATGAGAATCGGTCAATTCTCAATTGAAAATCAGTTAATTCTCAATTGAAAATCAGTCAATTCTCAATTGAAAATCATCAGTCAATTTTACACTGAGAATCAGTCAATTCTCAATTGAAAAGCAGTCGATTCTCTATTGAAAATCAGTAAATTCTCAATTGAAAAGCAGTCGATTCTCCAGTAAAAATCAGTCAATTCTCAATTGACAATCAGTCAATCCTATAACCTTGTGCAACGCGTCTAACAATAATGAAACCAACCTACATGTATGTTTCCCATTATCTGACGCAATTACTATTCCGCACACTATTAACCCCGGAACCCTATTTCACGTCATGGCTACGACGGGCGTTTACTCATCGCTCAATTGAAACACGCAACGATTACTGCATTGGCCTCTCGACATTTGTCAGCAATAACTATTATTAGCTTCAGCTCGTGATCTCCACGCTAATCATCAGCTCTTCCTGCATATATCACTGTCAACTGACCTCTCGGCTGTGTCGTCGCTACACTGCACTCAGCAGCAAGACCAGCACGGATGATTTAACTTCACATGCGTAGGGATTGAGCGATGAATGCGGCTGGAGAGACGACCTTACGGACGAAGGTCATTTGCTGGTCATCTATTCCACCATGCTGTTTCCATTTCCATGTAAAATCAATAAGAAAACACAAGTAATATGTACTGGTTCAGATAAAAGCCCCAGTAGAACATTGTAGAGTCTATGTTATGATATTTGAAGTCAATTGGCAGATGATATCAACACCTTTGTATTTAGCTAAGTATATGTCCATCACTGTCAAAGTGTTTACCTGCGCTGACAGACGTTCCATCAGGCAATATAGGCTTTATATAGCGCCGTTCTACCTCTGTGAGTGGCAGACGTCGCGATTTTACTTTTAGAGTAGGGCTTACTTCTCTGCGACTTAATGCGAAAACCTCTGTCTGGTCTCCTCCCGTCCTCTCCGATCTGCGGATCGACTTGATCATCTTGTTCCACGGGCAAGGACTGCTATAACCCAACACCGTGCCTTTGCCATCGTGGACCCTTCTATGACCTACCTTCTTATCCGTAGCAAGCTTCTAATCGGCTCCCACCCTCATCCCTTCTTTGCCTAAAGACTTTCTGATTTAGTCGGGTCTGTCACGCTGAGAGCGTTTCCGAATTGCTTGCAGTGCAAGAAGCGCTATATAAATCATGCGATGCGATACTTCAAACACAGCGCTAAATAGAATTGCGTCTCACACTATATTTTGTGTCTGTCTTTCTCTTGTCCCAACAGGCAGGTGGTTGCGGCCTCCTCAGCAGGCTCTCGGCGGAACAGACACCTACGAACCTCTCTGCAAGCAGTCGCTGACTGAGAACGACAGCGAGAAGACCATAGCCGTCCATCTGATGGCGTAGTCGAAACTTTGAAGGTCGACGAGGGAAACAATCGACGACATACGAAGTCTTCTGCTTATGCAAAAGTAGCCTGCAGCGTGAACTGAGGAATTTTCGTCACATTGGGAAACTTCACTTTCACGTCCGAACTTGCTGTTCAGAGAGATACAGTGATCTGCATAGATCGTGAACATTTGCACATATGAGAGCCACTGAGTAACAACTTAGTAAGTCTAATTGAAAATACACACAAGACTAAACAGGTTCAGGAGCTCAGAGCGCATGGCTGACTTCCGCCAGTTTATTCGAACGCAAAATGGCATAGGGCATTTTATGGTAGAGGCAGGCCTATCTTCAACAAAACAGGAGATAATCTTGAAGTTTAATAGCATTGTATATTTATTTTTTATCTGAGCCATTATACAGGACTACAATTTGGTGACGCAGTTAGGAGAATCGATTAAAGTAATTTGGAATTACTGCAGGATGCAGATTCGGGGCCCACACCGACAAATTGGACAAGAATTTTCCAGATCTAGCGCGTCAGGAACCGTTTCTGTTGGCTTTAAGAGACGTTTCAGAATTGCTCATTTTTAGTGAAAATGTTCTAATACATGCTACAGTTCTGTCGACTTCAGCCTAAGTATCTAGGCTGTTTTAAGATTATGGGCTTTATTTGTGGAGATGTCTGTGTGTTTTCGACAAAACTTTCTGATCATACAGTTGTATTTTCTTCCATTGGAAGCCTCATTTATTAAACTGACGTTCTAAAACGTAGGTGAAATTTAGCCTGGGGTGTATTTAATGACCTCAACGTGAAATGCATAATGTCTGTACTATTTTGCTATACAGCGAGAAAACTTTGACAGCAAAATACTGAACTTAAATACTAAAAAATATGTTAACACGATCTAGGTGATGTTAATATAACAGTTTTCAAGAGTTGTAACGGGATGCACGAAAGTCTAAGGGCAAGAATTCTGTACTGTCAAAGGAGAGGCCAATGGTTCAAATTCCTGCATAGAAATAATAATAATAATATTTATAATAATAATAATTAAATATGGCTTAACTGTCTATTTATTTATGTATTACCGAAATTTGATATCGCCCTTCTTCCAACATTTTTTTGCTCAGAAGGCGCAATTGCAGTTGTACTGCAGAGCAATGGCGCGCAAAGGACTTGCTCAAGATCCCTACACAGTGACTGACGTCTCAGACGAGGCTCGAACCCGCACTCTCAGCACACACTGAACGTTACGGGCTGACCGCTCTACCGATCGCACATACAGGCATGTTGCAGAGAAAATAGAAGAAAAAATAATTGCCTGACTCTTCGGAGCATTGCCACCACTCACTTAGCTAGTCCAATAATAATAATAATAATAATAATAATAATAATAATAATAATAATAATAATAATAATAATAATAGTAATAATAATGTGATTTCAAACTGATAATAATAATAATGATAGTAAATATAATTATGATTATTGTTATTATTTTTATTATTATTATTATTATTATTATTATTATTATGATAAATGATAATGATAATCTCATGACATCAGTCATTCTAAATTGCCAAATGCATCACTTGGAGGTCATTCCTAAGAAAATCGATATGCAAGCCAGCTTCCAACGATTGAAAATCAGACGAAAGCCATTAAGGGTAACCGAAAGAAATGCGGAATCAGTCTATGGAAGAATAATATTGAGTTCAGGAAGAGATGAGTCTCTACTCGAGTTATGAAGGTCACAGGAAACTGCTCCGAGGGAAGAGGGCGCCATATCCAGTGACAAACAGTGAGCACGAGAGATGTCCTTACTTGCTCACGGAATACTCTGATAAAGATAGTTAAAGACCTGGTCGGGTAGAGTTATGGATAGATGAATGGATGGATGGATGGGATGCAGTTGAAACTGAAGAAGAGTTGGTTCCTTGAGTTTGGCTGAAATATAACCGTGTAAATTACAAATGTATAGTTATTAATGTGATTCTCTTTATGCATTTTTTTCAAACAACCGAACTCAACTTTAACAGTTTCAGAAGCATCGGGCAGAATTTTATTTTGTGCGCTATTAAAACTTCATGTAAAATTTGAATTTAAACTGCTCAGATAATGTAACTCGGTGCATACATTCACAGATTTAAGAATGTTGCTGAAATGTTGAGTATTTTTATTTTACAGATATTCGATGAAATCGTAATCGTTTTTATGAATATATAAATAAATGTATGTATACTTTTAATGCAATTTTTATTTGCATATGTGCTAATAGTCTAACTGTTAAAAATTATATCGACCAAACTCTAGTTCGCGTTTTTCATTCGGTCTGGTCGATTTCTTCCTTCTTACAACATCGATTTGTCTACATACATGGGTTTGCCTTCGTAGGGCCCCTCTATCTGGGATGACGGGTTGTTTGATATAAGGAAGGACGATAGGATGGATGGATGGATGGATAGATGGATGGATGAGTGGATGGATGGATGGACGGACGGACGGACGGACGGACGGACGGACGGACGGATGGACGGATGGACGGATGGACGGATGGATGGATGGATGGATGGATGGATGGATGGATGGATGGATAGATCGGCAAACTGACGAAGGGAAGGACGGTTTGATTCATGGCTCGATAGATAACATGAATGGTTGAAGTGATTGATGGATTGATGGATGGAGCAAATTGGACGAAGCATGGGATCCGTGCTTCCCGGTTGACTTGAAGACGTTGAGGCAGATGTTACGTTGTGGGTGGGGTCAGAGGAAAGGTCACGAGGTTTGGAAATCATTGGATGGAGCTATAAAGATCAAAACGATACTCAAGCAGCAGTGCATGTAATGCATCTGTACATTTCTATAATATAAGTATTATATAATTATACACATGTTTACTTGTGTTTTATCCATAAATAATGTATATTTATATGCATCATATAATATATATAATATTTATATAATATATATATAATATATATATAATATATATATAATATATATATAATATATATAATATATATACATATCTATATATATAAATATATATAAATATTGATATCTAGATAACGTTTAAATGCACGAGCATTTAGGTCCTACTGTGCATTAAAATAGGCAAAGAATGCATGTAATTTTGGCAACAGGCTCTGAGGTGAGAAAGGCAAATACATCTGGGTCTGAATGTTTCTTTTCGTGAGACTTTGAGCAATTAAAAATGTACGATGCATGTCTTCACGAAGTAGGCCTGTATACGTCTCAAATAGTCGTGCGAACGGTACCAATGCTAACTTTCATCTTCTTCTGACCTCATTCTTGCCTTCCTTACAACCAACATCTCCTTTTCCCATCATCTCTCGTCTGCCTGACCCCTGCGCCTACCAGTCTCGATTCGTCTACATAAAAAGAGCTGAGATCGACCAAAATTACATTCATCCTGGACCATTTCGTAGATCGTTTAAGACACACGGAAACCTTGGACCTAAGCCAATTGCCAAACAATGGTATGTAACCAACTGTCATTAAATATCTCTAATGCGCCATTTATTATTAATTCATAATTATAGTAGTAAAAATAACTGCCATCTACAATTTTTTCGATGCTGTAAACCATGTACAATCTAAATACAATGACCTGCCTATCAGCATATGAATGGAATTTGCCGTTATAGTACTATAAAATAAGTCTTCATTCTTATGTTTTCTAATGTCAATTGACGCTTGTAATTAACATGCCTTTTCATATTGAATAGAAAAAGAGAATTTGGCTGACATTCAATAAAAACAAATTAAAACAAGACTTAGTTACTATTCTTGTGGGAATATAAAATACAGTTAAGCTTGCACCTGTGATTTGGTAGGCTTACAAAGATGTCAAACTATTTAAAGTTTCCTAAACAAACATAAATCGGTATAAAAAATTTACTGCTTGACAGCCAGCTTTCAGATGCAATCGCAACCTGATAGTAGGTCGAAATCAACAATTAATATATATATATATATAGTTGTTGATTCGCTCACACTGCACATTGTTAGTGAGATGAATTTAAAGCGGTGATTTTCCGCGCACTTGCTCAACCATTGGAGACAATGAAGAGATCGATGAGCTTTAAATAGTTTGAACGTCTGATCTGAGTTTTCGCTAAGAATGTCGACTGACCTATTATCCGCTGTCCGCAGTCCACGCAAACCAATAATCATACATATCCTACATACAGACGCGAATCGATCGCACGTCCATTTTCCATTATTGTCCTTTGGCGGCAAAGAAATAAGTTCCCATTATTATTGGCGGTATACATGAAACGAATTTGCTGTTTGCATTTGGAGCCTCCTTCGATCATTTGACCGAAATGAAACGAAGAATATCGATCGAACCAAAGGCCACCATGGAGTTAAGTACTGTATAAGGGACAACCGAGTCTTACGCTGAATGTTGCTAAACCTGCAAAGACAAAGAGAGGATAGTAAAGTAAACTAATCGGTGAAAACTGCACCCTTATAACAACAGCTCAGATTTACAAGTGGCCCATAACTCCTCCACTGTTTGCATTTTAACAGTGCCAGTCCCAAGCCTGAAAAAAAGGAGGGAGACGCTAATGATTTATGTTATCACACAATGTCGTCAAACTGAAACTGCTTCTACAGATGACCCATATTTTGCGATTGGGGTCTTGGTATCTCGGTGGAATTCATGACGGAGCTGCCGACATATCTTAAGAGGAGGATTTTAATACAATACAATTGTAATATGATAATATCCTCCTTATCACAAAAGTTCAGTGTGTAAATGGAAGCCGGGGAACCAGCAGAACAACGAGCGTGTACTAAAGGCGACTTGAAACCAGCGCAGCCCGTCGTTTAAGAGTCAAGAGCCATAAGTCAACTTGTTGAGTTAAAGGGTCGTCTCGATGGTGAATTGAGGACATTACATTACATCACACAGGACTAGGAGGAGATTTCCAGATGGAGTAGGGATGGGAAGCTGTGGATGACCGTCGGACAAAGATAAGATCATGAACAGCATATATAGTTTTCAGAAGATGCTGATCAAATAAGGATTGGTCTTTGACAGATGATTTATGCGGGCTTTTCACTGAATGCTATGCATCGTTAAGAGCATTAGTGACCAATGCTCGTAGGCTCTAATAATTTCCAAGGACAGAGTGCTTGGAATTGGTCAAGAGAAGATGGATCTTCTGTTCAGAAGTCATCACGGTGGATTATTCTTAGCAGTTTTGGTTTTGCTACACTGACCCTAACCGTCGCAATATATATATATATATATATATATATATATATATACAGGTGATCAGATTCGTGGTTGCATGAATATCTTTGTGTCTGCGATTGTACGTGTAGGCCTATATTTGTTGTTTGTATATGGATGCGTGCATTTGTATGCACGAATGTTTGCATGTGGAAAAGGTATTAATTGGGATTCCTAGGTGCATAGATCAAATACATACATGCATGTATAATTGTGTATATGTACGTATGTATACATTGGGTGTATCTATGAAAAAATTGAAGGTGTATTGATGTGTGCATTTGGGAGTTTCTGTAGCGGCTTTTGCAAGAAGCTTTATATCAGGAATGTCATTTATTTTTTAAACGCAGTCGAGCAAGAAAGAGAAGTCAACTAAGAAGAAGGATAAAAAGGAGAAGGAGGAGGCTTCTCCATCGACCACCCTAGCGAAAGCCCCTCCTGCGGAGGAGAAGAAGGAAAAGAAATCTGAGAAGAAGGAAAAGGAAAAGAAATTAGACGAAGGTCGAGATAAGACGGAAGAGGAACGAGAAGAACCGATGGAGGTGAAGAAAGCTCAGCGAACCACATCAAATGTCTTTGCTGTTTTCAATTCTTCACAGATACAGGAGTTTAAGGAGGTACGTTGATCTCAACATAGGGGTAACTTTTCATTGATTTCCCAGAAGCTCCCTCCTCTCCTCTCCTGCCAGGTGTAAAAACTTCTCTGTGCTCGTTTGACCTCTCATTCAGGTTTAGATTGTCCAGTAATCAAGGTTTTCTTTCTTGCAATATTCCCAAAGACGCTTGAAGATTTATTATATATGAGTAAAGCATTGAGTATATATAGGTCAGTGACGTCAAACTAGAGAGAGTCTCTAGGGAGTTTCTCCCGGGAAAAAACTACACTGATTTATTATAATTTGTAACGAGTAAAAGTGCACGTGTGTTAGAAAACAGTTTGCACTAATTAATTAAATGAGGTTTTACTTCTGTTATCCAGTAGGCCTATATCAGGAGTGCTAAACGAGTTTTCAGTTTCTCGCCGATTTCTACGGTAGCTAATCTAGTAAGTATAAATTAAGTTTGCATTGGGCCACAGGAGATGGTGAATCTGCTATGAACATCAGAAGTGACTTACAGCTGATAAATTACAGCATATACCCAACGTCAACCTACATTTGCACTTCTCACACGCTGCATGGGAGATACTCTGCCCTTGAACTTCACCTTCCCAATGCTGTCACACCCCGATTATCCCACGTTGGAGAACGGTGGTAAAGCCCCGATTTGGCTCATAACCCGTGCTCTTTGATTCTTCGTTGTCGCCCAGGGCAACGGCCGACGCACTACCTCTGCCCCTCCGCAGTTGGCTTCTATGAAATTCGTCGGATGATGAATGAAATCATTCTGCGACTGTCTATCGAACCCAGTCAGCTGTTTTCAGAGATAAATGATGACTTGATGCAGTGCAGCTACTGCCCAGTTACAGCTACTGTTGCTTTCGCTAGCTGCTGCTGGTTCTGTTGTTGTTGTTGTTGCTTCTGCTGGTTCTGTTGTTCTTGTTGTTGCTGTTGTTGCTGCTTCTGCTGTTTGCCTGCTCAGATCTCTGACCGTGTGGTCTGGTTGGGTGTGTCTTGCAGGCCTTCACGATGATTGATCAGAACAGGGACGGTCTCATCGACCAAGGCGACTTGCAGGCCATTTACGAACAGATTGGTACGTCATGCTGTCAGTTTCATCAATTGGTGGGATGGGAATAACAATGGCGAGCAATTTGAAATGGAACAGGGGAAGGGATGGGGAGAATAAGGGGAAGAAAGGAGGAGTAAGAGAAGAAGTAAGAGAAGGAGGAAGAGAAGGAGGAGGGGAAGGTTTATAATAGTAGGTGGAAGAAGAAGAAGTAAGAGAAGGAGGAAGAGAAGGAGGAAGAGAAGGTTTGGAGGAAAGAAGACGAAGAGAATGGTGAGGAAGAGGAGCAGAGAACATAGAAAGTAAGAGGGAAATAGAAGCACAAGATGGAAAGAAGTGAAACGGAGAAGAATCCAATAACAGAGACGGACAGACGAACAAGCGTAGGGAGCGTGTGATGGGGAAAAGAGGGAGGATGGGAAGAACTATAGAAATCGGGAAAACATACAGATCGATGGTTGGGGTATGATTTGAATGTCTAAGCATGGCATTGGCATCTGAATTGTCAGCTAAATCACGCCTTCAACTGAATTCTTTCACGCATCCAGGTTGACTCTGTCAGTTCATCTCGTCGCGCGCGTGTGCATGTATATATATATAAATATAAATATATATGTATATAGGTGTATGCATTTATAGGTGTCAGTGCATAGGTGTGTGTGTGTGTGTGCTTGTGTGTCTCTTTCACTGTCAGTCTATATTGTTTGGTAAATCAGCTGCCATTTTTTTTCATTTATCAATCTGTGGGAATGTGCAGCGCTTGTGTGCCTATTTGCCAAATCAATTAACCAATTCATTAGTCAGTCAGTTGGTCGCTCGGCTAGTGAGTCAATTTGTCTGTATTTATCTAAAACTGTCAGTGAGTCAATCGGTCAGTCAATCGGTCGGTCAAGCGGTCACTTGGTCGGTCGATTACTTCATCAATTCGTCTGCGCCGTTTATATATTGATGCGTGTTGGTGCATGTATTGGCTAATCTCCTAATGATTCAGCTGCCTGAGATGAATCACCTCAAAGTAATGAGACGAGTCTTTCAATTCGATTCGGTTAATAACTTCCGAGCACGTGACGCTGTCGAAGACGCTTTGACCTGACTGAATGACATCAGTCATCGTTAAGTGCTTGAGTAAGGTCGGCTACGTTCTCTACAGTCCATTAAATAACAAACCGATGAATTTGATTTCGATAAATACGATGAAAATTAGATCTGCTGATTTATACAAATGGATTCACATTGATTCAATTTTACGGAGTAGGTCTGCTGCGAATATGATGCCTATCTGTAGCGTTATCTGTGTCTGTTATTGCACCTGCAACAGCATCTGTAACTGTATCTGTAACTGTATCTGTATATGTTACAGTACCTATAACTGTATATGTAACTATCTCCGAAACTGTATCTATAATTGCATCAGTAAATGTACCTGTAACTGTACCTGTAATTGTATCTGTAACTGTTTATGTAACTGAATTTTTAACTGTATCTATGATTGTATCTATAACTGTTTATGTAACTGAATTTGTAACTGTATCTGTAACTGTATCTGTAACTGTATCTGTAACTGTATCTGTAACTGTATCTGTATCTGTATCTGTATCTGTAACTGTATCTGTAACTGTATCTGTATCTGTAACTGTATCTGTATCTGTATCTGTAACTGTATCTGTAACTGTATCTGTAACTGTATCTGTAACTGTATCTGTAACTGTATCTGTAACTGTATCTGTAACTGTATGTGTAACTGTGCATGTAACTGTATCTTTAATTGTATCTGTAATTGTAACTGCATATTTGTTCATTTCATCCGATCTCATCTCATAATATTATCTGATCCTAGGACATTCTCCGGAATTTCAAGTACTTAGTGATATGGTCGATGAAGCTCCTGGTCCTCTCAACTTCGCCGTCTTTCTTGGACTCTTTGGAGACAAACTTAAAGGTTTGAAAGAAATTTGTAATACATTAAACAAATAAAAAAATATAAGATTAATTCTTAATTAAATTTTACTCACAAACGTATGGATGTATGAAGTCCTGCATTCAGAAACCTGGCAAGATCATTGTTTCAATGGACACGCAAAATAGTTTCATCCTCCAAAGTTTCAATAGAGGCTCAATGACACCAAACCGCTTCAATGATCAGCAGATCGAATATTTTCATCTATAAGATACCATTGGTTGCATTCATACCGAACACAAGAAAGTTTTAAATAGTTTTATCATTCATAGACTGAGACAAAGAATGATCGTGAGTGGCTCAATTTCGACTGAATAACTATATGAATCTAGACAATTGTGCTGCTCTCTGTTGAGTATTATTAGAAGCACTTGATTCTGAACTGGAGAAGAAACCGCAGCTAATGAAAGCGGAAGTGGAACGGGTCAAAATGTAAACAATTTCCGTTGGAATCATTTTCTGCCCTCTTTTGTGTATCTCTACGCAGTGGGGCTATTTTTCTGATCACGTAATCTTCCTAATTGAATTCAGTCGATTAATTTGCGTTGTAGGCACCGATCCAGAGAATACGCTTCGAGAAGCTTTCATAATGTTTGACGACGAAGGAAAAGGAAAACTAAGCGCAGAATAGTATGTCAAAATATTATGTATGTCATTTCTAGGACCAACCATAGTGCCAATGATTCTTATATTATGACAGGCCTATACACTGTATTCTATTTACGGATTTATAAAGCGACTCTTACAGTACAACCTAATCAGAGGCGCTCCTAGTGCGAAAAACCCATAGAGAAAAGAAAAGTCTTACGAGAACGAGCAGAAGCAGTTGAGTCACAGCAGGAAGGCTGTTCCATAGCAAAGGGCCAACATAGGCATAGGCACGATGCTGAACTATGGCAGTTCTAGACTGCGGTACTAGAAGATCGTGACGGTCTAAAGAACGGAGAGGATGTCCGGTGGTAACTGACATAGGTTTCCTGATAAGTTCACATAGATAGAGTGGAGCTTGACCCAACAACGCTTTGAATGTAAGAAAGAGAACTTTGAAATGAATCCTGTCAGTCAAGGGAAGCCAATGAAGGTGTTGAGTCATGAAAGTAGAAATATGTGAGAAACGTGGAAGACGGGCGATCAAACGAGCAACTGTATTGAGTACAGACTGGAGCGGAGTGAAGCTGAGCTTTGGTAGCCCAATGAGTAATGAGTTACAGTATGTATGTATGTATGTGTATGTATGTATGTGTAATTGTGTATGTGTGTATGCGTGTGTATCTGTATATAAGAATGTATGTAGTTAGGTTTCTTTATGTGTAAGATATTGTCATACGGCACTTGTGCACATTTACTCTCTGCATTGGCTTCCTGTGCAGCGCGTGATCTCCCATATTTGATAAAACGTTGAAATCTCGCTAACCACAGTAGGCCTATCCAAAATTTAGTTCAATTTCCCCAGACTTATTATTATTTAACCAGGTCATCTGAGTGACCTGGTTCTGTAGCTCAATCTGTTCTTTGTTAAAGAGATTAAGCTGTTGAACTTAGTACTTGGAATTTTGGATGAATTTTCTGTATCTGTTTTACGCTTACTGTGGCTTCTGGTTGTTTTTTACTCAACAAAACTCTCCTTTGCAGATTGCATAACTACATCGGCTTCCTTCTGCCAGACTTAACTGATCTGGAAAAATAACTGTATTTGGTGTGTCATCGATCGATTCCTTGTGCTTTGTATACATCAGCTCCATAGAAATCAATAATTTGCAAAATTTCAGTATAGCCTAATGAATCCTAATTTGTTCATGTTTGAATTTACAGCGTTAAAGATCTTCTAATGACCGTTGGGGACCAATTTTCGAAGGATGAGGTAGAGATCAGCAGTCTAATAATTCTTTCATGTCAACTAATATCAAGGTGGCATCCGACATTGTCTTATGCATAGACAGAAACCAGACTTAATGCTCTCAGTTTTCAATTCGTTGTAGTATACCCGCATATTCGATTCTAACATTTAGTTTAATTCACATGTGCAAGGAAAGTACAGTCTCGAAATTTACTCTGTCTTCTGTCTAATCCGTGAAAAATTCTAAGATATGTAGAAAATGCATTAAAATAATGTTCTAAATAGTTCGACAAATTTAAATGATTCTTTTTATAACAAAGTCTCTCACGATGCGTGTTGCTTAGCAACAAATTTCTTTCTATAGGCAACGTTTTCCCTAGGATATAATCAAGATGAAATATTTTTCTTATACAAACGCAAGTAGGCGTACAGGTCTTTTTAAGACGGCATATGCCCTGCAAAAATTACTCATATTCCTATCCAGCTCGGAACGATTTTCGTGTTATAGATCAAACAGGTCTGGCAGGAAGCCCCGATTGAAGGAGGAATGCTCGACTACCTGAAATTCGTGAAGATCATAAAGCGAGGAAAGGAAGAGTAGTAGATCAACAGATACTAAAATGAGCTTAAGAACTTGACATCATACCTTACCAGATGTCACCAATAATTTAGGACATTGAAGAAAATAAATGATTTACATTAGCTAATTATTGTTATTATATCTTCGTTTATTATAATATAAGCTGACAAACCGCAGTTGCTATATACTACAGACTTGCTTGCATAATTGCATTTGACCCTGGAACACAGAGTTGTTGATTTTGGAAGACCGAAGTGGTTGTTTTGGTTATAATAATGAGGGTTATTTGAAACGAAATTTGCAAGCTATACTTTGACTGTATTTATAAACTCTGATGAAGTAGCTGTTGACATCAATATTTACACATTTCTTGATATTTTAAGACCAGTTTTTCACCAGACAAAGAAACTTTGGAAAACTAAACGAGACCGTAGCATATCACAATCTTAAAATATCAGTTCAACTCATATATGTACATACATGGTTTTGCCTAGGTCTAACTTGAGGTACAAGTGTATAAAAATGTATACAAGTGTATACAAGTGTAAACAAGTGTATATATAGAGACGAGTATATGATGGTGCACCAAGTAATAATCGTCTTTGTCTTATTTTATGCAGAATTAATGCTTGTGAATATATAAGCTAGTACCCTGCGCTTGGCTTTCAAGTGGCGCTTTAGAAGTTTGGAGATTACGATTACGGTTACAATTGCTCGCGTAATCGATTGCTCTGTAGTAATATATTGGCGAGTGATAAAAAAAGAAATAGCAATGCGACCTCAGGAAAAAAGGCGCGCATTCTAAGTAAGCATCTGCTCATGTAGGAGGCCTATTCCTTACAATACTTGACTTAATCCCTTACCACCATAGGACCATTTTCCATAAATACTCACATATGTAAGTCTGTTAAGTTATCCCCGCCGATGCAAGAACTCATGCAATGCCAGTCCCAAGCCTGTATAAAGGAGGAGGGCGACGCTAATGATCTTTGTTATCACACAGTGTCTTTAAACTGCAATTACCTATCTATCTGCTAAACTCTTCAGTAATGCAGCATTCACCAGATGGCCCCGTTGGTAACGTAAGAGCACAGGGCTACGAATTTGGACGTTTTAGTTGACCTTGTGCTTTCTGGCACACCAAAACAATGTTCAAAACGACACAACGTGTGCAGTAGAAGAAATTATGAATTAACAGCGATGATCGATCGTTGGGTAGAGAGATTAAAACCTCATGAATAACCCCCCAATCTAATAATTTACCTACCTGACAGGGCCAACATACGATAAGAAGTGAGAATTTAGGCGCTTACGAAGTCAAAGTGGCGATAACTCTAAGCGAAGCATCTGTGGTTTAAAATCGGGGCATAAATCGTGTCGTCAGTGAATCCGATTGAAGTTGGTCCAGTCTACATCGGTTTAAAAGTCGGCGGCCATCGGGAGAAGCGGTGAACAGAATACGTGGCTCTTGATCAGGCTCGAATTGGTTGCAATCAACCGTATATCAAGAAAAGAGTTCCTCATCAGCCGAAGTTCGAACGCTTAGAAGATTCATCCGCGCGCAGTTGAGTCCTCTGAAGAACAATAATTATCGTATAATTTTCAACCTGATTTTGGCTGACGAAGTCTAATATATATAATAATATGTAATATTATTATATATATACAAATATATATAGTATGAGGCAGTATATAAGCATAGGACTTAGCTATTGACTGGATATCCAGTCATTGGTGAATCATCTCTGTGCTTTCGTTCAGTGCATTTTGCAGGTTTTGAGATTGGACATTGAATTTCCATATAGGGATATCAAGCCCCAAATGAATCCTCGTTCGCTATTTAACAAATTAGCACCATCTGTGTCTAGCTATAGCTAGGGTATTGCGTATTATAATGTTCACGCTAAGAAGTCGTCTCTCCCTCTCTCGCTCTGTCTGTCTGTCTCTCTCTCTCTCTCTCTCTCTGACACGTACGTAGCAGTCACACTCACACACACTTTCTCATACTCCCCATCTCGCTTTCTATGTCTACATTTCTCTCTATATCTCCCTCCTTTCATCTCGTTCCCTCTCTCTCTCTCTCTCTCTCTCTCTCTCTCTCTCTCTCTCTCTCACACACACACACACACACACACACACACACACGCATACACAAACGCACACACGCACGCACACAATTTCTCTGTCCTTATCAGTATCCATCCTTCCCTCTCCTTATTTCTCTAAATCGAAATGAGAGGAAAAGCAAAAGATGCGACCTCGCCCATCAGTCAATGCAGTTCACGGTACATATTTTTTAACCCGAGTCCGAGACTCACCCCATTCTTCCTGCAACACGAAGAAGCACCACCACTCGGCGTCACCGAAACAGCAGCGGTGCTTATATTTAATAACTGAACATGATAAAATTAATCAATACCGTCGTTTATAAGCATTCTCTGTGCTATTTACACAGTTTCAAACAGTTCGGAACTAATTTTCCAGAAATATTCCAAGAAAAGTCATTTAGGTCCCATTGCTTTCCAGTGTGATTGACTATATGAATATTAATGCTCTTTAACGTCTATATGTAAGTCTAGCGAAACATACAACTTAATAAACACCGTACGCTACGCTCTACATCTTTCTCGAGGCGATCAAGATGCGACGCAGCGGTTATCAGAGAATTGTAGGTAGGCAAAAGAATCCCATCATAGACGACTGGATTCTCGTTAGTATTCGGGATGTCCTCAATATTTATTGCGCGTTAAGAGAGTATAATAATAACGAATAAAGTCGTTCGCACTCTCAGAACATCTGGACCATAGGTGATGAGGTCACGTGATGCACTTTAATATAGTCCCAAGGGATTCTGGTCTATTCGTAGGCACGACTAATGGCTTTTTTCTTAACGTCCTCGGTGCGGTTCCAACGGCCACAATCGTAGAAGTCCTTGCTCATTAGTCCGTGCTTCAAGAGGCTAAGCATGCACTCATCTCTCTTATAACTCACGTCGCTATTGAACCACCTCTGTCTAACGTACACTAAACGCATACCAGCGCGTCTTTAACTGTGGGTCGAGTTCAAACGCCAGCGTGTACGATGACGGTCGATTGATCGAGGGGCGTGCGCTTGCACTTGCAGCAGGAGGGACAGCAGAGAAAGGCGGCGATGAACCCATCTCTGAATCCACGGCTCATGAAACAGTAAGTGATCGGGTTGCAGCAAGAAGACACGAACGCCAGCAGATGGATGAGGTTCATCGCCAGCGCCGATACATTGTTGACTGCCCCGAAGTAGTCGAAGACGCTCCACGTCTGAAGAACGTAGAGAGGAGTCCAGCAGATGAAGAACTCCGTCACGACGACGAACAGCATCTTCACCGTCCGACGCTTCGCCCGAACGCCGTTGCTGTGCTGGTCGTGACGGTTGAAATGCCCGGGTCGTTGCTTGGCAACGCTGACCTTGTGCGACGTCGTTGACCTCTGCGACCTTTGATCTTTTCGATCGTCTGCTTCCGGTTCGCAGCAGTTGCTGGTGCGCAGTTCTGACGATGAAAGAGGAAAAGATAATGTAAATTATAATGATTGAACGTGTAATGTGCCTCTGTCGCTTGTTATGGTGACTGCAGTCTAACGACACTGTGTGATAACAAAGATCATTAGCGTCGCCCTCTTCTTTATCCAGGCTTATTGGGACTGGCACTGTCAGAGTGCAAACAGTGGTGGAATTCGTGTCCCTTGAAGGAATATCTAACCTCCTCCGATCATTTTTTTTGTAGCGTAGTGCAGTGTTGACAATTGGTGTCCTTGTACCTCTCATTATTTCATCTGCTATAAGCCTACAATAACTTAATAGATGATCAATGTTATCATTGTTCGATCTCTTTAGATGTTTATATTATTGGTATTAAGCTAAGTATGCCAACAGCGCAGAGATGGAGGGAAAATAATGTGGTGCTGACACTAGTCAATATTTCATCATTGGTATTATTCGCTACAGTGCTATTACTTTCATATTATTGTTGTAGCGCCACCTCTATTGACTGAGCCGCAGCCGATGTCAATAAACAATAATTGTTGCTGAAGGACTTTCTCCTTTCAGTCATAGGGGAGATTTCAATCAATCGACGTCACATAAAACCCTGGACCACAGTCCAAGTAATTCTAAGATATTGTCGATGCAAGTAAGCAGTCTGCAGAAAACGTTTCTCCATCGGGCTCTGCATTTTCCGTCAGCTGAGATTTTCTGAGGCCGTTTATTTATGTTCTGGCCTTCTTGAGGTCTATTTTTGACCTTTAGGAGGTCCATTCTTGACCTATCGAAGGTCCATCTTGACCTTTCGGAGGTCCATCTCGACCTTTCGGAGGTCTGATTTGCGTTCGAAAGACATGCGCAAACGGAATGATTTGGTGGGTGAGTTACTAGCGATCCATTCGAACCATTCCACTTCGACGAATTATCTTTGCACTTGCCTGGAAACGGAAAAAGAATTGTTCTTTTATGACTGATTTATTCTGCTCGCGTTGTGTAATCAACTCAGTTATGTCCTTGCCGAGGCACATTGACCCGCTCCCTGTTGGAGTGCCTCCAAGTGTCTGTGTACTTATATGCCTGCGTATGCGCCTCTCTCTCACTTATGTAAAGCTGCGTGAGGTCTCTTTGGACTGTCTTTGTAATTTGTAATTTGTAAGCGCCCATTTATCTAGCGCATCGAAAAAAACACTCACCAGACGGTGCCTCCACCAAAAAACAGGGCTCCTTAATATTGTCGACTGATCGTCAACCGCCGTCAGAAAATGAATAGAAAAAGGAGACGCTCACGTCACACGTTTCGTGGACGTCTGTGTTTCAGACCAGGAAACGTGAATAATCTGCCGTTCATAACTTTAGCACTGCATTGCATTTTTTCTTATAAATATTTCGCAAATTCTGCCTCACTTTTTCCCACACATCACTCACGTTTTCTACTCTCAATTTGCCCTATTGTAACTGCAGTTGCAATTGTAATTTCAAATGTGCATGGGGTCGCTAGTATTGGAACACATCTGAGACGATCCAGATTTGTCAACAATTACGATTTCTTTTCGAATGTGGCAAAGAAAACCTAAAAGAACGCAGTCCATAGATTTCATGTGATAATAGTTATGGTGTCAAAGAAGAAAGTAAGTCTGAACAGATTTTTTCCGCGGTTTAGATTCGCATTTCTTAGAATAACATGTAATAGACGTGTAGAACAAGTCGATTTTCGAAACCTAAAATCGGCTACTAAGCCAGATGAACTGAGTCTCACGTACCGGGCAAAAGCCGTTGGACAACCTCCAGACACCTGATGCCAGAAGCTTTCTCCAGTCTAAGGACAGACTATAGCTTATGAAGCTGATTTATTTCTTACGAAAACGCATCATATAATGTCTACAGCAATAATTATCACCCCTCCTCATCATCGTGGTCCATGAGTCGAAGATTCGCAGGTGTCCAATGCAAGTTTATCATCTGTTTCCATAGTTCTCTCAAGTTCTTTGCCTTGCGCCGCTATTCTTAAACATTGAAGGTCCCTCTTGCAACATTCCATCATATCGTGCATCCACTCTCTAGTTGGCCTTCACTCCTCAATTCACCGTCTTTATTGTCCGCTGCTTCTGTCAGTTTGTCTTTTTCTTTGTTGCTATCCTGTACCATTTCGATGACGCGTATCTGCACTAATATGAACCATGTTTCTGTCTGTGGCAAAGATCAAGAGTTCCCGTAGGAATCGATTGGACCACGAGTTCCGTTCGAACGCCCGCACTGACACGCACTGATAAGCTACTGATAAGCGCCATCCATGGAGACATTCAAATCACGGCTCAAGAACTTCCTCTTTCTCCTCTTCCTTTTTCCTTTTCCTCTTCTTCCTCCTCTTCTTCTTCCTCTTCTTCTTTTTCTTCTTCTTTTACTTCTTCCTTTTCCTCTTCCTCTTCCTCCAATAATAATGAAAATAATAGGGGACCTTTGACGCACTTCTGTAGCCTCATAGAGCTAAGGAATCATTTCTACTTCGGAATAATTACATTTTATTTTACATAATAATAATAATAATATCTATAATTATTCCTATATTGAATTAAACTTATATGAACGCAATATGATTGCAGTTACAAGTTACAACAGGAGTAGAATTTAAATATTTGGCAGTCATACAAGACGCCTTTTGCCCTACTACTCATTTTATCATCGCAATCTGAAAGGCTGAGTGGCCGTTTGTGACGGTAGCGTGGATCGACCCCGCGTCCGTGCTGATTTTCTGCGCTCTTCGTGCCATAGTGTTGCCATTATCCCACAATCCACCCCTTTCATTATCTTCTGTACCTGCTATTTGCATTGTCCTTGGTCCTCTTGTTCCTATTTTGCTTCCACTTGTTCTGCTTCTTTTTCCAGCTTTTTTCCCCTTCTTTGTCGTTTCTCGTTCTGCGTTGGGAAAAAAGGGAGAAAAATTAATAGCATTACAATTATCTCTTCTCATCTGCGAAGCTTTATAACGCCGTGACAACAAGCCACACCGCCGGAAATTAGGACTCTTCTCTCTGCCTCTGCACAGCCATCACTCTGCCTGTTTATCTCTGTATGTCTCTCTTACTAACTCTACTTCCACATGTCTGTCTGTCTGTCACTCTATCTGCCGCTTTGTCAGTCTGTCTCTCTGCATGTCTTTCTGACTCTATTTCTAGTTCCTCATGTCTGTCTGTCTGTCTGTCTGTCTGCCTATCTCCCCATATCTCTTTGACTATCTCTAGTTCGGCATGTCTGTATGTTTTTCACTCCGTTCTGTCTGTCTGTCTATCTGCCTGCCTGTCTGTCTGTCTGTCTGACTATTTATCCAAGTGTGTCTGTGTCCCAGATGATTCTTGTGTCTGATAAATCCTCGTGAAATCCATGCATCCACATTCAGCGCATTGCTTCAGTTAAAACGAATACGCCCGAGAAAGAGAGCGCGGCAGTAAATCAGGCGCGTTTTTGATCGATGATGTTGGGTCTCGAAACCATTATTCGTACCTGAACTGATGCGGATAGAGATCGTTTTTCTTGGCCGGTCAAATCAACTTTCAAATGTCGCCACTCATCAATTGTTGAACGTGATCCTAATAAAGACACCAGACATGTTCGTCTGTTTGTCTGTCAATTGTTTAGTTCGTTTGTCCGTCTCTTTCTTTTTCTGCGCATTTAATTCGTCTGTCTGCGTGTCTTTGTCTGTTAATCCATACATTTGTCTATTTTGTTTGTCCGTTTCTTCGTCCGTTTTTTCTTTAGTCCGCTGCCCCATTTGTCCGTTTTTGGTCCGCCTGTTGTCCATTAACACCGACTGATCTACTACGTGTTGCAATTTCTGTAATTCTTGGTCTCCAGTATAGGGTGTACGCCATGGAATAGGAGTATACCTTTCAATTCCAATATCGACACACTGCCATTCAAAAGTATGCTGCCCTTGGACTATCTTCTGAGTATTATATCGCTTACCGTCGTCACATTGTACAAGGCCGATTATGGAGGCCATTGTCAGATCATGGAGGTCATTGTCAGATTATAGAGGCCATTGTCAGCTCATGGAGTCCCAGCAATCAGAAGATGAGTAGCAATAGCGACGAGTCGAAGAATCATTGTACGTGGGTATTTTCGGATTGAGCTATTTTCTACTTGCAAGTTTGTCTTCTGAGGGATTCCGTGCTGACGTCTTTGTCCCTTGTATTCCTTCACTCCCTGTTCCCTTGTGATCCTATTCCTTCTCTTCGTACATGTATCGACGAATGACAGCCATGAATTTATTGGATACCCATGCGACCGAAGTTATCAACAACTTGCAAATGTTAGTATTGTGATTTGACAATATTCAACGGATATAAAATAAGATGCCAAAAAGTGCAATACAATGTGGTGCTTGTGTGGCATGGTATAGAATGGTATCAACCAATCAATCAATCAAACAATTTACCAATCAATCATGAATATGAATATATGAAACTCAATATGTACTGTGTGGTAAGGTCTAGTATGACTACTATATCAGGGCATAATATGGCTCAGTATATCATAGTATAGCATGGTATTGTATTGTATAGTATGGTATTAACATGATAATGTATTGCATGGCATAGTATGGTATGATTTTATAAAGGCATGGTATGGTATGGTTACTATGACACGGCATAACATGGCTTAGTACATGTATAGCCTAGTAAGGCATAGTATTGCGCTGCATGTCTTGGCATGGCATGTCATGGGATGGCATGGAAGTGCACTGTATGTCAGGGTATATTGTATGGCATGTTATGTAGTAACTTGATGTGGGAGGAGCATACCTTGTGCGGCCGCAGCATCTGAGAGTGGTGTGTCCTTGAAGAGGGTGAATCCGATCAGTCCATAGGTCATCATCATCGACAGAATGGGGATTCCGAGAAGGACGATGTCTAGGAAGATCGTGTAGACCTTCTCGAGGCTTCGATCGTCCCATACCTCGGTACACTTGTGTGCCCCCGACGACAGGGGGACCAGGCGCTGGCAGACGGCAGTGGGGACCATGATGACCGTCGAGATCAACCAGATGCAGGCGATCGTCTTGTACGAGTGACGAAGCGTCTGCCACGACCGACTGCGAAGAGGATGGCAGACAGCGAAGTAACGCTCGATGGATATGGCCACCAGGGTAAAAACGCACACGCCCACAGACACACCTATGAACACACAGTAATAACGACAAGAGTAATTATTAGTAATTATTAGTAATATTACTGTTGCTGCTACTAGTACCTCTACTGCCCCCGCTGTTAATTGGGGAAATAGGAAGCGGGAGCCCGAAAACCACGGAAATCGGAGAACTGAGAAACTTTTTTATTTCTGCAGATAAAGTCAATATTTTTACAGATTTGGCATCCCGATGTCATGGACATCGCCATGACCGATTTTGTTTCGCAAATTTCTGAGTGCTAAGGAATGTGTTTATAGGGCGTAAATTGGGGGCCTACTGTACCATCGCACTACAACAACCCTCGAAGCGCTGTAAAAATTTGACGGAGAACCTCACACTTGGTCTGAAATCGGATCAGCTCTAGGCCTACCATGTGGATGTAGCAATGCAAATTGGTGATATACCGCCCATAACAAAATAAACTAGGTACGACGACGATGTTCATGGTGATTATTTTTGAGGATAGTGACATAATGACAAAGATGATTATCATCATGTTGATGATCCAAGTATGAAAATAGGCAAGTCTTTACTTCATTTTTTTTTAAATTGCTAATTCTGCAAGCCCGAACGGGCCAATTCAAAATCCACCTACGGGCCGCATGCGATCCGCGTGTTGGACAGCACTGCCTCGCCGTCTAACACTGCCTGTCAAGCTTCTGCTTTGTAATAGCATCTGTTTTTTTGGCTGCTCGGCGGTTTTCGTTCAACTTCTAGCCTTTCTCCTTTTGAGCACTCTAGCAAACAGCCGAAGACCCACTCTGCAGAGATTCCCCAGAAGGGAATGTTACGAACCAGCCCCCCCGGAACGTAGTAGGCCTAGGCTGTTTTATTTTTGTTTTGAAGTTTTCCCTCAGTGGGGGACCACTGGGGAGAATGAGAAGCCGGAGGATGCCGTAGCTTCTCCCCATCATCTCAACATCAACAATGTACTAAAACCAGGGATTGCGGATCAGGGATTACCTGATCACCAGCCTAGGCCGAGAGCCAGTAACATCGGCGTCACGCAACCGTGGTTAATGTACGTATCAGGTGTTACGCTGACAAGTAAACGCTTTGATCTTAACCAAAAGGCCGAGAAGCGATAACGACGTATTGTCCAAAGGTCTTTTATAGCATGTCTGGGCATCTAAGAAAAGTTTTCAATGACAAATCTTACTAACGGTAATAACTATTTAATTCGGTAATTCACAGAAAAGTTACTTCGAAATATGAAAGTATACAATATAATGCAATTTATAAGTAAGCCACATGTCGTTATAGCATACTAGAATGTAAAATAACTCTGTTTCCCATCTGAGTCTATGTAATCAATTGTTACCATGTGCCGCCATCTAACGGACGTCGTTCGGTGTTAACTGTCACAATACAGGGCGACCATAGCGCTATAATAATATTACAGGTCTACATCTAATTTAACCAACTTCGCCCCCCAGCAAAAGAAAGTCTGGTCAACCTTACCGGGGATATGGGTTTCGAACTCGGTTCCTCAGCTATGCGCCCCAATGTTTTATCCATTATCGAGGCAGGGAATAAGGGTGTGAGCGGAATGAGGAAGGTAAGGGCAACGAGGAATGGTAGGTCAGAATATGGAAGTGGAGAGGACTGTAAGGCAGGGCAGAGGTCGGTAATGGGAAGAGTTCAGGAGTGGTTTCTACTTCGTCTTTAATTTGACCTACTACTACTTCTACTTCCCCTACTTCCCCTTCCACTACTACAACTACTTCCCTCACCACTTCTACTACTATACCACTACCATTGCTACAACTAAAATTAAAAACAATTATAACGATAGCAGTAACAGCAATGTTGAAATCATAACAAAAAAATGATGATGAGGATGACGACGACGACGACGACGACGACGATGACGATGACGATGACGATGACGATGACGATGATGATGATGATGATGATGATGATGATGATGATGATGATGACAAAGATTATGGTTATCATGCTAATAAACTGGTTTCCTAACAAAGTATATAATTTAACTCCGGGACATAGATCGGTGAATCCTATGATGGACCTTCGCAACAGAAAGCTCGACTAATCGACCCCTGTAAACATTGTCATCAGCTGAGGTAAAAGTTATCAAGAAAAACCCATATCTGTTCAGACGCAGTTTGAGTTCGGTTGGCCCTCTCTCATTACAGATGATGTTTTCATATTTGGCCTGACACTTGTCATCCTTTTGCCGCTTCAGCCACAGATCATGGCATTTAAGCTGAAGCCCATACATCATTTAAATCATATCTGATAACATTTGACACGAGACCAGTTTCCTAATAAACCAATCCGGTTCTGGCTTCAAAAGGACACATGAGTCTATCGCTGAAGCACAGGCTGCCTATATTATTTATGCGTTTCAGACCAAATAAAGCAATGCTCGATATGTTTCCGAACATTCTGTATTCATAAATTCCGCAATAAATCATTTAGTGTGACTGCAAGTCAGCACATCTGTCTTTCGCAGAAGCATTAAACGACGAGAAAGTCGATGCCCTATGTTTGAAAATATTCTGTAGACGACACTTAAGTGTCTGTCATTGTCGTAGGCATATTTATCATTGCGCCTCGACGCTTTTGTGCGCAGAAATTACCAACATCATGTCGGTAATTTCTGTTCACAAAGGCTTCGAGGCGCAGCGCTAGATGTATGATTCATCCGTCCTCAAATGTAGCATGCTTAGGAAACGAAATTCTTATACAAAATCTCCCGTGTCCAATTCAAGAAAATAAGCTAATAAATGAACAGAAATAGATCAATAAATGATCGAACCACCCGGTGACTATTAAATGAGAACACTTGAACCGTAGACTAATGGTGAACACGCTGGGGCGCATGCAGAGCTGTGTTGACTAGTCCTTCTTTCGCTAGGCGGCGGTGTTTGCTAAGATGAGATGAAAAACGTAATGGCGCTTTGCAAGGCTGCCGAAGGTTCAATTCGACTCCTTTAGAAACTCATCATTCGTTCATGCAGTGCTTGTAATCATACTGCGGTGTACACGTCAGTTTGAAATTAAACAAGTATTATTATTATTATTATTATTATTATTATTATTATTATTATTATTAATATTGTTACTATTATTAATACGCTTGCTATACTAAGACAACATAACATATGTTTGTATTCATCATTAATTCAAGCCTACACCGCAGTATGATTACCTGTCATATTACGATTGGATTATTACAGGTTATTGCAGGACTTGATCTGTCCTATACTGGTCATAATTATCAGCACCATTTAGTGAATTCTTTTGAATGGTTACTGGAATCAATTCCACGTCCATGAGCATCCTCTGTTCTTCGTGCCGGTGTGTTACCATTCACCTAAACTCTTCCTCTTACCATGAATTTGGGTCTGGTCGCCCTCTCCATGCCTGTGACTAACAAGGCCTCTTGGTACCTCGGACTTGGATAGTTTCTGCCAAATATCTCGCTTATATATATGCTTCTGTTGGCCATTTGCGCTGGAACGATATTCCTCCGAGACTCGCGAGTCTATGGTCTTAACTGGTGGTACTTCAATTTCCCACGTACTCTCTTTATGACCTTTTCTTTCTCTTCGGACTTTTCGCACTAGGAGCGCCTCTGATTGGTCTGCACTGTGAGCAGCGCTTTATAGATCCGTATATACAATAAAGTCTAAAAATAGCATTGAGATATGCTGCATTTAATTTATGACTCGTGCAGTCTTCCTTTCCTGCATAGGTCTATACTTATCTTGGATTTTAATGTCTTAACTCAACGCATTGTAAGATTACTAAAATTGTTCTGTAAAAGAATCTGAGACAGACGATCGTGGGTGATTTGCAATGATGGTGGGGAACCGAGGTTGTGAGGATTTCAGGAGAAAGATCGTTCCAGAAACGGTGCAGTGCTGCACTGCTGGAGAATTTGAGATGAATAGTGAGGTCGAGAAAGAGTACAACAGTAGGATGATCGGGTAGAGCGGGTTGGCCAGATGGTGCAGAGTTCGCGAAGATGTCTTGGCTGGGAGTGTTGTAACTTGTAAGTAGTTGTACATTTATAGTTAAGTAATAGGACTTTGATGAGAATTGGCGCTGCAGTGTCTAATCAATCGAGTGATCGTAGAATAGGAAAGATGCGAGAGTGCTCGATCGTTCTGGTGACAGGTCTGGTCAGTGAGTTTTGGATAAGTTGCTGTCGCTTGGGTTGTTTGGGCACACGACTGAGAAAGCGGAAGTTGCAGTAATCGAGCGGACAATGGATAAAATAGCGATTGAGGCAGCTTTGAAGTCAGGCGTGGGTCGAATGCGGCAGAGGTCACGAGGTTAAACTGGCAATGACATCTTTCACAGCATACCTTATTACCTTACAATTTATGAGAGAAATTATAGAGACACTGGACTTTAAAAATTTTGGTCAGCAAAATTCAGCCAAATAGAAACGATTTATGTCAACACTTTTGCTTTGCACTAGACATCACGCCTCAGAGACTCACTGCCTGAGGTCATTATATAGCGTTGGGTTTTCACAAGATGTGATTTACTGTTGGCACGACACACAGTGTCAGTGAGTATTAAAGTCTGACAACGAGGCTTAGACACTATAGGCCTACATGTATATAGACGATGCGTGATCGCGGAAGACTGCTTTGAAGTGGTGACGAAGGGTGACGGCGCCGCAATGTCATGGAAATCTCTCAGCCACAGTATCAGCCTTTCATCTTGTTCCATCTGTCATTCAGACAAGAGTGGACTTATGAAGTCTGACAGAATACCTCAGCATCACCTATTCGTAACGAGCAGCGCATACTGAATTCACCAAAACAAGCACATAGCCGTTGGTCATAGCTAATCGGGTAAAAAATATAGCCCATAAGCTGCCACTGCAGTGTTTCAAATGTAGCAGCTTGTTTACTCCATATATACTGGATACTGCAGCGTTTCCAAAAGTGTGTTCCCGTAAAGGGAAGACAATGGTTCCATGGGAGAAACTGGAAAAAGGGTCGTCTGAGTGCATCTTTACATTAGAATTCACACAGTGCAGAACTCGATGTGAAAACAAAGACTCCGTGGGAGAATCTCACTTAAAATAATTTCCAATCAGATTAAAGCTATAATCTATATAATTTTATATATACTTGGATTACTGTTATCAACTAGACTCACAACGCTGTGCTTTGCAGGCATAATTATGCCAGAAAATATGTTTTGTTTAGTCTGGGGATTCGTCCAAAGGGTTTCAGATAAAAATGACTCTGTGTATACCCAAACAGAATAGAAAGCCCTGTTTGGTTCCACGCCGGTGCGTGGGCCCACCACTGGCGATTCTGTTCAGATTACTGTGCAGAGTTTTGCTAACTGGTGTATTTTTTTAATCAGAATTACATTTAACATCATATAGGCCAGCAGAGTAGATATCTTGAAGGGGCGCTATATAAAGGCTCGATTCGATTCCATTACGTCACATCGCATAGTATTGCACGTCGCTATGTTTTGCGCAGGGTTGCAGCCTTGCAGGCCTACGATTCTGTAATGACCAAATTAAGTTGGCATTTGAGGATAAATATATATATATTTATATATATATATATGCGTATGTAATTGTATATATATATACTTATGTAAATATATATATGCACATATAATGTATAAAAGTATATACGTGCGACGTACGTATATATATCTGATTGGGTTAGCTTGCAGGCCTCTACTGTGCCCGTTAGATGAAGCCGCATGCCAGAAGTATAATAATAGGCGACTGATTGAAATAATGCATCTCAAGGGGATGCGACGAAATCACGGAGACGGCGTCCAAAGAGTCGAGAGTATAGGAATATAAAGTCTTATGCGAAGTCGTCGAGAGTATCTGAATAGCGCTCAGGTAGACTCTCTCAGCCTCTCACTGATTTAGTGGTAAAAGACGACGTTGTGCCACTCATCGGTGGCTGTAAAATGTGCATGGTCTATATATAATGTTGAAAAGAACACGTATGCTTTATGCAAAATAATATAGAAATAATGGACCCACATAAAATATGCTGACTAGTGACGCAGACGTCGTGCATTTCTATTTCGAAGTCGTATAAAACGACAGAAATCGCGTCACGTGGTCGTCATATCTAAGGCTATAATATATGGTTCGTAGCCAGATAGAGGCAGAATTTTATCAGAAATTTCATGCTTTTAAATATTCCATGCATCACTTAAAATAACATAATGATGATGAAGAAGCAGAAGAAGAACAAGAACAACGAGAAGAAGAACAAGAAGAGAATGATGATGATGCTATAACCACTACTACCACAACTACTAGGCTTACTACTGCCAATAATAATAATAATAATAAATAATAAAAATAGTAATAATAATAACAATAATAATGAAAAATATAATAATAATAATCTTTTATCTTTTCCAACGCTTAGCTACGCAATCCAACGCTTTAATGCGGTTGCCTTAAATGATAATAATAATGATGATGGTAATAATAATAACAATAGTAATAATAATTATAATAATAATATTATTAATATTATTACTATTAATAAAAATAATAATAATAAATAATAATAATAAAGGAACTTTCGTCGCTCGGTGACCGATTAGTAAGGCCATTCCAGACAGCCAACATTTTAGGTTAGTTTTATAGTCCCTGAGGGATCATATTTACTTCGGGACATTTAAAACTTATAATAATAAAAATGACAATAACAGCAACAATAATAATAATAGTAATAATACTGCTAATAATAACAATAAAAATGATAACAATAACAATAATATTAATGATAATAATAATAATGATAATAAAAATAGTTAAAAAACTGAATGCTAGTCTACCGTATACGTATAGTTTGCGTATACACCTGTGAGTCCTGCGATGGAGAGTTTCATAAAACTTCCTTAGTTGGTGTGTTGAGAGCGGCATTCCTCTACGGAGTATAGTCTGCCATCCTAATATTTCATTCAGAATGGATAGATAGTATATCATTGCAATTAATCACTGCACTCTCGCCTCCACCGCTTCCTCCTACTCCTCCTCCTGTTACTCCTCCTCCATATCCTCCTCTTCCTCTTTCTTCTCCTCCTACTCCTCATCGTCCGCTCCTACGACGGTTCCATCCTGACAGCCGATCTCTTCTTCCCGGATTGTTCCCCCTTCTTTAGCTCCGTCGCGTCTCTCCTTCGTCCCTCATCCCTCCGCTCGCTCGCGGGAATGCCTCTGCCGAGAGGGAGGGATTGAAACGCCCTGGAAAGCCGCCTCTTATCCTCCGCGATGTCTTCAAATTAGACGGAGGAGACCGTTGGATCGACCGCCTTCGAGCACTAAACATTCAGAGATCAGACGAAGATCGAAAGAGAAAAGAGAGACAAGATCCGGTGAAAGACTGACCAAGAATGATGCACATAAGAATTAGGAACAGACAGATACAGGAAGCGACACACAGCAATATTCAAGAAGACTGACTCAGGCTCAGCACCAATGAGATATGGAAGGACATAAACAGACAGATGGCCAGGCAGGAAGGAAGGAAGGAAAGAAGGAAGGAAGGAAGGAAGGAAGGAAGGAGGGAGGGAGGGAAGGAAGGAAGGAAGAAAGGAAGGATGGAATGAAGGAAGGAAGGAAGGAAGGAAGACATAATATTATAGACACTGAATCACAAAGAAGCACGTTTACTTTCGACTAATCGTCGTGTCTAATTCTTTAATCGTGCTGCATCGTCTCTGACGACCGAATCATTCATCTCGTCATTTTCTCTGCTCAATCTTCTTCTCTGTTAGGACAAGTCTTGGTATTCGGGCTTTCTCTGTTGAAGTCCAAAGTTCTGGAATTCATTACCTCACGCCGTTCGAGCCGCTGAATCTTTAGTTTCTTTTCGATCTCGACTTAAAACTTTTCTATTTACCCTTGGTTATCCTCCTTGGATTGTCTTTCTATCTCTTAGGACTGACCTTAGATTTCACCTGATTTCGGATTTGGTACGCCGTCGGTTAATGCCCTGTGCTTTATTATGGCGGCGCTATAAAAGTTTTTAGTCATAGTCATTTGGTCATAGAAGAGAGAGAGAGAAAGAGAGAGAAAGGGAGAAGGAACCATAGAGACATACAAACAAAGTCAAGTTCTCGTCTATAGTGTTTTGACGCTGAGGAGAAACATGTCAGTTCCGCTCGTCTTGTTGCACGATTTAAAACAAATTTACGGGAAATCAAGGCATTTGGGAAATTCATCAACTGCCGAGAATCACTGAATTAATGGTTTCCATGACTTAGTGAATTTCTATGTTTCCTACAGCTATGGGCCTACATAGGCAGACAGACATCGCGACAGAGAAGGAGACGATAGCGAATCGTCCATAGAAAATCGATCAGGTCAAATCTAATTGAATTAAGTCCTAAGTAGGAGAAGAAGAGGAAGAAGGAGTAAGAAGAAGTGGAAGAAGAAGAGGAGGAAGAAATGGAAGACCGAGACCAATTCCAAATAGGATAAACACTCATTCATATATGTGGCGCCCTTTTACGATATCTAATCGACAGAGGCGCTCTCAGGTCACGACGTCGAAAAGGAAGAGGAGGAAATGAAATCTCTGATTTAGTCTTAACGGAATTGCTAAATACGCATCCGATAAGACAGTTTAACGAAGGACTCTCATTGGCTTCCCAGTAACTTTCGTTTAAAAGCGCTTACTGGTCAGTCCTGTGTTTCCTCCTCGCACTATAAAGACATGACTAATCCTAGCATTATGATTATTGCAACCCAATGCCTCCATATCATGCGCAGTCTATCACATGTAGATCGTTGCGATTTTACAACTAGTTAATTCAATGAAAGAAACACAATACCTTCGGCACACTCTGGTCGTAGTTAAGCTGCTAAAAGTTGCATAAAAATCCTACAGGTTTAGAAAGTTGGGAACATCGGCGAGTAATATAGTTACCAGAACAGCAGACGTTCACAGAGGCCTTGGGACAACACATGTACACAAACCTATATCTATATATACATGTGTATAGGTTACTTTTGGACGTTATATGCTATATAGCTCTATATTAACTCGTAATGGACGTCATTGGTGAAAGGGTAAGATAATTGGTTGGGACTATCGAGACTTAATACATGCGGATGCGTTTGGAAGGAAGCTCTTCAAGCGAGAGCTGCTGCCGATGGACTGGCTGCTGCTGTGCTGGCGTTGCAATAAGGCTTCCGATGCAAAATACAGGCTAGACACATCTGCTGTCTGTCCAGACCAAAGTCATATCATTACCTGATCCGTATATAGCTATCTTTTCTGTATCAGTCGGCTTAGAACCGCAATTGTATACCTTTGCACTTCTAATTCCGTCTCTGTCTATGTATACGTCTCTCTGCCTCTCAGTGTCTGTGTTCGTGTCTGTATCGCTCTGTCAGTCTATCTGTCTGTTGCAATCTGCGCTGCGCTTTTACTGATCCTGTGTTTGAAAGCAGAGTTATCTCTAAAGATTTTCCGAGTTTTGTGAAACTGCGGATGCAACTGGCCTACAGCCACACGGCTGCAGACACGTTGTCGAGTTTCATAATATTATATTTTACTTGGCAATTATCGTCTAGCCGTTATTTTCTTTATAAGGAAACTTGTTTAAACACGTAATCACGTACATGTGGTCAGTCCTGTACAACTGGGCATAGCCTTTATATCTCGTGTAAACCCTGTCTTTCTTTTTAGTCACAGACTATAGCCAGGAGCAACACAACATTGAAAAGATATATATATATATATATATATTATACGTATTCAGATGAGGAAGAACACCTTGTCTTTTCCGGCCATTAGAGAGCAGGATATTATGGTTCGGTGCGCCTGCGCCTGCGCGTGGTCATGTAAGCCAACACAGCATGCGACTTGGAGAACATCCGGAGAATATCGGATCAGAGGATTCTGATTCCGTGTGGAAGCGGATATCTCTGCGTTGGACTTCTTTGTGGGGACCTTTCAGCATCCGCTCCACGGGCATCACTGTTGAAAGGGGCACATAGGAGGCACATAGCAAGCACATAACAGGCACATAGGAGACATATAGGTGTCTCTTAAGAGGCACGAAAGAGGCACCTGACAGACAAACAAGAGGCACATTACACTCACGTAAGAAGCACATAAGAGACTCATAGGAGACAGACAACAGCCTCAACGGGCACATTACAGGCACGTAGGAAGCAATTAAGAGGCACATAAAAGGTGGATAAATAGTGGAGTCGATTGCCGTCGACTCTATAGGCTTGCCGTAAATATGTAAACAAAATTATATTGAGTTATGGTTCTTTGTGTCGAGATAGTATTTCAACACTGAGATGCATTAGTAGTAACGCATATTTAAAAATTAACAACAAACGTCCGAGTAACGGATAACAGACTTCCTTTTCTCCTTTCAGACCAGGAGCGATAACAACAGAACTGTCCTTATCGTACTTCTTTCTATCCAATCCACAGCAGCGAATGCAAGATATCCTCTAATTGCTCGGTCAATTTTTTACTATCGGCAGGAACGGTCCAAATCACGCGCCTATACTCCACTGAATAACATGAGGCTCTTTCGAACTACAAAGCACAATCTCAATATGACTTTTCTACACCTTTCCTGCATGGAGCCACATACAGAGATCCACACAAAAACGACAAACACACGTACGCACACACACGCGCACACAAGGCCAAAGAGAACCGATTCGAGAGAAGATTAGAAAAAAGATGATGATTGTGTCCTATTGGTAAAAGACGGAGGAAGTCCATTCCAAGAGGCAAACTCAAGTGTCACCTATTGTTGGCGCGTGGGCATGGGCATATGCGTATATTGAAATTCTTTAAACTTGATATCGCCCTTCTTCCAACATCTTTTGCAAGTGCACACACACGCCTCGACGGCGCAATTGCAGTTGTACTGCAGAGCTATTGTGCGCGGAGGACTTGCTCAAGGTCCCTTATAGTCATTGACTGACGCCTCGGACATATATACAGTGTGTCCGGACATAGAGGTACGTACCTTCAATGATAGTATGAAAAAAATAGTAAATAATAGTATATTTTTTAAATTCCCAAACCGTTTTAACACTCTGACAGATTTATCTAGTACTGCATAAAATGTGATAGCTTTTGTCATCCAGTAATGACGTCATCTAATTGCAACAACATTCGAGTTTTAAGGACTGCCTAAAAGTCATCTACAGAATTACCAATTTAAAAAAAATATAGTCGATGAACAGCCATAAATTTAGTTCAAATTTATTCTTGTATTTCAATAATATTAGGCAACAAGGTGTGTTCAAAGTGTCCGCCTTTGGCTTCAATACAAGCTTCAAGACACGTGCGCTATTGTACTCCCATCTGATTTTTACCAGCTGATCATATTCCTCCTATGCATTGACTTAGTAATTTAAAGATGTCACTATAGGCCTACAATAACGGGTTCATGTTCAATATATAAATGCCTATATATATATATGCCATCGCATAACTGGACGATTTTTTATATCGATAATTCCACAGATGAGCAACTGATCCATAAACCATTATAGAAATAGGTCTCCTTTGCTTCTCGGAAGTCCGGTCTTGTTGGCCTATTCTGCTGGGCGTCGATCTTAACCGGAGAACGACGACGCCTGGTGGTGAGAATAGATTTATGGCGAATGTCGACGGTCCATCAGATGATATCAGCGCAAGACAAATTGCTGTTATAATTCAGGACGGAATGGTCTGCTCGCCCGAGTGAACGCAGCAACTCTTGTATCGACCGAAGAATGACGTTGCCTTGCAATGTAGGATATATATCGGTAAAGGGGCTATACAGCCCGATTGAGCACTTTCAGATCAAGACACAAAACAGTAACTCAATGACACTTTGTCTGTCTGTCTGTCTGTCTGCGTATCTTTCTTTTTGTGTGTGTGACTGCGTCTCTTTCGTTTCGCCTATATTCAGTCTGTCTCTGCAAGTCTGCATCAATCTGAGTCTTTGCATCTTTGCGTCTGTCTATCTGTCTGTCTGTTTCTGGCTGTGGGCTGTGCTCCCATCTGCTCTTTGGTTTGTCTGTATTTGTTTCTAGTGTGTCTTTATGTCAGTTCGCCTTTCTGCTTGAATGTCTGTCTGTCTTTCTGTCTGTTTGTCTGCTTGTCTGTCTGTCTATCTGTCTGCGTCATCTATGCCCATTTCGTTATCTCGTTGCGTCCTTCTATTGGCCGATGTCATATCTGCATATTACTGTCTCTCTTTTAATTCCTCTGTGTCTTATATCTGTCTCCATCTTTATCTGTCTGTCTGTCTCTGTCTGTCTGTGTATCTGTGTTTCAAGATGGATGCCGACACATGCGCGCTTATGTTTCCATCTTGTTGCCTCTTTGACCCTATGCTTATAAATATATGTGCGTCTGTCTGCAGGGTGCCCATAAATATAATATTTAATAGTCGACCGCAATGTATGACAAGAGACCAATAAACTGGCAGAGCCCTTAAATACGGAACTGCGTGTGTATGGTTTAGCCAGATACGGGCTGATAGCGAATGGCTTCTGCTCCAGTCTTGCACTGGCGATACTCACATTCTGCCCTTTAGTATTATGGTCAAGCTTATCAGAGCATAAACGTTAAAATCACTTCCGTCGCAGACTGTATTGGACAGGATTGGACCGGGTGAATACGTGGTTCCTATACACACCTAACTCAAGGGATGGAATAGTTGTCCTTGCTGTCATTCTCTTTGGTAGCACCATCGATCAATGCCCAGTGAGTAATTATAACTTTGAAGTTCTAAAATTAGACCAGATTACATTTAATTAGATCCGCGAACAGTGGCGTCATCACAAAGACCAATAGGAATGACGTAATTAGGAAGACCATTAGGAGTGGATTCATTAATAAGATCAAACCTTCCAAGGACGTTACCTTCGAACCACAATCGCCATTCTTATGCAGAATGGAATTGCCGTCAACCGATCTAGGGCCAAGTTTCCCCCTCATCTCGGGTTCCATGGTTAGACCCTGTATATGGTACAGCCCATGGTAAAGCACATGGTAAAGCAAATGGTAAAGCAAATGGTAAAGCACATGGTGAGAATCAGATGGTGATGTACCGTGTTTCATATATTTGTCACTATCATCGTTCGCATATTTATTTCACCATTAATTAAACTAAGCAAACTATTTTAAACTATTTTTCACTAACTGTTGACCTCACTTGTAAGGTTTGCGCGCGGAGCTGAGAATTGTATCAAATATTTATGCCTACACGACACAATTTTTCTCATATTGTATAATGAGAAAGCAATTGTTTCATACTTAGCATAAAACTAAGTTAAAGTGACGGGAAGTTCGCACTACAACCCATAAACAAAGGAGATGAGATTGGTAGGCGCCGTGCTAGGCTTCATATCCCGCATTAAGGTTCACCGATTGGTGCTTGACCTCCTATGTTTTTCCAGGTCATGTCTATAGAACGACATCGGTCACGCAAGTGTGCGCTTACAATGCCTCACGTACGACAATATCTGTGCAATAAAGCGTGACAAATAGCACGTATACGTGCAATCTAATGCGTTTGTGTGCACATCTTTTCACATCTATGCGTACATATTCGTGTGATTGTCTGTCTGGGGTTGTCTATGTTATGCATCTTGTTCTGCGGCGACGAATATGTTATTCGCCACGAAGTGCCTCATCGTGATCAGCATACATCATCATCGCGATCATGATCACAATCGTCGTCATAATTATCATCGTCGTCGTCGTCGTCGTCATCATCATCACCACCACCACCACCACTACCACCATCAGCAACAGCAACAGCAGTAGCAATGAGAGATGCTGCCGCTGTAAGATTCGATTTGGCACCGCAGTGGAAATATTCGACTCCTTGGACGACACTTGGAGCATCGGTGCGTGCATCCGTGGCAGACAATGCCCCTAAGCGTGCGTGTCTCTGTCGATGCCTAGGGGACCACTTAGCACAGTCTCGTCTGAACCAATGCCTATACCAATGTCGTAAAAAAATCAACGTCGGTTCTATGTCGTAAATCACTGAGCGAGCATCTCAGATTACACACGAACATCATATTCAATCATCTCTCCTTTGCTCTTCTCTGTCTGTCTGTCTGTCTGTCTGTCTGCCTCTCTGTCTGTCCATCTGTCTGTCTCTGCTCTATTTGTAATCTGTATCTTACAGTCTCTCACCTTCTCTCTCTCTCTCTGTCTCTCTCTCTGTCTCTCTCTCTGTCTCTCTCTCTGTCTCTCTCTCTGTCTCTCTCTCTGTCTCTCTCTTTCTGTCTGTCTCTGTCTGTCTCTGTCTGTCTCTGTCTGTCTCTGTCTGTCTCTGTCTGTCTCTGTCTGTCTCTGTCTGTCTGCCTGTCTGTCTCTCTCTCTCTCTCTTTCTTTTCTCTCTTCACATCAGTGTGTGTCATTATCTTTCTGACTTCGGTGTGACCTTATCTTCGGTGTGTTTTATCTTTGTGTTGATGTTCTTTTCGCCTTTGTATCACATCGGTGCCGACTCAAAATCTGTTCCTCCATTTCCCATGTGTCCGTTTGTCGTTTTATTTCCTAACCATAATTTCTCTTCTTTCCTGTGTATTGTCCGCTATCTGTGTTTCATTTCTATGAACCTCTGCCTGCGTTTGTTGTATCTCAACATTTTGCGTCTCTATGATCATATGTTGTCTCTCTGTCTATACTTGTGGATATGTGCAACATTGTGTGCAATGCGCTATGCAACCTTCTACCTGTCTATAGTTCCGTTTTTCTCTTTCTCGGTTTCTTGCTTCTGACTCTCTGTCTCTGTCTCTGCCTCTGTATCTGTTTCTGTCTCTGTCTGTGTGTCTCTGTCTGTCTATCTGTCTCTCTTTGTCTCTATATGTTCCTCATTCACTAGTGAAATCTCATGAAATGCTTTTTTTAGTCGCAATTAATGCATTCACTCATGTTTGATGATTAATCATAGCACACTAATTTCATCTAACAATGGAATTTATCGGAAAAGGGCATTGTTAGACATTCTCCTTCCTGTATTCTCCTTCCTTTCTCCTGCAAATGTCGTCGCTGGGGGGGATATCGTAATCGCAAACGGCGAATTTATAACGCGCTATTTTAAAGCTAAGCGCAGGGCCTCATCTTATTCACGAGAACTGATTTATTCAGAATATAGACTGATGAAATGACAGATCATGGTAGGTCTGCAATGATGAGTTTAGTTTGACTGATAACTGCTTCGTACGTTCGAACTTTTAAACTGTTTCCGATTTCGCGGACTACGATTTCGTGAGCTTTCATCAGTAGTCTAACTCTGATCACGTGTTAGAGAAACCCGACCGTTATTTTATCAAATGGTTCTCAACCCCCCTCCAAAACCTTAATTAGCACAGCTTAATTAACTATTTGCGCAGCAGCACTGTTGGGATGTAACTTGAAAACGTAAGTTCAACATAAATTTCGGCGCACGTTGGCCTATATACTGTACGAGGGTACGGGATAATTTAAAATGTGGCTTTGTTATCGAAAACAGTTTAAGACGTGGCTCCTGTCATCCAGCTAGACGTTGTATATGCGTGGAAAGATCAGACGCTGAGCGTAGATTGACAAGACAACTGCATTTGGAGAGCATCGTTAGGGAGTGGCTGAAACATGGGAGCGGAGAGACCAGAGTAGGATGCAAGAGAGGTACGGTGACGGATAGGTTGTTTACTGGGCCACGATTTCAAACATGTATAAACGATGAGCAATGTTCTCTGTAAGCTGTGCGCATGCGCACGGGCCGTGGAACCAGCGCACACAAGAATTTAGTGTGCATAGGCTACGCTCGCAATTATTATTTTGAAAAAAAAATAGCTAGTCACGATTCATTTTTACGTGAATTGAGTCTCCTAGCCGGCTGTGGCCTAGCTTACTCCAGAGTCCAGGAACTTTGGTTCCTTGGCTGATACGTCCCCAATTGATCCTTAACCAAGGAACTTTTCTTAGGTCATCAGAATTTCTCACCAGAGACTTTTAGATATGAACTTAATTTAACTATCATCGCATTCAGTTCGAACCTGCGCACAAAAGAATGAACCATTTACAAAAATGTTGCACAAACATAGGTCTATCTCTAAAATATTGGAGGGAACATTTATGATGATCGAGGAAAGAATAGGTCTATAGGAGCCTATATGAATGCGAAAATCTTGAGTATCTGATATATTCGTCTGTAATAATTATAGACGAATATCTATGTGGCCATAGACATACCTGAAAATTTGTCTGTAATGTGGACGAATATCAGATAATATTACTGTCATTAATCAAACAAAACACATTCCCTCTCAATGCATTTTAGCTATCAACTCTTGGATTCAAAATTATGGTTAGCTTCAATATTGGTCGTTTAATTTTGAAACAGTATCATTGAACAAGTGTGTAAAAATATTTCATTGAGCCATAACTGGTAAATATTCTTCTAATCACCCCATTGAGAATATTCTGTTGTAATGAGGCAGCCTCTTCTATGGCGGAACGTTTCGTTCCTTTGTGGTAAATCTTTTGCTTGGTACTATAAGCCTACATCTCCGACCGATCATTGTCCTATCCAAGGACATTGATCGAATCAAATCGCAGCCAATATATTCGGATCAAATCAACCAATCAATCAATCAATCAATCAGTCAATCAATCTATTCGTATTAAAATTAGACTTGATTGGTTTCATTTTGATTCCGATCTGATCCGTTCCAGATCGACCGAATCTAATCAATTCGTATTCAGTTTGATCCAATTCCACTGATCCGTTGCTCACGTCGGGAACAAATCCTGATTCGGCAGAATCCCTGGAGCTTCAGACAGTCACAGTTTCCTGGAAAGTCTCGACAGACGCTTCAGCGCCTAGCCTTCCTCCCTCCCTCTCTTCCTCTCCCTCTCTTCCTCTCTCTCCCTCCGTTCCTCCTTCACTCCCTCCCTCACTATCTCACTCTTTGTCTCCCTTCCTTCCTCCTCCCTCCTTACTTCCATCTCTCCCTCCCTCACTCCTTCTCTCCATCCCTTCCCCCGACTGCAAATGGCAACCGGATATCCTCATCAGGCACTGAAGCAGAGCTGCTGATGCGGATATCCAGCACGACACTGCTGCTGCTGCTGCTGTTGCTGCTGCAGATGTTGTTGCGCCAGAATGCGAAGAAGACGCTTGGCGTTGAGCTCAGCGGTCGTCGCTTTTCGCCATCAGATGAGGGCAATAATTCCACGAACGAACGGATTCGTCAATAGAAGTCAGAGCGATTTCCCACGAGGACAGTTCAAACTCGACAATAAATAACCCACCGCTGACACGTTATTATAGAAATATATGTGTCAGTTTAGGCAGATCACAAACATACGGTCTATATCTACATACACACCGCATACGTAAGCCCTATACACATCATACGCATATATACACCACAAGGCATCCACACACGTATATACACCACAAGGCATCCACACACGTATATATACCACAAGGCATCCACACACGTATATACACCACAAGGCATCCACACACGTATATACACCACAAGGCATCCACACACGTATATATACCACAAGGCATCCACACACGTATATACACCACAAGGCATCCACACACGTATATACACCACAAGGCATCCACACACGTATATACACCACAAGGCATCCACACACGTATATACACCACAAGGCATCCACACACGTATATACACCACATTATTTCCATATTACTTAAATCGCATTTGTTTAGATCTGTCGGTTAGTGCATACATTTAGCGCCTTGGTGAGGTTCTTATAATGAGCTATATAAATGGACATATACATACCTGAAAAATTTTCTAAGCTTTATAACACATTACATTACATTACACATATGCAATGCATATAATTATCGGCCTATACCAAAATATAAATTATAAGAGGACATATACAGTTGTAGGTCTACTTAATATATTTTGGGGCGAGATATAAATACACCCATGCTAACACATATATTGATACTCAAACTATTGTAAATAATTAATATACATTATATATATATAGGCTTTACATAAATAAATTATTGTGCTCCTTTGTTATGCGAAGCAGAACACTTTTTCTATGAATGCTCACCTCACTGCCCTGGATATACCCACCGCCCTATCTCCTGTATGGAAAGCAAACAATTTCCATTTCAATGCATATGCCTTCATACATGAAACGGTCATATAACATGCATGCCATATGATTAGTGTACAAGTTTATTTATGCAGATATTAGATTCCCTTACACAATGTCGAAGCATTTATGCATTTGGTCGCAAATTCCGGTTGTCATTTATATTGACGCATGTCAACTGAAAACCCGATCACACACGTCAATTGCATGTCAGGGTTGATGTCAAATAAATATCATGTAATAATCGAGAATTTATATAGCACCCCTTTGGAGTAAGCCCTATATCCATATATACTCAGAGGCGCTCTCTGCATGCGTTGGCCTATGCTGCTAGATATAATTGTGAACCAGTGAAATGCGTCTGTTAGCAAAACTATACACAGTAAGGTGAAAAAGTCACCAGCGGTGGGCCCACGCACAATCTCGGAACCAACCAACGGATTCCCGTCGACAGATGACAGATGGCATTGATGTTCAGAGTCTCAATTCTGTATATATATATACATATATATATATATCATCAAGAGACACATAATTTTATGGGGCCTTCATCAATATAATAATTATAAATTGCACATATATATATATATATATGTATACGCGTAAACTATACATTGCGTTGTAAAAATGCTATAATGTTGGTGATATTATATGTATATATATATAGGCCTATATAGCTACATACTGAGTTGTGTCGACGTGTGCTTTTAATTAGATGAACTATTATAAGTTGTTGCGATTTGTCTTCATCCGTCGTCTAAATGGAATTTTCCTAAACTGTTCCGTTGGGACCGGAGCGTCCATAACAAGAATTGATTTCATTTGTGCAAATGCTGTGCGATTTTCGCGGAATCCGAACTGCATACAGTAACATTGTTACACTGATCAGAGAATCGATCGAACATTTGCCTCTTTTTACAGCCGAATTTAGCAATAAATGTATGACGTAGTTTTACGACCGTGAACTAAAAGGCCATTGACTGCTGGCGCTAAAATAATCGCGTTTTTATAGTAATGCCTCTGTGTACAGTAGGCCTGGGCGTATACACAAGACACAAGTCTACAGTCGGTAAGTGTTTAGTTGTGGGAGTTAAACCCCTTGCTCTTCTTCCTCAGCTAACTAGGCCCTATATATGCCCAACTGAAAAGATGCTGGGGTCAGACTTTGACCCCATCTCAGTAGTTTATTGTGAAACATATAAACAACATCAGAGCTGACTTGTGAGGCTGCGATCATGCGCTGTGGACATCTGTAAAATGTTGACTTCTGCAACACTGGTTACAGCGAAAACGCTGGATAAGTCTATGTTGGGTACGCAGCAATCCAAGGAAATGTACAGCATCGCATAATAATTATAGCGTATAGGGCTTAACTTAATAGCGCAATTAGCAATGACCAGCTGAGAGAGCTATAAATTAAGCAGGAAAGAGAAAGTCGTGTTAATTTTTCAACTTAATAAGAGATATTCTGTATGGTTAATCATAGATAATTTTTATTTTCATATAGGTCTAGTCCAGAAAACCTAAAGTGATGCACAGCAGCAGTAGCAGCATGCTATAAGGCCTATAGAAAGTATATATTAAATGATTCTTCTGAGAAAGATGTGGTAGGCCCTACGATTAACTAATCGTGTAAATCTGGAATGTTACTATATATAAATTTCTGGAATTAAGGAATGAAATGTATGGAAAGTGCATATTCGTGAATTATAGTCACTGTCCTCACGGATGCGTTCGTTTGGGTCGAGCAGAGTTACTGAAACATGCAGAGGTCTATACGATATACCTTTTCCTTGGTAATCATAGGCCTGATCGTAAGACGCAAAAGAATAGTCGACACTCCGTATTCGCAATCACAAACCCAAAAACTGCATTCTATATAGTCTAACTTAGACCCGACTGTAAAAGGCTAACAGCTGTTAAAGGTTAATAGCTGTAAAAGACTAACAGCTGCAAAAGGTTAACAGGCTAACAGCTGTAAAAGGTTAACAGCTGTAAAAGACTAACAGCTGTAAAAGACTAACAGCTGTAAAAGACTAACAGTTGTAAAAGACTAACAGCTGTAAAAGACTAACAGTTGTAAAAGACTAACAGCTGTAAAAGACTAATAGTTGTCAAAGACTAACAGCTGTAAAAGACTAACAGCTGTAAAAGACTAATAGTTGTCAAAGACTAACAGTTGTAAAAGACTAACAGCTGTAAAAGACTAATAGTTCTCAAAGACTAACAGTTGTAAAAGACTAACAGCTGATGTGGGTCGAAGTGGACTGTGGAAGACAAGGGATGACAGCATGAAAACGAAAATAATAAGAAAAAGCAACAATCAGAACTGTAAATGTAATCACAGACTATATGTTCCTGCCAAATCAATTTATGTAGCATTAAAACTCTTTCAAATGCAAGTGTTGTTAATGTTTTATTTCTTCATAACAGTTAACAAATTTAAGCTGTTAAATATGATGCTTAACAAAAATAAATAGCTTTGTGGTAAAATCAATGTTTTTTAGATATTTCTAGCTAGTTAACCTCTGCAATGGATGGCGTAGGGCTCAAATGCACGTACCCATGGGGGGGGAGGGTCCACGAAATGTAGGCCTACGCGGTGCACCAGAGGGAGGGGTTCCGAAAATCCGATTTTTTTTGCGTACGTAATACATGGATGGACCCTAAAATGTCGAGTGAAGTTCGGGATAGGGTTGTTTATAACCCATGATATTGACAGCGTTTTGACGCCCTGGTCAATAGAAGAGCCGATGTCTATTACGCCTGTATACATGGCACAAAGTGTCTCTATATAGTGCAAGTGATTTAATTCTCATCACATAGCGTTTACATTTTGGCTAAAGTTACGCTACGACAGCGTAAGAAAACGTAACCGTGATCTAGAGCATGCAAGATAGAAGCCTCCATCCGAACTCCTCCACTGCTTGCACTCTGGCAGCGCCAGTCCCAAGTCTAGATGAAGGAGGTGGTCGACGCAAATGATCTCTATTAACACTCATAGGCCTACATGTAATGTCTTGAAATTGAAATTACCCTACATCTCAATGCGTGGGCCTACCTTGCATGTAGCGGACTAGAATGCAGACGGCTTTTCCGAAGACAAAATCCTGCATGAGGGTTGGAACTAGGGTGAAGGGCATGCAGAAGACGGCCAGCAGTAGGTCGCTGACGGAGAGGTTGAGCAGGAACACGTTAGTGATCGTTCTCATCCGCTTGTTCTGCACGATCGTCGTGATGACGAGTAGATTACCGACGACGGCCAACAGGAAGATGACGCTGTAAAGAGGTATGGTGACGTCACCCTTCAATGCTCGACTCCGCCACGTCGAAGCGGTCCTTGGCTGTAGAGGGAGCGACGACGAGTACGTCGTGTTCCAAACAAACGATGACGTCATCATTCGATGATGACGAACACGCCTTTATAGACCGTTCGTACCACTTAGAGCATCGGTAACTAACGGGATGCTCGAATGGCGGTGTTGAGCCAGCGAGGTGTCGAGCGACGCTGAGCTTTCCCGCGCGCGGGCTGCGTAAGTCGTCTGCCTAATACAACAACGACGTCTCTCACAACTCAAACTGTTAGGCAAACTAGCATGAAGCCTATGCATGTGTTAATGAGAATAAAATAACGAAAATGAGGCGGCGTAACGGTTTGATATACCGCATGCAGTTTGGGGATTCTTATTTATCACGCGCACATTCATATTGAACTAATAATATCATGCGTGCGATCGCTAGCTTCGATGAATCAAAAGTAACATCGCAGAAGATAATTCACCAGCCTCCGAGAACGACGAAAGATCGCGTTTGGTGAAAAGCAGAACAACTGACAAACAGTCGAAAGGCTGCATGCCGCACAATTAGCCCATAGAAAATTGTGATTTATATAGCTCCAATATCCGACGCCGTCAGTCAATAATTGGGCTACTGATCGGGCGCAACAAAATTGTATAATCGTACTTGCGTGGTAGGCCTGTATAGTTTCCGGATATCTTCGTCGAAAATGCAGTCAAATTAAATATAATTTAGGTCGTGTTTGGAAAGTCGTGACTATTATTGGCCCACGTGTGTTAAGCTCAGGTAACTTAATAACGAAGCTGATCGACTGACGATAACAATAATAATTACGAGTAGAAATGCACAATTAACTGAAATAATGGCTAAACCAGACTCGGACCTAGGCCTACCTTTGCAACCCATTTCAAACTTATCTGACTTGACGCAGCGCTTAATTGTGAGTAAGCTGGTGCGATATGCTTAGCTGTTCGAGATGTGCGCTGGAAATTTATAGGTGCCTACGATCAAAATTGGCGAATATAAGAAAATCAGATCGAATTGTAGGCCTACATTTTCTGCACAATTAATATTATTTTTGTTAAGTAAGTAGGCCTAAGTGAGTGCGGCCATTATTGCAGCATCAGCAAACGCACAATGTGACATGTTACTCGAATGTATGTAGGCTAGCCTATGTAAGAGAAATAATAAGTAGCCGAATAACAATGCAGAGTGAGAGTTGTGTAGCTCTATGGTGAGTTATAGCATTTTAGTATCATTGTTATGTTAAAAAGAATGAAACATCCTGGTATTAAATTCATTTCTAGTACGTAATAATGACATGCTGTTGTTGTTGTCGTCGCCGCCGTTGTTATAATTATTATTATAAAATTCTTCACCATCCGCAGCAACATTATTGCTACTTGTTAATTAATCGTTGGAATATAAATACTCGCGAATATTCAAAGCGCCCACTCTCGCTTAGTCGTTGCAGGCAGGAAATCTTGCATCAGCATTGAAAATTGTGATAGTCTGGTTGTTTCATTTCACATTTTATAAGAATGGAAAATTTACAGGAATTGATTCAAAGACAAGGAAACCTGGTTCGGACTTTAAAAGCCGAGAAAGCACCAGCCGATAAGGTGTGGTTATAGAATCCAATTCCGCGTGATCTTATGTATTATGCACCCTCTTACCAATTCACGTGTGCGCCGTTTCATTTTGGTATAATAATAATTAATAAGTTGTAGGGTGTAATTTCTGTAGCTTGAAATTCGTTATCTACGTCACTAGGAAAGTAGCTTTTCTCAGTAAGATATATGCCTTAAAAGTATCGCATACGGTGCTTTTGCGGAGGCGAAGGTTGCCAACATCTGTGTCTTCATAAAGCGTCTTTTAAAGTTTCACTTACTTGCAACTATTTACGAAGTGGCAATAAATCAATGCAAGCCATATAAGCTAGCGATGAATTATCTGGTGGATTTAATATACTAAGAAACAAAAGGTGGGATGAAAAGCTCCTGCTTAAGTAAAAGCTGGATATGATGAAAAGAATTCTATTCAAATGCATGGGAGCTGGGTTGATGAAAAGAATCATGTTTAAATGGAAGCTGGAGGTAATGAAAAGAATCATGCCGAAGTAGAAGCTGGATGTGATGAAAAGAATCTTGTCGAAGTGGAAACTGGATATGCTGAAAAGAATCATGCAGAAGTAGAAGCTAGATGTGATGAAACGAATCACACATAAATAGAAGCTGAATTGGGTGTAAGTAAATGCGTATATAGCCCAATATCAAGCACACACAGAGAATAATTACCGACACTAAAACCATATTTTACCGAAGAAAGCACTTAGACTGCTTTGCAAAGTCAATCAATTCAATAACAGTCTTTCAGTTGCATGAAATTATTTACTAAACGGAAATAAATAAATTAATATCATAGCACACAGAGATGGTGCAATGAGAATTTTGTGGATGTCAGTTGATTTCTTGTGGGTCATTCTTGTGCAATATCATCAAAATTTGCTTATGATAGCTGAGTTGAATACTTTTGTTTCATGATTTGGGCTGAAAATGGGCCACTTTTGAAGTAAGTGTTATTTGCCAGACTTGCTGACAGAGAATTGTCTTCTTTGCGCTCTATTCCATACTTGACGTCATTGCCAATTCTGAAACGCCAATTGCGCCTGTTCGCTGCTGCGTCGTTGTATCTTCTGCTGTTCGCAATACATTATGGCATCCGTTCGATGTTCACGCTCTCTACATCGGTTGGGAAATATTGCTCGGTTCACCTTTTACACATCTGGTCACTGTAAACGTTTTGGTGGATCTTCGTACTGGATGACTTATTGTACTCAGGTTAGAGCTAACAGTTGCTGAGCTTTAGTTGATATGAAATTTCACTTTGAGTTGCTTTGTTTAGTAAATATTTATTTGCTTTACGTGATTAGTGACTAGCTATTTGTTGGCAATTGGCCTAGAAGACTGACTCCTGTGGCCTGTACACGCATTTATGACATCATAACATCTTGAGCACTTATTATGCACATGCCTAACTGTCGAGCTAGTTCATTTAATAGTCTACAGATAGGTGAAGAAAGGTGTCTATAAAAATTTGCTTTACTGTAATTTTTTAGGTTTTGTTCATATTTCTTTCACAGATCAATGAAGAGGTTGCTAAACTGTTGGAGCTCAAAGCTCAACTGGGAGAAGATGGACCAAAGAAATTTGTTCTCAAGTGTCCAAAGGTATAAATACTTTCATAATGATGAAACATATATTTTGTTCATTTGTTCTCTAATGGTAAAATAGTGTTCAGTCCTTACTAAAGTTCTTTGCAGTTCTTATTATCTAGATGAGAGTCATTTTATAATTACATGCATTTAACTGTCACAGCACAATACGTCAATGCATTTCGTGCATTCAATGGTAATTATAGTCCTGATTATAAAGACCTTTTTTTTCAGAGGAAGCGGCATCAGCTTGTCATATGGTAGAACAGCTATGCAGCAGGAAGCCAAGTTATCTTGTGACATACTTGTGATATTTTAGGCATAGGGATACTGTGTATTTCTGATTTTTTAGGCATATGGAAACGAAGTTGCTCTTTAGTAATATTGATATTGTTCTCTGCAACCGATCATACTGTTGACTTGAGGGTTATGCATTAGTCCAAGCTATCGTTGACTGCAGTTTAGTGTAAAATTAGCATTCTTTAAAGAGATAGATCAGTGGACTTTTGGGGTTGGAGCTGCACATTAGTTCAAGTGGGGAGGTTGTTTTGCAACCATTAATTGGTGTAATAAACTTATGTGATTTACTCATTAATCTCCATTACATTACGTGATTTTTTTTCTGTTCCACAGGGCACGCGTGATTACACTCCGCTTCAAATGATGATAAAGGAAAAGGCGTTTGGCGTCATTGTGGAATGTTTTAAGCGTCATGGAGCCGAGACTCTTGATACGCCTGTGTTTGAATTAAAAGTAATACTTCAGCTCACTAATGCACATGTAGTGTATAAAGAAAATATAGTGCATGAATGTATATTTTGGATAGCAATAGATAAATAGATGGGCCTGTCATCAGCCGCCTAATCATCTGCTGGAATTGTAGTTCCCATGTAATGAATGTGTCAGTGGTTAGGAAGTCACAAAAGACATCTTTGTTTAAATGAATAATATGTTCACATATTATTAGTACAACGAGGCCTGGACATTGACGTATTACAACAATGGTTGACAGATGGGTAAGTGGATGGCTTTACTTGGAGCCTTGGCTTGGGTAGCTTTTACTTGAAGTTTTGTTAACCCTGGTGATTTACTCTAATTTCTTGTTAATGGTTCTGTATTTTCTTTGCAGAACTCCTTTCTCAGTTATGCAATTGGTCATATGAATATCATATTGCATATTTGTTGAGGTAGCACAGTTTGATTGATTATTTTCATAGCTACATTTCAGGAAACTTTATTTGTTTAGGAAACTCTGACTGGCAAGTACGGAGAGGACAGTAAACTGATTTACGATCTCGCTGATCAGGGAGGGGAACAGTTGTCCCTGCGATACGATCTCACAGTATCCTTAACTGCTGTATTCCATACTTCAAGAACTGAAGGCATTTTGCGTGAAGACTTTTAGCCATCTGTTAATAGCAGAACATGTTAAAAATTCCGTAACGGAACACTTCCTGGCTTCTTGTGATCTGGACTGTTTTTGGAGTGCGTGGTGAACTATTCACTCCACTTCTATTGTCAATCTCTTCAGTCATGGAAGCCTGGTGCTATGTACAGAGTTGGTGTTAAGATTTAGTGCTTGATGATGATGAGTGCTCTGCCCAAAGGCAGGTGCATTGGCTTAGCACCATCTGGGGATTGAGATGAGTGAGTTGGTTTCCCGTTTCCTTCCTCACTGACAATTATGGGTGAGCAACTTGTCCAAGGTCGCTACGCAGTGACTCGGGGTGGGTTCGAACCTGTGATTCTCCGAACGCAAGGCACTGAACATCCCACTGTGCACCATATTTAGTGCTTATGGAATGGAATACTGCTAAAGTATTAATTTAGTGATCATTTGTAATAATATTTCTGTATACGTATTGGACAAAGAACGACGTTCTCTTTAACTAATCATACAGGTGCCATTTGCCAGGTATCTTGCCATGAACAAGATTACCAGCATGAAACGATATCACATTGCCAAGGTCTACAGGCGTGATAATCCGGCCATGACGAAAGGACGATTTAGGGAATTCTATCAGTGTGTAAGTGTTTTCATTCTGTCATGCTTCAGTTGAAATGTGAGCTTTACAGCCTCAAATTGTTGTCCTCTGTTTCCTTGTATGTTTGATTGGGTGTAGTTTTAGAGGACAGAATAAGAATTAAGTGAATATATTCATTATTTATTCAACTGCGTAAGCACAGTTTGGTTTGGTTTGCCTAAGTATTCTTGTTAGAAAATTTGTAATTACGAAAATTTGTATAGCACCGTCAGTAGCAAGCTACTTCTAAGATGCTTTACACGACAGTTTGCTGCAGATTGTAAAACTAATTTTCAATATTACAAAGAAAGTACAATTTTAACTGTTTTTTGAAGGCAGGGAGGGTTTGGTTTTCTTGGTTGTCCGCTATGGTCATGCGGTCTGGGCCTCAGGGATTATAGGATTGTTTGTAAACTCAAGTTGTTCTCTGTTTAGGATTTTGACATAGCTGGACAGTTCGATCCAATGTTGCCTGATGCAGAGTGCATTAAAATTGCTGCAGAGATCCTCAGCTCTCTGGATATTGGACAGTTTGTTGTCAAGGTAGCACAATATAAAAAAACTGTCTTGTCTTATGAATTCGGTTTCTTTCACTTCTTTTTAAAACCACAATGGCAATTAACAAAGTACATTTTTAGTACATCAAAGTACAGGTACACTACTGTTATAGGGGTGTTGTCTTAATTATTCTGCTAAATCAATCAATTAATATATTAGCTCATAAAGCAGACCAATATTACGACGGTGATGCGTGCTCAGTCAATGTGCCTTGTACTCTGACTACATAAATGCAAATGGTGGGACTGCATGGGGCGGCGATCCCAGGGGGGTCGAGGCGGACAAGTCACCCACCTTTTACAGAGGGGACAATTTATATGTGTCCCCCACATTTCCTGCTCCTATCAATGGGTGCCCCCCCCTCCACCTGTCAAGCGAGATCGCTGCCTCTGTAGGATTGGTTATTAATCAACAAGTGATGATGCTAGATTACATGTTGGTGGAGTTTCACTATAGTGTACTGGTTAGTGTGCTGAACTCGACTTCGGAAGTCACGGGTTCACACCTCCGTCCGTGCAGGAAGGTGTTTGAGATTTCTGCTCTATTAGCAAGTCCTAGCGAACTGCGATGCAATAGATATAGTGACCAACTGACCATGCTTGGTCAGCTTGAAGATCAGATGGTAAGAGAGGAGGAACTGGCCACTAGCCGTAATCTGTGAAGTCGGTGATAGCTGGTGGTCAGGGAGAGAAATAGCTGACCATTGTAAAATTTTGAGGCCTTGTGTTCGTAATACTCATACCTGTGCCTCTGCGAGTTGGATAAGAAACTGCTGTTCTTCTATTTGAAGTATAATCTTGAGCTATATAAATTCTTTATTATGTAATTCTATAGACATAGATAAACATCTGTGAGATATATATAAACCAGTTTTTTTATAGCACGGAATAAGAAATGCTGAAATTGAAGCATAAAATTGTATTTACTTGTGTGTGTGTTTTGATGCCATTGGTTTTAATCGTGCGTTGATATTTTCTTAATTGTGTGAAGGTGAATCATCGTAAGTTGCTGGATGGTATGTTTGCGGCCTGCGGAGTGCCAGAGGACAAGTTCCGCACCATCTGTTCTTCAGTAGACAAATTAGACAAAGTAAGGTTAATCTGTTTCTGAATGTTTTGTGGCATGGTGGCCGATTGGTTAGAGCGGTCAACTCATAACGCGGAGAGTGCAGTTTTGACCGTCATCCGAGGAGTCAGCGTAGGGATCTTGAGCAAGTTCTTTGCGCACAATTGCTCTGCATTACAATTGCGGTTGCACTGTGTGTGCACTTCTGAACTAAACTGTATGAAGGACGATATCAAATGACAGTTGTATTGTATTGTAAGGTTTTGATATAATGTTCACTGTTTACCTATATAGATATGCAGGCTCTTTATAAATTTATAGATGCCATACAATTCGGATGTACTGCCAATGACCACAATGCCATTGCAGGATTTATTGTGTATTATGACTGTTATGTTATCCATCTAAAATTAGCTGTATTGTTATTTATGTGCATTTCAGTGGCAATGCAAGTGTTTGGTGTAAGTTTAACTATGAGATTCAAGATAATTATCTTTCTCATATAATTGCTCTAATATTTTTAATGAAATATGATCTGTGATTATACTGAATGTTGTTGCCTTTTAGTGTGAACTCGTAGCTAGTAAAGTTATGATCAAATTATTATTGATGTGCTCTACAAAGACTTCACCGTTTTATGTAGTGTCATCTATAATGTTGGCTATTTATTCTGCAGACACCTTGGGAAGAAGTACGTTCAGAAATGGTGAACGAAAAGGGTCTGACCGAAGATATTGCTGCCAGGATTGGCGAATACGTCCAGCTAAAAGGTGAGTGCTCAAATTTTTATATTTGCAAATAATCTACCAATCTAGACTGATATTTTGTAGTTAACTTGCCAGTGCCAATTTGGTTTCATAATATTTTTATTTATTCTCAGGAAGTAAGGAGTTGCTTGAGAAAATAGAGAAGGATGAAAAACTGTCGAAGAATCAGTGGGCAAAGGAAGCGTTTGAAGATATGAGATTGCTGTTTCGTTACTGTGAACTCTACGGTGTATTAGACAAGGTATTGTTACTCGTATATCTTCTGAAGTTGTTAAAATTCTACTGTGGTGTTTAGGTTTCCTGTGGTGTTTAGGTTTCCTGTGTGGTTGTCTATCTGTCTGAAAATAAATTTCAGAGAGTACAGACAGATAACTTGTGTTCAATTTTTCTTATAGCTGACATATTGTATTTTATATTTGGTATGATGCTACTGCCTCTTTACATTTTTAAATTTGTAGAATTTCTTGCTTAGCTCCTGACCTCAAAGCCTAGGTCAGCCGTGCAGTCCTATTGGGTGGATGTAGAGTTTCTGTTTGCTGGTGTTAAATGGTTCTGTGGTTACAGTGTTGATATAATACTCTGAGGACATCTTGAAAGTATGTGATCATTTTTGCAGGTGCTGTTTGATCTGAGTTTGGCTCGTGGCTTAGATTATTACACTGGTATTATCTACGAAGCTATCCTTCTAGGAGGTAAGTGGAATTTTTAGTTGTGCTATTTGCCTTTTGAAAGCCATTTATAGTTGACTACTTCAATGACAAGCTAGTACGTGGCTGGGAACCATTGCAGCTCAATTTAGAAATGTTCGACCAGCCACTCATCCTTTGGACAAATTGGAATTATTTTGGAGGGCATAAATAGTGTATGGACATGATTGGATGAGTTGCTGATGTAAAAACAGTCTATCATTATAGAAAGAAATTTGTGTCAAATGTGATAGTATATATAATTTATTCCTGCCTTCATCTGAAATTAAAAGGTTGGTTGTTTGTATCATTGCATGTAGAACAAAACTGTTAGAAATTAAAACCCATAGGGCATTCAGTGTAGATTGGGGCATTGCCATTGGACTTGTACGATCCCCGACTTCGGTCGTTTGCGGCTTCGTAATGCTCACAGCATCGAGTGGTCGCGACATTGCAGTTTTTGAGTGCCTTTTTACGCCCTACTCTTTATTTCTTGCTAAGTGCCTGATGTTCAATGGGTTAACTTGGACACAAATTGATTTCAACTGATTTGGTTAGACTGGTGAATTTATTACCAGTAATTGTAACTTGGATGTTTGATCATTCATGTCCGAGTCATTGTTGTTGGTCATGTGTGAAAACTTGCTCGTTTGGTGCCTTGAATGGTTTTCTTAAAGTTTAACTATACAGAGATCCAATTGTGTTTATTAACAAAATTTAGTTGTGTTATTTAGATATGGTAGTAATATCAAGACCAGGAATTCTTTTTATTAGCGGCTTTGGAAGGCTGTAGTTTTGCGCTTTGTCATCATAAGAGCTAAATAGTTGGGATGTGGCCATCGTCCCATGAGCACAGCTTTTGTCTGTTACATAAACAGGGTGACAGAACAATAACCCTCATGTTTCACAGTTATATCGTCCGGGTTTTTTGCATGGGGTGTTATTGTCCAGGGAGTTATTATCCTAGGACCTATGAATTGACCTCTGTAATTTTTTTACTCAAAAATCGATTGATTGATAGTCATTATTGAACATGGAACATCATGCATTATAAAAATAGCGTGTTTTATTCGGAATTCTCAACTAACAGAGCAGCCAAGTGGTTCTGAAGGAGAAGCTGTTTCTGTTGGAAGCATCGCTGGAGGCGGACGTTACGACAATCTGGTTGGAATGTTCGACGCCAAAGATCGAAAAGTTCCCTGCGTTGGAATCAGCATTGGCATCGAGCGAATCTTCTCCATTATGGAGGCTAGGCTGCTAGCCAATTCGAAAAAAGTTCGCACAACAGAGACGGAGGTTTATGTGGCATCGGCTCAGAAGAAGCTTGTTGAAGAACGACTGAAGCTTTGCCGAGAACTCTGGGAAGCCAACATAAAAGTGAGTTTGTTTAGAGTGTTTGTCTTTCCAAAGTGCAGTATGTCTTATTCTGATAATAATAAAGTTAGGGTATCCATTTATTATGTGCCCATGAGGGGGTGGATTAACCCAATTGCACATGCTTACGTATGGTGACACTGATAATGCGAATATGTATAGGAATTGGATTACATATGACCGTTCTACAGGATTCGGGTGTGCGACAGGTGTATTTACGCAAGTGAGAAGTGTAAATAAGTGCATATGCATACACAGAAAAAATCAATTTTCCAGAGTTTTGCATACATACTAAACATTTGTGAGAAATATTTCTTCATTTCTGTCCTATTATTGTTGCAATGCACGCCTTAACTTGATGCAAGTTAATAGGTTGTCGTGCTGTTAGTTGATCTTTGTCATTTTAGAAATAAGACTTAAAGATATTGCAATACACCTGTTGATGGCTAGGCCCTCGCGGTTTATACGATTTTGCATAAATTGGCGGTTTTCACATAAATTTTTTTATGTAAATTTTCTCATATCATTGCATAAAGTTAGGAAATTTTGGTCAGTGTCAACTATAATTGGCTTGTCCAGGCTATTATTAGCCTATAGGGGCTATAGTTTACCGACCAGACGACGTAATTGTTTATGACTAGGATCTGTGGGTGTCACGCACGACACTGTAGACGATGGTGCTATATAAAATTCATCGACCGACAGCACAGGCATGGGTGGACTACAGATGAAGTTTCTACCTGAAACCTGAGAAAGGAGACCTCAATGGGCTTCGCCTGAAGCAAACGGCCTCAATACAGACACCAAGGAATATGCAAATATCAACGGAGTGTCAAATAGCGAAACCCGACACCTCGAGGCGGACGCCTACCCCTTCCATCTCTACGACCCACAGACCAGAAATTCATGAATCAGTTGGAGATTTGGTCTGGTCCGGCTGGTTGACACTAATCATGAATAGGGGACAATTCCGATACGAACGGCGCAATCTGTTAGGCGGCATAACTGTAGTAATGGAATTCATTGTCACTAATAAGGCTCAGCCATAACAGCCGCTAGTCAAACAATAACTGGATGCCCATAGGAATCTGATGTTACGCTAGGGACGCCAAGACCCGTCCAACCAGGGTTTAGTAATGGTTTCTGCAGGTGACCTGTCGTCCAATGGAGATATGAGTTTTGCGTTTGTGATGGCGAAGGAAATTGCCTCTAGAAGGATTGATATAGCGTAGAAAGGAACAGGGACTTGTTTCAGAACTGGGGGAGATGCTAGGTCGTTCTGACGATAAGGGTAATCAACGTAGTTTGGGAACCCCGTCTCCAACGTAAACCAGGGAAACATTTCTAAAAAGACACTAATAACTCCAGTTAGTGTAGATAGGATGAGTGGTGTGTATATATATATATCATTAAATATACATATTAAAACCACATGTGTCGTGTTGCTGAGCTTGGTGATAGAGGAAAGAACCAGCGGGTACTCTCGTCATCAATAAGAAGGAGTGGCAAGCGTGTAACCTGCGACAGTGGGATATGCGATTTCGCATATCTTTGCATAATTAACGAAAGTTTTTCGCATAATCCACGGAGGCCTATTGAAGGCTCAGGTCTTCATTTTGGGTTTGCATCAAAGAAGAAACTCGGTTTGGAGTAGAAATTTGGGGAACCTAGATAATAATTTATTGTGTTTGTAATCACCAATGTATTGAGTAGCACTCCTGGATAACCTTCCAAGAGAGGCTCTGTGGCTCTCTGTACAGCTTTTAAGTACTTAAAAAAACTCCAGAAGAGTGTCTTGTTAACATACAGAGTTAATATGGATTGGAATCAGCACTTGCAGCTCAGTGATGTTTTCTTCAGAATCATGGTATATGCTATTCTTGAGTAAGATTGTTCGAAGGCATGGTGGCGATCTTTGCCTTTTGACTTGCGTAACACTTTGACTTGTTATTTTAAGCTTTGCTTCACTTAATTGGGTAAATCCAAGGTCCTCGAGCAGGAAGTGTCATCCAACAAACCCCGATTGATATTTTTGCTTGTGGTGTATATCACAGCATGGACTTGTACAATTCTGCATTGCTGTGCAAATGATTGTAATAAGGTTGGAGACCATGAAAACGACCATTTAGATGTATGTGTTGGCCTTCTCTACATGATTCATCTGTTGTGTTTCTCTCATAACAGACGGAGCAGTCTTACAAGAACAATCCAAAGCTTCTGACTCAGTTGCAGTATTGTGAGGAGGCTCAGATACCTCTGGCGATCATAGTTGGAGAGGGCGAACTACAGAAGAACGTTGTCAAAATCCGAAATGTTGCTACACGAGAAGAGGTAACTTACCTGTTTTATCATAGGCCGAGAGTCTTTTTGTATGATCTGACAGTTTCGGGGTTGGTATTAGTGCAGTGTTTAGTATGCTGGATTGTCAACTGAGAAGTCTGGGTTAAAATCCTTGTCAGAACAGAACTTTCATTCAAATTAAATCTGTCATGATGTATGTCATGAGCACCTCTGAGTAGGTTTCTTGAAGGGGCGCTATATAAATTTTCGATATGAATGAATCTTTCACAAGCTTTTTTGCCCTTTTATTATGTACATCTGGTTATCATCATAAAAGATAACAGGAGATATTTTAAAGCAGTGAGATCAGGTTTATTGCTATATATACACACACATATATATATATATATATATATGCATATATATATAAATATATATATAGAGAGAGAGAGAGAGAGTTTCTTGTTTTTTAAACATTATGTTGTGGTCCTTACCAAGCTTTGTTTGATTTTTTAGCTGTTCCTTAGTACTCTGTCTGTATAGACATTTGATTCATTGTGAAATGGTTTTTTTGTTGACAGAGTGAAGTTCCACGTGGAGAGATGATTGAAACAATCAAAGCACACTTGGCAAAACTATAGGATCTGAATGTATGACACGAGTACTGAAAAGAAGAAACATTTTCCATGTCGAACACGAGTGATATAGATATTATGAAATTCTGTATTTGTGAGTTTACGAATAGACATCTTTTTGCTTGGTGCTAATTGGTATTTTAATTGGCCAGTTGCGAATATTTGCATCTGAGACACGTTGTTATCAAGCAGTTACTATTAAAAATCTCTTGTGATGGTTAAATTCACACACTCCTCAAATTTTTATCAGTGTTTTAATGCCTAATACTCTCTTTTTTAAGGCAGATCTTAAGATTAGGACAACAACTTTCAAGACAAAAGCTATGAAGTATAAACAAATACTGCCTTAAATATAGCATAACAGAATTTTCTCAATTGACCAACACAAATCTGTTTTTAAGTAAATTTGATGGTGTAAGTTGTGTAACAAGTTTTCTGTTGTGATGTTTGAAGAGAGTCATCATTCAATGGTTTGTGTTTTGTGAAAGTGAGGTTAAAGTATCTCTGTTCATTTCACCTTCTGAAGTTTCAAGAAATAGGAGCAGTCCCTTAAGACTGCAGAATGAGTGCAAAGTGCTGTCTTATTATGGGTCATCCATTGATTACGTACACAAATATTAGTCCTTCCCTTGTTAACAACTTTCAAACATGCAATGACCTAATAAAATCGTCACAAATTATTGCGCCACCAAATTAAATCTGTGACTCTAACTGAAAGGCTGGTTTGATGTGAAATTGTTGAAAAAATTTGCATAATTCAAGGCATAATAATTAAAGGACTAAATATTTATAGCTGTACGTTTGTCTAGGTGCTATCATCTTCCCACAGAGAAGTCAAATGTTCTTCTGTTGTAATAATGGTCATACCAACTGATTTGTCATTGACACCAACCTGCGGAACTGTCACACTAACCATTCAGCACATGGAGTAGCGGCATGTTCTGTGTGAGCCATTATTGCCATAAGCTCTCAGTCTATTGGCAGCCACTCACATTTCCCAAAAACTTTTGGGTGGAGGCCCCTCTGAGTGATGGAGGCAAATCCCCGGTCTTAAGTGTCTGGAATACAGAATATTCCCCCAAGACCCAAGAATTACCCCCCTACCTGAGATTGGATGCATTTGTCTCCGGACCCCTATCTGGACGCTCCTGGGTGGAGAAGCAGATGGTCAGATATCTTAGGCCTTATACAAGTCTCAGAAATGGATATATATGAGGGAAATTTTATGTCTTAATTTGCCCAATTAAAATTTTTATTGCATTAGTGGAGTAATAATGATGTATCGTTTGTTTGTTTAATCATCAATTTAATGGTATAATCATCATTCGCGTGGTCATCTAAATCATCCTACGAACTCGCCAAAGCAGGTCTTTCACTCAAAACTGAAAGCACTGCTTTTCAAAAATGTAAACTGTTTCCTCTTCTGCCTCTCCCTTGCAGGCCTTGCTGAACATTTCAACAGTGTTAAGCACCACTCACTTTATCCGTCTGACTGTAGATTTTAACTTTTTCTGTAGATTTTGTTTTAATTAAGCGTCAGTAAATAAGTAGATTCCCGCGACCTCGCTTTTGTGGGCGCTGTTGCATGTGCGTAGTTTACGATTACCACTACGATTTCATGACAACATTGACCGCTGACGTCATATCGAACATCGTGCGCTGTCAATTTTTGCAAACAGCGCAATACGATCACATTTAGATTATACACGTAGCAATCATGATTCATCTGTGCATATTATGTACATAATGTTTTTTTATCCAGGAGGCATGAGGCGATGGCGAAATTGTTCCATTACGGAAGTCGATATAATTTGTAATGTATTAATCTTACCGTGCTCAGTGAGATTCAGAGCGTTAATGCTGGGTCACGTGGTCTACCTCCATTTTTCGTTCTATGCCTTCGGTACTTTGGATGGTGTGTTGTGATTGAGCTGTTCCGTTATTTCATTCGATGTATCGATCGTTAACAAAGTAGTTGTTCGGACTTTGATAATAATTCTAAAGGTTAAAATGGACTAAACAGAATCATTATCTTACAGCCGAGGAAGGCGGACGTGCTTCGGAGCCTATAGCTGTTGTTAAAGGTAGAGAAATTAATCGCTAGGCCTACGATTTCATTGAAGGTTAGTGTAAAACTATTGCAGCGTTGACACTATCTTCTGTACCCACCCGTATTGGCATCACAGTTTTACTAGTTGGGTTCTCTTATGTGAGATTCGGTGTATCGAATTAATAAATCTTCCTCAGTACAATCGGTTAGGATCAGGGTCATGGTTAGTGTCGTTTTTACGTATCTGCACGCAAAAGACTTTCGGCCGCAGAAGCACCACACATATCGAATATGGAGTTCAGGCCCTACTGTTTCCCTGTTTATTAACTGTACAGTGATCTCAAGCAGAAATTAGCTTGGAAAAGGGACGGAAACGTTTCGTAGTACATTTTCTTGACACTATATGCCGTACAGTTACCTGCAGTTTAAGTAAGCCCTACAGTTATATGTTATATTGTTGTTATGAAAGAGTTGTGTGTTGAAATTTTAGTAATCTATGGCATGTTTGATACCTGTTTGGTAGGATCTATTTTCTTGGGTTGGATTTGTTGTTTAATTGTGGACTTTAGACTATGAGCATAATGCACTTCAAAAGTTAATTGCGACGTAATAAGTTTGCAAAATTCTTTGCAGATAGGTTGGATCTTATTTGAAATTGTGTGTTTTGTTCTTTCATTTGATTGAAAAACTTTTAGCTTTAAATAGTGTACTTAGACAGTTTTAGCACATTACTGACACTTTTAGGAATTTATTTTAGAAGTACTTGGTCTGTGTACGTCTAGGTGAATTACATCTGTTGCATTTTTGCACTTCATTATGGTACATATGTCAATGTTTTTAAAGTTACTAAGCCTGATATGAAATGTAGTAATATTAGGGAAAATCTAATATGTTGAGTTACATAACATGTTTACTGCAATTAACAATATCATGGTTGACATGTGCCAATACTCAGTTATTTATCCTTTGAACATATCAGTTATTTAGGTAAATATTAAAAATAAGATTCATTGCTAATATGACGCTTCCTTTTGTACTTAGGGAATCATGCCAAAGCCTAGCTGAACAGTTGACGTAGGCATACGACAACAAAAGTCATGTCTCATTGTCAAGAGTGTTGGAGTTCAACTCCTGCTCGTGACTATGAAAACATAGGAGAGCCGTACAAAGCGATCTGTGCCGTCAAAGGGTCTTCATGTCCACGTCTTCATTCTCAGCACTTTCGGTCGTCGTGCGCCCATGCGGCTGGCACAGACTGCCTCGCCTGTTTGCGTGCTGCTTCTGTGTACGGCTTGCAATTCACGCCAGAGGCTCATTTTCGTTGTTGCCCGGGGATTTTTGTCCCCGGTCAGAATAGAGATGTTGCAGTTGACTGCAGAGCACTCATGTCGAGTGACTATCACCAGGGTGGATTTTACCACCATGTCAGTGGATACGACCTCATCGCTGGTGGTGTCAGTCATGGAACAATGCCTCTGTGTACGTGTCAGCACAGTCAGAGTTGTGCCTGCGCTACACATACGGCCCTGGCCGAACACAGTGCCAAATTCTGTGCTGAAACTACTGTGCCTCCAGACTACAAAGTCATTTCATCGTTGAAGGATTACGCTGACTCAGAAGTTCATGACTGTTCCGGCAGTAATTTGACGTCATACTCGGATTTAACTCCAGTTAAATATGGTACTGTTAAATATGGTCCTGTTAAATCTGCAAACTCATCGTCGATCATCGGTACGCCTGGGAAGAACGAGAGAGAGGATGATATCCAGTTAGGCAAGCAAGATTCCTCGTTGCCAGAAGACATTCTAGAATGGAAGAGGAAACATATAGAACAACTGCAAGCTCAACAGACAGAGGTCAGTGTAAGGAACTTATTGCTCTTTACTGACCAAATGATTTTAAATCTCTACATCTCTAACTTTATCATTCTTAGCCATGATGTTTTACCCAGGTAATGAAGAGGTCTGTAAAATTGTGCTTATGCTCAACCATCAACATACTTGTATACATGCATACAGTTATTACGTGCCTACAAATATTTCCGTCCTCCCATTTGTTCAATTCCAGCTCATCTTATCTGACTGGGCTTTCCTGATTCTACCACCAATCAGTTTTGAATCATTTTCCTCAGTTGACATCGTGTTTGAACAGACTATTTGTGTTAAATTGTATCTGCAGTGGATTTTTTAAGTCTAACAGTGATGGGCATAATATCTACCCTATGTACAATTAGTGACTAGAAACATCAGAGATATCACTGAATAGTTTTTGATTTGGCAATTGTTGCATTTTCTCACTATTGGAGACTTTCAGTCTATTTACCAACACATTTATATTTCATGGTAATCCAACTGCACAGTTAGATTGGAGTGCTCGTATGACTGATGGCTTTGAGCCAAGAGGGGCTCAAAGAATCCAACTGGGACATTTGCAATCTATCTTCTGATATCGATTGCATTTGCAAGTGACTCATGAACTGGTTTTTAGCTGACTTTGCTAAGGGCTGAATAAAACTTAATTGCTGTTGACTACTTCCTATCCTACTAGGATAGGAAGTAGTAATATATCAAATGTTATGATTTGAGGCTGAGATTCAATCAGAATTGTATGTTTTTAAACACGGTCACTACAGAATTTGACAATTTCTTAACTGCTCTTTTGCCAATAGAGCTGCCATGCTCATCAATGTAGTAAAGTGACAGCTGGAAACTGAGTTTTGTGTAGACAGTAACCAGAGGTCCTTGGCTTTTGGGGTACTGTTGGGATGTAATTAATTCACCTAATATGACAGCTGTGTGTGTGTTGTCAACAGGTGTCTGAGAACAACATAACTGATGAACTGAAGGACTTTAAGACCTCCTCTTCAGCAACTTCTGTGCTATCAACACCTACAACAACCACAATGATTTTGACCCCTACACCACCAAACTGTTTACCAACAGCTGATAACAATCAGTTGAAATGTGAAGCAGCTCTTGGAGATTCAACTGGTTCAAATAATTCCACAGAAAGCCAGATGTAATACTACTTTATTGTTTCATTCTGTATTAATAAAGCTTTATTAACTTCAGTACACTCTTAGAATTAATCCAGAAACTCATTATATAGCTGTAGTTAGAACCACTTCATTAAAACAATTGTGTTATGATGAGTTTATTTTCAAGAGCTGAACTAAGCTTTTCCAACATGCCTCTGACCTTATTATCAGAAATCATGTTTAAGGAAACATGTTATACAAAATTTTTTTGGCAATCCAGATTGTAAAGATTCAGTTATAATGAACTTGTGTGTAATGTCTATTGGCAGTGAGGCTGTCAAACATGGCTTTGCTAAATGTCAAGCATGAAGTAAGGAGTCTATTGTAGATGACAGTGTTTCATATTTAAGACCAAATGGTTTCAATACTTTAGTATTAGGACCACGGGTAGCAGCTGTTCATTAGATTTGTTGATGTAGCATTTTAACGCTGATGTTCAAAATCAATGTGTGGTGATAGGCTGTCAAGTTGTGCGTTGTCATGTGTACAACATATCCTACAGCCACAAGGGTTTCATTGTTTGTACTAAATGAAGTTGTTACTCAGATAAGAAGAAGTGCTCTAGATGAGCCACAGGTGGTCACGGTGTTAAGTGCTTCTGAATTGATTTTCTTGGCCTTGACAGAGTGATGTGAAGTCAATGGCCCATCTTCTTTATTGCCTCTTCTGTTTTCAGATCCTGTTTAAACCTAATGAAATGGTACTTGTATCCGGCTGATTAGAAGTTGAGCAGAGATTTTGAACTGCATTTCCATTAAAGTTTGATTCACGGTCGTGATTAATTATGTACCAAGTAACGCTTTTGTCGGTTTGCCTGAGGGAATAAATTGAAATTTATTGATTGATTGATGAAAATGCGACCATGCCAGCAATCCATTTTGCGAAGCAGTGATTGAATGTTCTAATGACTGGCCTACCAAATCTTTCCAATTGTATTTGTGCACTTTTCTATACTTCTATGATGATGCCTTATGCAATATTGCTAACAAATACCATGGATTCCCTGTTTTGAAAAGACATTTTAGTTTCAAAGGACATTTTTATTTCAAAGGACATTTTTATTTCAAAGCACAATTTGGTTTCGAAGGACATTTTGAGTTCAAAGGACATTTTAGTTTCAAAAGACATTGGGGTGAAGTGGAAAATCACTGCTGGACCTTGTTTAAAACAAGTGTCACATAAGACAGTGCACTTGTATGTTGCACTGAGTCAAGCAAAAAGGGACCTTTCTCCAGGAAATTGATATGGTATCTCTATAGGATAAAGAGCACGATGAACTTGGGAGGAAGGTGTCATGCTTCTGCAAATTCCCAAATTCTTTGCCATTTGTAGCATATCGTTCAACAGCCGGATTCACTTTAATGTTAAATAACCAGAATTTTTTTATTGCAAACATGAATAATAATAGACAGCTTAAGCTCGTTTTTGCGGACTTCTGAGTTGAATAGTGTTTCCAATGGTTGTTTGCTGTGACACAGATATTCTAGATAACAATTTCTGTTCTTAATGCAGTGTCAAACTTCTGGTGCAACCATTTTATAAAAATAAATCTGTTTTTTAACTTGGAACATGTTATAATTTTCGATAAATTTTTTGATTGCTAAAGTGTTAGATTACTGGTTTTACAGGGTTCATTTTTTAGAAAATTTGCGTGTACTCATTTCCTTGAAAATTAGATATTTTGTTGATTGTTGCACACAGGCTGCGCATTGAGCATCTGGAGGTTGAGCTTCACCGACAGCAGCTGAAGGTGAAACTGTACGAATCAATGCTCAGGAAGCACAGGCAAGATATGAAGGCTCTCCAATTGTCTATGCAGGTGAATTTCAGTGCCATATCTGAGTTATATTTATGTATCAGCTGAAAATTATGAACAGTTTATCCCTTGGGACATAGTTAAACTGGGTTTGCTTGTTACTTTAGTCGGACTGTTTGCCGTCAGTTTTAGAATTAAATAGTTTACAAAATTACATGGGGAATTGTTATTTCTGTGTAAGTAAATAGTTGAAAGGGGAGGAGTGTGAGGCAACTATTGATGGAAAATGACTTCTTTTTAACATGAATTGGAAATACTTGTGTGTGGTAATTAATTATATAAGTTGAGAATAAATGAATAACTGATTTGACATCAGCTGTTTGGATTTCCCAAAATTTCATTTCGTCAGTAAGAGTATTTTATTATTCCTATGGATGCATGGATGCAATCTGCTCAAACAAGTAAACTATGGACTCCCTAAAGATAATTTTACGAATCTACATAGCTTGGCAGTTACTCTGTGGAAGTATAAACTCGCTTGATGTCCCATCGAATACATGATTTGTTGAAAAATGCCTCATCTCAATACATGTTGATATACTAACAGATACACAGTTTATCATAATTATCAGCCTGTTGTGCATTGATAATAATTAAGTTTCTTATCCTGTTCAAGATGTTATCATTGTTTGCAATTTATATACAGCCAAAAGGTTTCAATTTGTAGGCAGCTGTTTATTGTAATTGAAGCCAGGTGAGGAGAAATTGTGAATTTCACGAATGGGTGATAGCTTTGGTCAATGTGAATCTGCTTTCAATGTATTTTGTCACGGCGAGGGGACTTCTGCACAGCTGCTCTACAGTCAAACCTGTCTATCATGTATGACAAGCCATACTGAAATTTATGTTAATTACACAATGAAGCCTTGGTGGCATGAGATATGTTACTAATAATTGCATTTCTTCTGCTGTTTAGCCTGGCTTTGAAGTCTGGTAGATGGATTTGTTTTATGTTCAGAACTGGAATTTTAATCTTTACTTGATTTATGGAAGGAAAGGAGACTTACAGAAAATAGTTGTTACTGGGGCAGACAATGGAAGCAGTATCTTGTATACGGGACTGTTATTTTAATTCTGTTACCAAAATATAGGAGTGGCTGCTAACACTGGGAATTTCAGGGATGAGAGAGGTGTGAAGAGATTGTCTATCTGTAAGAAAACTTCTGGGCACTAATTTGTAGTAGTTTACTGATAAAATGGAAATTACATGCAGGTTTGACTGTAGCAATTTGTAATAATGTTCCTTTTTGTATTGAAAACCCAGTCTATGAGAATGATTCATGGTTTCAGTGCTAACGGTATTTATTCTGGTGGTGGTAGCCAATTTATTTAAGACTTCTGATGATTGGAAAAATCCTTCTGATATTTTCCACTTTAAAAATATAACCTTTGCAACAGAGCTGTACTGATTAATCGGCCAGCGGTCTGCCTAATCTGTATTGCCTGCCTAGGATTAGTCCCCAACTACACGTATAGGTCTGCTACAGAGCAAGTGTTTTTGCTTGTATCACAACAATAGGCAGTAGCAGTAGCAATCTTTTAGAACTGGACACCTTGGGAAACACAAAGAAATAATCGGCTAAATAATCGGGTATTAGCAAACAAATAATTGGTAATAATCGGTATCGGCGAAAAGCGATATCGGTACAGCTCTACTTTGCAACTGTATTTTTGTCCTTTGGCGACATTTTACATTTTCTGTAGTATTTATTGTAATTTCTGTGCCAGTTCATAAATCAGTATACTTCCTTGTTTATTTTACTTTTTTGATATTGCTGAAGAATTAAAATATTAAATATTTGCAATTGCATTATTGCTTTTAAGGTTTCTCTAAAGTGTAGGCCTACTTGGTAAAGTCAAGGCACATACATTCACTTATGTTATTCTAAGCAAGCTTAATGATTTGGTGATGGAGTGTATTTTAATGTTTAGTTTACGGGGTTACTCGATCGAACTCAGCTATTATGAGTACATAGACTGTACACTGTAGGTGGTAAGATTAAGTAGCGAGGGAGAGGAGTGACCACCCACCCTCATGTGTCATGGCTAAGAAAATCAGGTCGCTATCACTTCACTTGCCCCATTGCTGCCTCAGGGTTAACATATGGGACAGTTCTTCTTCTTAGTTAACTCAGTAATTGTCATACTTACTATTCTGAATCTTGTTTCTTGGCCTGAAACAGACTACAACTGAATAAAGTGGTTTTAACTTTTTGCTAAAAAATGGACTGCAGAAACCCTTCCCACAGTAAAAGTCGCTTGGAAGGAGGATTGGATGGATGCCTGTTATCATGGATATGCAGATATATGATGTGTTTGTGTTGTGGAACTGGATAGATGGAACCGGAAAGCTCGATGTTGTTCTTGGTTATCACATAATTAATTATCATCTGTTTTGATGCACAGAAGTTCTGTTGTAACTGCACTGATCTCTGTACGTTTCTTGATTATACTTTGATGCGTTCATTCTGTACTTGTAATCATACTGCAGTTTTTCAGTTTGAAAATTAAACGAAGATATTAGATATTATTATTATATTATTATTGTTTAAATAAACTGCAAATTGCATAGTGACCACTATTCTGGCAGTAGAACAATATGCCATGTTCCATACATGATATTTTATGTCCTTTTAGTGATTAATGTCGTAAACCGTTTTTGGCCGGTTTCACGAGTGTCAGTTATTTATGCCGTTTTCGGTTTTTTTTGGAGGGTTTCAGTTAACTCTTACCTTGAGTTCTTGATAGCAGAAAAAACACTAGTCTAGAGTCATTTGCTTAATTATTTCTGAATTTCATCGTATCAATAACTTAAGTTTGTTTTTAAAATGTTACTCAATGTTTGAAGGTAAGAATATGCGAGGCCCTGAGTGACTATTATTTCATTGCTAAACTGTCCTTTCTGAAGTTGAAATATTTTTTCCTCTGCAAAGCTTCATGTGTTTCAGGTTGTTTCTATTTGTTGAATCTGACCTGTAAATTAATTCAGAGGTCAAACTGTGTCAAGTGCTTGGAAATCCATAATGCATAGCTTGATTGTAGAACTCATGCACATATTGATCTGTCTATTCAAAGTCTATTTAATGTGGACAGTATATTTAAAATTAACATCTTGCATTTGACGTGTGCTGTTGTATGTTGTCTGTGTGAGTGGTTTTTATACGAAGGATGTCACTCAATCCATATTGTATTAGCTCACATGCTTGTATTGCCACTTAAGGTGACTTATGATTCAGCACACTCAGATGGACACAGTAATGAGTTAGTGGCAGTAGGAGCTATATAAATGCACATTTACAATTATGGTTACTGGGATCAGAGATGATGTGGCTGAAAATGCAGGAAAATCAGTTGTATAAAACGTCAATCAAAAGTTATGATCTTTAGGCAGATAACGGGGATCTATGAAATCTAACCATATTAGTGGTTTGAATTGTGATGAGGGACGTTGAAGGGAAATAAAATTGTTGCTTTATCTGCAATTTATTTAAAATTTGCTGTGATAAGAAAGAACATTAACTGAAATTTCAGTGAAGTTGTATTGTTACTATGTAATTATTTGTCAAACCCTGGTACATGGCCCTAGCTAACAATATTAGGATTCTACATTTTAACCAACCTTGCTATCTTTCATCTCTTGCCAATTCACAAGACTATTCAATGGGTCCTCTGACACTATAAAGGGCATGGACAACCCTTGGAGTACGCCATTTCCCGTTTGCGTGCCCCAGAATCTGGAACTCCCTTCCTGCAGATATTCAATCAGGCAGAGACTGTATTGACCTTAAGATCTAGATTTCAATCTGACCCCATCCTGAACTTCTTTCCTCTGTAAGCTCTGTGTCAGTTTCTTCGGAGTTCAGTTCCCTAGGTGTGCAATATATAACTAGTACCCGAATGCAGAGTTGTACTCATGTACTGGGGTCATGACTCTAGGTGTAGTGACTCTAGGGAGAGTGAATGTAATACCGGATACCGGAACCGTTTCTAGGCATTACATATCAGTGAGTGCTGAAAGCCAGCAGCCAACGCCATGGGATACCACCATGCAGCGATTATGTATCTGTCAGTAGGCCTGCAGCAGCCTAGCCCAGGCTTAAGTCAACATTGACTCATCAGTTCCTGGGGAGGCTGGTGGAGGAGGCTGATTGCCCTAATTTACCTTATTCATATTGCTACACTTCCATCTGACCTTTTCATGGAGTATGAGGTTATTAATTTTCCAGCTGTGTGAAATGTAGAATTGGTTGAGGTAGGGCTATTCTAAGCAGGTGAACATAAAACCTGCTTGGAACCAAATTACCGTGCTCAACCAAATTACCACACAAAGAAGTACAGATTATAGAGATAATTTTGCCTCTGCTAATACATGCATTTACTTTATATTACCACCTGAAATATGCATATCAAACAAGCGACATTGAAGTATATCTTTATCTTCTGACACATTGACAACTAGTCGAGTACCAATTCAGAATGAATTCAAACCCAGGCCATATATTACTTACATTTTGAAGCAACCACTTGTGCTTCACCAGACGCTAGCAACGAGCCAACTATAGTTCACGCAGTGCCTATTAGGAGGTCAATGTCTCATAGTTCACATAACAGGTTTGTGATGGGAGTATGTGTGGTTGAGTTCCGGCTTTGAATGAACTTAAATATCCAGGTCACATATTATTAAATTATTGATGCCTCTAATTATGATACTAAAGATGACTTTGGTGATCTTCAAGTTGAAAAGGAAATAAGGATCATCATGTATGCATGCTACAATACTACCACTGCTATACATTACGGCTGTACCGAATAGGTGATTTTCACTATTTGGCCGAATATGAATAATTGGATCAACTATTCGGCCGAAAAAGAATATGAATAGTGTACAAAACAGGTTTACCGACAAATTTCAAATATGAGCAAAAGTTTCATTTCAGTAATTTAATACATAAACTAACGGTAAACAGTTAACTACATGTAATTTTTGCAACCTTCTGCCAGTCTGTGACTCTGTGTAAACTAGGAATTGAACTAATTTTACTAAACTTAGAAATTAGACGCCTGACACTGCTATACCGGGGTCCAGGCTGTAGAGAATTACTTTAGTCCACTCGATATGGAAGCCACAGGCTGTGCAGAAACGGATGTCACATGACCACTATTTGCATTCGATTTGACCACTACTATTCGTCCGAATGCCGAATAGCTATTTGGCCCACTATTCGGCTCCAATGCGAATACGAAGTGAATATTCAGTAAAGCCTCACTATACATATAACTGAATGTTGCCTATCTAAATTGTATATATAAATGTCTTTGTATTGCTATTGTGTTTGGTATATTTCTGCACTACTTTGTGTATTGCGGCTGCATATTAAATGAATCGGTTACTTATTGGTGAAAGCTCTTGCCTTGTACCACGGTGGGTTTCTTACTGACCTTGAGGGCAATCAATTGATGTTTGGCTATTCGATTGTTGGGCTTTATAAATTAAATGCACAGTAATAATAATTAAATCAGAACAATTGTTAATGTCTTTAATGTTTTGCTTTCAGGATCAAAAGAGTACTTATGAAGAACAGATTAGTGCACTACAGAAGCAGTTGTTGCGATTCAAAGAACAACAGGTAATGTCATGCCTCTGTTGTCTACCAGTAACTGCCACTGTAGTTGTATTTGGTGTTGATTAGAAGGTTCTATATCAATAATCTGAAGGTTCGATAGGCCGAAGGTTTGATAATCCAGAAAAAAAATTTTAGTCCGAGTTTTCTTCGGTTTATCAAACCTTCGGACTATTGAACCTTCAGACTATCGAACCTTCGGACTATCGAACCCTAGGCACTCTCGAGCTTACACTAATCTTCGGACTATCGAACCTTCCGACTATTGAACCTTCAGACTATCGAACTTTCTGACTATCGAACCCTAGGCACTCTCGAGCTTACACTAATCTTCGGACTATCGAACCTTCGGACTATCGAACCTTCGGACTATCGAACCTTTGTACTATCGAACCTTCGGACTATCGAACCCTAGGCACTCTCGAGCTTACACTAATCTTCGGACTATCGAACCTTCAGACTATTGAACCTTCGGACTATCGAACCTTTGTACTATCGAACCTTCTGATTATCGAGCGGACACTGATTAGAAAGCTCAGGTGGAGCGGTGATGTAGCGCTACATGCAAATAATTTTGGCTGATCTAGTTGGAAGTTGCTTATACTGAAATTATGCTTAGTGTGTGAAGGAAGAGTGATGTGGATTAAAATGGTTTTGGGAAAGGTAGCTGTCACAGATGACTACACAAGTATTAGTAGCAAGTTTTTGTGTAGTTGCTACTAGTAATATTTTCTTCTTGTTCTTATTTTGCATTTACTTACTATTTTGCTTTGATTTCGACATAGCTGTGCTGTTGTTCTTGTTGTTTTGTCAGAGTGGCACAGATCACTCAGAAAGTCACTAGTTTTTACCTACTAAGCTATTGGGGTTATTGGTGAAACCAGAGTAATCAGCATTTACCCAACTCCTGGTATCCAATCTTTATGTAGGAAGCTGGTGATATTGAGTATTGATATTATTTATTAGCAGAAATGTTTTCTCTTTGCATTTTCACTTTAGTTGTCAGTATTTCCTGTTCTCAGCATTAATATTATTAACTTGTTTGCTATCCGAAATGATAAGCAATAGTTTCTCTTTCAATACTGGTTTTGTGCCACTGAGGTTGTTGTGCATCTGCTTAGCAGATGAACCCTGTGACAGTTTCTGAGACTCCACAGCCAGCAGCTGGTCAGAACTTTGGAGCCACTTCAGAGAATTCTGGCAAAGAGATGTTTGCTTCGGCTGGTGCTAACGTGACACTTGAGCATCGCTTGGCCAGGCTGCAACAGGAGATCAGTAAAGAAGAGGAGGCATTATGTTCGCTGAGGGAGGATATGGCTACCAAAGATCACCACCTGAAGACACTGAGAACGACCCTAAAAGAGGTACGATCCCTTTATCGGACTCGGTCATGTACTCATCTACAGATTCCTTCCTACAAATGTTTCTGTATTGAATTTTGATTCTAATGATCAATAATCTTGGCTGCCAGGCAATGAGATCATACAGCACCCATGCATCAAGCTAAGCGTGAAGTTCCTACTTCATCAGAGAAGTGTATTGAAATTTTTATTGTCTTGAAATCTGAAGCATGAAGACAATCTGTTTTGATTGAGGCAGTCTGTGATTAAGCCATTAATATTTCACCTTTGTTTCAAGCGTTCAATCCTTGTGAGCCTTGTCCAAATAAAATTTGTGGCATGGGGCATACTGCTGATGAGGAGAGACTGTCCACTTGGTGCAGTGCCATTGCTTTTAGACAATGGTCTAATTGGTATAATATATTTCCCATATGCACTCATCAGTCAAGCCTTTGGTTGACCAATCATGATGGCAATGAACAATCAAGTGTGAACTGCATAACTTAGTACACTCACTTGTATGTAGGGATGCATATATTATGACTTCCTTGCCTTAGTCATGTATTGCTTCAGGCTGTATTGTAATAATATTATAGTAATTGTAAATGAAATTTTTGAAAGCGCCGGTCAGATCAGCATCACTCCCGATCCAAGTTGGCTATTATGTAGTAAACAAGAAGGTCTTCAAGCGCTTCCGAGACTGAACAGGGGAGAGAACGAGGATGGGGACAACTAAGGGCATGGAAGAGTATTCCAACTGGAGGCGCCTGCATAAGCAAAGCTCCTTGTTTGGGCCGTAGCAGTGCGCGTATGGTGGTCCAGCAATAATCCACGTAGTTACTTATGCCTAAGTGTGCATATCAGCTGTAGTTCACAAACGTTTCACACCTTACACTCCAAAGCTGCCGGTGCTGACCTTTAACAACAAGTATGTGGACTAGTTATGCATGGTACACCGACGCTAGCCAATTTGACTGAGATTTAACTGATAGCTTTAACTGAAGCTTGTCGGTTTTCATTTGAAGCTGTCCAGTTGCAACTGTGAACTGCTTGAAAAGAATCTAGAGCTGGAGAGCATGCTTCATCTAAAACGAAATCATTCAGCCGGAACTGTCAGATGGGATGCTGTCGAGTATCGGCTGTTAAAGGAGATTGACAGCTGCATTTCAGAGCTGAATTCAATAGCTGTGGCTCTGATGGCCTTAGCCAGTGGACTCGATCCTTTGCCAGCCTTTCTGCTTCATGGCTGTGATGATGGTAAGCTAAAGTGCATCTGATGCCATGTTATCCCAAATTCCCAATTAGCTGCCGCCTGGTCAGTTATAAATGATATCTTGTGGTCTTTATGGCTTCAGTAAATCCAACTTAAGTATAACAAGGTGAATGGTGACATCCTTTTTAGCGGTCATTTACCCAATTATCCGAGCAATGGGTTGGCCAGTTAATCAGTCGATGATGGGATGTTAAAACGAAGGTGTACTTTAGATATGATAAATGACCAAATTGTAAGTGATTCAGCAAATCAGTTTGATTGATTTTTTTTTTAAATTTTATATTGGTTTATTTGATATTAGTTGATTTATTGGATATTAGTTTATTTAATTGTAGGGAGTGCCAAGATGGTCAACCTGAAAGATGAGCCTTCGTGAAGTGTATATAAATGTTTGCTAAGGAGGGAACCATCAGTCAATCAGAATTTATATAGCATCCCATCACCTTTGAGAATCTTTTCTGTGATGTACTCCTGTCCAACCCAGTCCGTTCAGAAGAGTCTTTGGCAAGAATGAGTTATGCAACAGCCGGAAGTAAAATAGTTTTTAACTTGTAATATGACTGGTGATATGCAAGTTGGCAAACTGTGCCTTTTATGGTATATCCTCCCAATTATCCGAAAACTTTTCATCCACTGTTGTCATAAACCTAGGTTGTGTTGTTTTGCTATCTTGTATTCTGTTCAAGAGACTTAAGAGTGGAAAGGCACTGAATTATAATATGCTTTGTCTTGGTTCTTTGAGCAGGTGTTGGTCAGGGTGGCCTTGTGTCTGGAAATGGCACAGAGCCAGTGATGACAAGACTTGACAGGGCTTCTCAGCTACAGAAAATGATTGGCAAACTTCGAGAAATGGTCATGCAACAAATTCTTTCCAACCACTACAAAGTCGTGTCTGAGTATTCACCAAAGTCAAAGTCTTAACCTGGCCGATGCTATTGGAACAGCTGCAGCTTATTCTTAAATTACCAGTATGCGAAGGAAAAGGACTTTAAAGCACTGCTTAATTTTTCATGTGGATCAGAATCAGGAGAGCTTTATTGTCTCAATTTTGTAAACTCTGGCATTGAAACTGTTTATATTATCCAAGCGGACTTCAAGTGAACTGACTGAAATGCAAAATACGGGTGTTGCTTTGGCATTGTCTACAGTTTTCAATTGGTGTTTGCAGTTGAATTCGATGCAGGACATTTTATCAGTTGAATATTTGAACTCCATAGTCATTCACTCATTCATTACGAAGATTTATATAGCACGCCTTCAGGGCAACTACTCAGTCAACACATATAGCGTCACAGTTATGTCTTTTGTAGTTGTTATTTGTATCCGAGTCAGCAGGTGGCATTTTTTTAGCTGTAGGAGATACTAAAAACATGTTTATAGGTCAACAAACACGCAGTTCTGCTGGGCACAGTATTGTTTAGATATGAGTGATGTGCCAAATGGTATTATTGCACAACATGACCAACTTTGCACCAGCTGAGACAAATAATATTAAGCTGAGGTGAAGACTGAAGTGATATATATATATACAGGTGTTTGTTTTCTGCTTGTAAATTGTCATGGCATATCAGTTATTGCAGTGTTCAGTATATTGATTGACCTTATTACCATATATTATATAACAGGCTTTTACCATGCAGTGAAGTGCAGTCTTGTTGTGAGTCAGTAGCTGGATGACTAACTGTGTGTATTGGACTTCTTGGTCTGGAAGTTTTGGTGAACTCAATCAGGAATTGAAGTGCATTTTAGATATTTTAAAAGTCATTATCTAAATGTCTTGTCATCCACAGACCTTGTATGTTTTTGTGTGTATTATATCTTATGAAAACTGCAGAAGGTTGGACTTAGTTCTTGTCTTGTAGTTTGATACTTTATGCAGACAGACTGACCCGGTGAAAGCCCGTAGTCCGCCCATTTGGCTTTACCACTGTTAGATTTTAGTGCAGCTTTAATGGTTTCTCTTCTAAAGTCAGATTTTTCAGTCGTTATTAACAAGTCTTTTGTGTGATGTGACATTAGGATGTGACTCCACTAAATGTCATTGTCTTAGAGTTCTACAGATAATTTGGTGCTGAGTTTTGCTGCAGTCGTGGACTGAACAGTCATAATGTTAATTTTGCATCATGATGATACATGATGGTAACGTTGCAGAGCTGGACAACGCAAGTTGTATGATGGATGTGCATATTGCTGAATTGTTTACATGAATTATCAAGACACTTCATTGTTTCTGAGGATTTATAGAGTGCTTTGTACAGTACTAGCTATTCGGATGCTATCATATAGCGCTTTTGGTCACCTCTCAGAAGCGCTGCACCCACAAATATCTAACTGATCTAAACAATTGCATTTTAAGGCAGTTGAAAACTATTTATTGTGCATTGATGTGCTGTTACCAGTTATGTTCAAGGCCGAAAATATTTGCATGGGGCCAATGCTTGTGGCATGTTGCATGTAACAGAAGTTGTGACTGGGAGAATCGACTTTTAGTCATGATTAGGAATGTTGAGGTGTTCTCCGGGGAGTTATAGTTTGGAACTTGTGTCAGGGTTGAACTTTATCAGCTGAAACTTTGCATTTCTTCTCCTTGAGATAAGGTGTGTTCATTCTTAGTCTTTGGTGCTGTAAATTTCATGTGTGGCAGAATTTAAAGCTGTTGTTACTACTATTAGTACCGATATACGCTCGGTTAAATAGTATCTCAGTCTTCCATGTCATTTGTTGTTGGCATTTTATAATCGAGAAAATACAGCTTTTGTGTGAGCTACAATTATTATTGATTGGTTTGTGTGTTTGTTAGTTGTTGGGCTGACTTTCAAAGATTTCTGTTGCAACTGAACCGAGGGATTTTTCCTGAATCGACGCAATGTTATTGTCTCATTACATTATGCCAGGTATTACCTTTCTTCCAGTCCAAGTGTTCGATGGCATTGTTTTCTTGGCTGTCCATGACTACAATGCCTAATTGATGAATTGAAAGTCTGTCTCATTAATTTGTTTTTCTGTGTCGCTTGATGCAGACATTATTCACAGATGATGGTAAGAGACAGAACGTCGTGTGGTTGCTGTTGTTTTCCTTGCTGCCTTCATTTAAACCCAGTTGATAATAGTGGCTTCTTTGTACAGTAAGACCTCGTGTTTACCAGTGTTATCGGACTTACCTGCCCTGTTGGGTTTTCTATTTGACACCTGTATACTGACGGTTTGTTTGTTGTTTGACACTTTTTGTTCAGGTAAAATGCCTCTGCTGTGTTGTACATAGTCTGGTGCTGAACAATTTTGACTGCTTTTAGCTGTGATATTACATAAATGCACTTAAAGCTATGTGTTTGTGAATGTGTGTATATACATAGACGGTTAGTCTTTTACATAACTTGTCACATTTTCTAGTTACATATGAAATGTGTTATTTTGTGACGTTTTCTGTTTAATTTCATTCTGATTGAATTCATTTTTGAAATTTTTAACTATTTTCAGATGGTTTGATTTGAAAAAGTCGTAATTAATTACTAAAAGTCATATCAGTTTAGTGATAAATTATTTTTCAAGTTGACTGTCTCAATATTTATGGCAATTTGGAAAGTCCTAAGGTAACATAATATTTTATTAAAATTTTACGGGATAGTTAGTAACAGTATGCCAGTTGCCTCTGTATTATTAGAGTGGGATAATGTACTCCCTAGGCAGATTTCAGGGTAGTAGATAGATTAGGTGTCCTATCTGACAGACTATTACAGACCCTGGTGAACACTTTAGTAATGAGAGTGCACTAAAAGCAACTGGGGAGCCAGCGCAGCTCATCGTTTTAAGTGTTAAACAGATTCAGTTGTAGCTTTTTTGAGTTATTTCTGGCATTCACAATCACAGCTGAACAGTGCTACTCAAGAATTATACTCGGTCAGCTGCACTGCGTTTGTTTTTATGCTGGAATTGTTGATTTTTTTATATCTTTTGCATTATCAGGTTTTTATTTTCAGGTAAAATAAGTAACGGTTTCATGCATATGGCGGCAAAACATGGAAGGCTGATATTTGACCTACCATAATCGTTTTGTAGTTGTATCCGAAATTATGTTAAAACTTCCTTTTAATATCAGATCAATATTCTGTATACATGTTAGAATGACGACATTTTATATCATAACTTGGCAGAGTACAGATGACCATTAAGAAGCAGAGTCAAAGTGATATGCTACAATTGAATTTTGCATTACCAAAACGATACTTGCCAGTCCTAAGTTAAATACCTCTACGTGCATAATTATTGTCTGTAGTTGTGACATCGAACCCTGTTATTCGTTTCTGTCTGTGGAAGTATGATACTTAATTGCTTATACTGTTGTGTTAAAAACTATTAATTTTAGATCCAAGCTGTTATTAGCATATTCTGTTGTTCACATTAATTATTTAAAAGTAAATAATGTAATGAAGAAGTGTTTATTAAATAATTAACGATATATTGTTGTCTATTTCCCTGTTTCAGTCTCCAATGTCTAAACATTTGATGAGAGGTGTTATAAACGCTACTGATATTGCTGTGCAGTAACTTGAACTAGTTCAGTTACTGCACACTTCTGGTTGCCCATTGAAACAGGTCTTCATATTACCCTATACTGGAGTATTAATAATTTCCCATCATGATTGAATTATAAATTGAATGATTTGAAATGTAATCAATGTTGAAATCCTGGTCAATTGATGAACGTTGTCAGATTCCTGTGTCGCTGCAGACCTCTTGTGAACTTAGCAGCAAACACTTCTGATGGATAACACTTATAGTGTAAGCAATTTTTAGCGGCACTCTTGCCTAGTCTTTGCCAACTCTTTGGATGTCAATACACTGAAAGACACATATTATACAGACAGTTGCTTTTCGCTCTGCATATATCAGTGGTTCTCAACCTTTTTCGACTTAGGGCCACTTTTGTTTAGCTGGAGGACATGATGGGCCACAAGGTTAAAACTAATTATTGTAAATTTTAACCGATTTTTATTTTAGAATATAATCAAAATACACATGGATAAATTCCGGCTGAGTCATTTTAGATTAGTAAAAATATCAACAAAATATAATAATTTATGATAAATATTCAGTTTTTGTACGTACATCTTTGATAGGTCGAACCCCGAGGACCACTTTTTGAGGCATGGCGAGCGACTTTTGGCCCGTGTGCCACAGGTTGGGAATTGCTGGAATTAATGATTCTCAATATCAATTCTTTAGTGACAATGTATTGTACAGAATTAATTGATATTTAACAGATAATAAATAGAGTTATATTTGGAATAGGCAGTGATGTAAATTATGCTATTGTCAACGGGCTATCCTATAAGATGGTGCTAACATTCACTGACCAGTTAACGTCTGTTGCGCCCAGAGTGTGCCAACATTGCTCCATAGGTGACCTACTGTGGGCCCATCAAGCATGATTGTCTGATTCAAGCTAAGAAACTTATGAACTGATGCCCCTCAAGCAGTCTTCTGTGCTTGATTTGGTTTTCACGAATGAGAGTGAGTAAGGCAGCTTTGATTTCGCCAATAATTTGAGCACACTGGTCATCCAGACTTCTCTATGCTCGATTTGGTTTTCCAGTCTCATAATTTGTCTCTTTGGTTTACAAGGACAGACCTCGTCAATCGCCTATTTTCGGACTGGTCCTAGGCTCTGAAAGTGTGCACTAAATGCACCTTTTCGTTTGCGCCACAGGCTGTTTTCGTGTTTTCTCGGAATTCGTTCTTGGCTTTCAACTGAACTACCCTGGAATTACACCTTGCACAGTTCTATTTTTAGTATATTTGAAGTGGAAAGCAGTTGAGGAAAACGTATATATATATATATATATATATATATATATATATATATGTAGTAGGATGAGCCAGCATTAATTATATAAGTAGGCATATCGCACCTATGTGCGTTTTAACACAACTTATAAATAGCATGTTGTGTGATGAGATGGATGCTGAAACTACGCGGCTGCAAGAACTCAGGCAGTGCCAGTCCCAAGTCTGGATAAAGGAGGAGGGTGACGCTAATGATCTTTGTTATCACAGAGTGTCGTTAAACTGCAACTACCATCACCAGATGGATGCTCGATAGTGTAGCGGTTAATGGAAATGTCGTGGGTTCAAATTTGGTTGGAGAGCTCTGCACCGCATGGACCCCGCCCCCCTACTTCCCTAGCAATCTTGTCTATAACTGACCACATGTTGTCAGTGGGAAGATGAGACGGCGAGGAAGAGGACATATGACGTGGCTAAGAAAATGAAGTCGCCAACACTTTAAACCTATGTAACGTGATGCAGTCGAGCGTTTATATAGCGCCCTTCCAGATATCTACTCTGCGCTGGCCATAATAATGTTAAAAGTCACAGTGAACAATTAATGGATCTGTTAGCAAAACACTGCACATTAGGCTGAAAAGAGTCATCAGTGGTGGTCCCACGCACAAGCATGGAACCAATTGACATCTGACTCTTGGATGAATATTTGGTAGGTCTATGGATGTCTGCTATGGCTGCCTCAATGCTAGCTTGAGGGACTGCTCTTCCTCTCACTGTTCTTCCTCTTCTTGTTCTTCTTGCTTCTCTTCTTGTTCCTCTTCATTTTCTTCCCCCACTTCCTCACACACGCGTTCACCTCCGCGCACTGCGTTCATGAGAGCGTTTGTGTCAAGGAACCTATTTACAGGAGAGGACGATGGATCCGAGATACGTAAACAGAAGCTGCCCAAGGGAATGGAAGCAGAATGGCAGTACATTATAATGTACCACGTATTACAGAACTGGAAGGACGAACAAAAGCCTTGTAGAAATACAGACAGCCTCCAGTAATCACATGTAAACAAATGGGAATAGGTGCATGCTTTGCTCAGCGTCCAAACAGGCTCGTAAAATTGTAAAGTCCAACGAGCGCTGCGTCAAGTCCCATGGGGCTGTCCAGAGATTTCAAAACGGCGATTCAAATCCGGTTGCTATAGAGACGACGAGAGAAGAGGCAGCGGGTCAACGCGGCGGCGTTCTCCTTATCTTCTTATGGAGCTGATGGATTATGCACGGCTTGCATTTTATTCGGCTGTGTAAATCACATTATGCAAAGTGCAGCCAATACGACGACTGCGACGAACGATGCTCTAGCATGTAGGATGGCAATGACGGCGACGGTCTAGAGCCTGATGCGTACATCGTCTGCTGGCGTCATCAAGCCAGGCAGCCACGAGCCAGCCAGCCGTGCGTGCAAGCGGGGCGCGAGATCATGAGGAAATGGCGAGAAGGAAGACGAGTAGGAGGAAGTGGAGCCGGTGGAGGGGGAAGACGAGGAGCGGGGACTTACAAGGGCGTCATTTCAAACCGGTTTCAACCGGCTTCGTTCGCTTATTCGGTGTACTGCCAGCCGATTGGTTTATCGGTCGGTCGGCTAGATTGTGTGCGTGCGCAGGTTGCTTTGCTTCTTATCAAGCAGCTTTGCCTCATGCAGCTTTTGGCCTCCGCTCGGGCGTTTACGCTGAGGACTGCGACTTTGTAGAAACTGCGTGGTCTGGTTAAGGGTCGCTCTTGGATGAATATTTGATTTGATAAGACTGACTGGAAAACACTTTCGTTATAGCTATACGCATAGGCCTATGTAAGAATCGGTCGACGCCCATCTCGATCTGGTTAATAGGTAGCCTACGTTAAATTAACTTGTATTCAAGAGACACCTTGAAGGAGTGGCCGCTGAAGGTAAGTGTCGAAGAACAGATTTCACTTGTCACGTAAAGGTATAGAGATACAAAGGAAGTTGGGTCGGGAGCACTTCTGAGTAGATGTCTTTGAGGGCGCTATATAAATTCTCCAAATAAAGAAACTCGTTGTACATGCCGGGAAAGTCAAGGTAGGCCTAGTGCCAGTCCCAAGTCTGGATGAAGGCGGAGGGCGACGCCAATGATCTTCGTTATCACACAGTGTCGTTAAATTGAAAGTTAGGATAAGTTAGACGCTATATCAACTGAATCACTGTTCGACTGAGATTGGGATGGGAGCGCTATAGGCCTACTGAGTAGACATGCAGTCTTAAGGAGGTGATGTATTAAATTACATTATTACTATAATTATAATATAGAAAAGATGTGGGAAAATAATAATAACGATACTAATAATAATATTAAAACCAGAGGTGAGCATCTGCTGTTGGTCTGTGTGTCTGGCAACGAATAAAAACACACGATTGACAGATCTATTCACCCATCAACTCGTCTAGAGTCTATGACGTCACTCATCTGTAGCTGGAAACGACGGTGGGCGAGGAACTCCCCTTGGATTACCAATAGCTGCAGGCTAAGATGCATCACCGCCAAAGGTCGCAGTCGGTGGAGATGGATGAGTCAGAGTTTATGGAGAGTAGGTGATGATGCTTATCCATTATTTCCGAGACTCGCGACAAATCATATGTACTTAACTCAACTCGCACCAGCGACTCCCCGCGCGATGGTCGAACCCGCTCGCTATGCGCACACTGAACGTTACGGGCTGATAGCTCTAACCCATCAGCCACCGTGCCACATAATATAATAGGGGTATACGGCGACTTAGGTCACCAACCCCACGCTGTGTTAAGTTAGCAAGCAGACCTTTGACATTGACCCAATTGCGGCTTGTTTTAATGCATTACCGGTTGATACTTTGCTGTAATGTAGGCCTGCATCGCTTTATAGGCCGTAATGTACATCGCTATAGGATGTAATCATTGTAATGCAATCAATTGGCCTACACTTGTAAGACGCAACCAGTCACGTGGGCAGTGTGACATAATAATATTGTATAGAATCTGAGACTAAGGTAGAACCGAATTTCTTTAGACACGTAAATAATGTATATTGAGCCTAAAATAGGAACCTAGGCTCTGGGGTTGCTATCTCTTGTCAAATTAGAAGTTCATACCCTGAGCCTGAGGACATTCAGAAGCGTCGCAAAGTGGAATGACCTTTTTGGTTTAATTAAATGCAGACACAACCAAATCAATGGAGCGCCAACTGTTGACCAAATTGCAATGGTAGTCATTGCCAGCCTTGAAGGACCGAGTTGACCTCAGGCAAACATTGCATTCGAAGAACGCTAACACTTCCAACCTGGTTGACTTGGTATAGTCATTCACTGCGTAGGTCAGCGTCTTATCATCAGCGCCAAGATACCACCCAGCAGCAGCAGAAGCAGCATCGGACCTACCGCATTGAGTCTTGGCACAATTGGCTTACAGATTGATTGATTGGTTCCATTTGATGGATCACTTCATGCGTGTGTGGCCTAGGATGTGAGATTCACCATGGCCATGCATGCCTGAGAGGCTGAGAGCCTTGAATAAACAGCTTAACGCTGCGGCGTTGATAAGAAGTCTTTGTTTGGGACATTTAATGATTACGGGCAATTTATAATTATCAGCTGTTGTCATTTTTAGTCTCTATTAAATTAGGGTGTACACATTACTACGTGTGCATGCATGCAATGGAGGTACGCATTACGTGACGCTGTTAGCATTGCGATATCAAGCTGCATGAACGTCCCAAGGCCCATATGATATATAATGTTCCTGTGTGTGTGTGCGTGCGTGTAGGGCTGTAGGTCCGCAGGATGAATAATGAGCTTATAATTATGTTGTGGTCTGCGATGCTCTTGTCGGTCTACTCCGTAATTTTTGCCCTCCAGCGAAACCAGGCACTCGTGAGCACTCAACAACTGAATAAATTATTTAAATCTGCCTTATTCAACGGTGAGGTCATATTGTGTCCCGTTCAGTAAAAAAATGCAGTAGATGCAGTAGACCTTATGTAGCTCCATACATATGTTGCTTCATCTGACGGTACTGTAGGCGCTATACAAATGCAGTTTGATACGACGTTCACTGTATTATATTCTCGACCTAAAAGGTACCAGCCTCAATAGCTCCTCTGACCCTCTGGAAACCGAACTTTTACCTCCTTCGAATTACCCTTCGGACAGCATCTGTGACTTGACGCAGCGCCCACAAATAAGCTGGTGCCCTGTGCTTGAGTTGTGTTTAGAAGTTAGAAAATTGCGATTATATTAAGTGCATGTGCTCGAACTTGCAGAGGGGCCGATAGAGAGCCACTTGTGTGAGGGCATCGTCAGAGAGAGCCAATCCTTCGGATCACCCTTCGGGGCTGGTAGACAGCCTCAGAAGGATGACTGTGACGTACACGGGTAAGGTGGCAAACGCACGACTGTGTGCCTTCTCGTGTCTTCTCTTCCACTGGAAAGGAAGCATCTACAAACTGATGTACAAGGAGATCACCATCTTCTGCTGTCTCTACGCAGCCATCAGCTCCGTCTACAGACTGGCACTCGACATCGAACAGAAGAGGTAGGTACATCCACCGTGGTATGGTCTGACTCGCCCACAAAAATCCAGGGTCCCTAGGCAAAGAAATGCCAGGTGCCTATATGGGCAGAGAAATTCCGGGCTCCTGTATGGGCAGAGAAAGTCCAGGCTCTTGGGCTGAGAAATTCCGGGCCTCCAGGCAAAAAAATTCCGGGCTCCTGTATGGGCAGAGAAATCCCGGGGCCCTAGGCAGAGAAATTCTAAGCTCCTGGGCATAGAAATTCCGG
>OY365817.1:20978176-21105991 GCA_959347315.1 Bimastos eiseni
TGTCAGCGGGACAGTGACGATAGGATGACGAGTAGGTCTATATATATATATATATTTGTGTGTGTGTGTGTGTCCCGCAATTTCATTAATTGAGGCATTTTGCCAATCATTATTTCTCCTTCCGCGCGTACACAACCTATATAGATCTAGGGACCGATGAACACAACTGTCCCAAAACAACGCAACGCTAGGCCTACGGCTTGTCGATCAGGCTTAAAACTGAGCTCGACAGGCCCATATCAAAGCAGTCATGGATGCGGATATGACCAAGATCTCGTCGATGGTGAATATCCTTAGGTGAATATTATTCTGCTGGGCTGGTAGTTATGAAAAATGGAATAGCCTACTACCGCGTATCTCCTATTCGCGAATACGTACTCCGAGAATAAAGATACGCCTTGTATGGTGTTCGCAAAGGTTGGAGTAGGCTACACCGTGGAATAACTTCGCCAGCAGACAGAACGGCGCCGGGAATATTCCTGCAGACGTCATTATTTAAGCGGTTATAGGTTAAGCGCATGCGCAGAACTATTTATAGTCTATGTCTAAGAGTGGTCTACGCGGTCAACTTGGTAACGAATGAAAACAATAATAATAATGGAGTTTCGGTGCCGTGATTCGTACAAGTTCAGAGCGACTATGACAAAAAGTAGTTGGCTTGAGAGAATAGTAAAATTTTAACAGATAAATAAATATTTGGCATAAAAGAAAAATGACTTATAACAGATAAATAACTATTTCTCGGAATATTAAAGTTTCGCGATGAGTAGGCGAATTTGTCCGACACTAGTAGGCACTTTAGATGTTAATCTTCGGCAATACAAACTCCAAAGGAAAAGTTCGCTCACAAATGCACACAAAAAAGGCTGAAGGATGATGACTTGGAAAGTGTAATAAGGGTTATGAGAGTGTATGATACTTGGACGGAGTTTAAGGAAGTTATGAAAGACAGTATTAAGGAGATCATATAAAACACAGAGCACAAAAGGTTTAAAGAAAGAGGAGGGCTAGGAATTAAACTTTGGATGAATTTTCAGAAGTTGAAGAAGGAATCAAAGAACGGGACTGTGACAGTGTAGAAAGACTCGAGAATATATATATATATATATATATATATTTATTATGAGCATGAGTTTATAGAACTATGTTAGAAACAGGCAGAAAAGGAAAGAAAGGGTAGGGCCGTTGGAAAAGAACGAGAGAAGAGGGAAGTTATTTGAAGTGGACGCTACTGAAGTATTCAATAAATACTTAAGATCATTGTTTTTGTAGGAAAAGTAAGGAACCATCTCTGAGCCCATTCAAGCATTTCTGACATTGGAGGTAAAGGGCTCACACAGTTAATATATGCCCTATTCTAAGGAAAATGTGGTAGAACAGCTGAAATGGTTGAAACTGACAAAAGTCCATGAGTAAACTAGCTACATCCTTAATTCTTACTTCGAGGGAGGGAAGAAATTAGAGTGGTCTTAACATAGAACTTCAATAAATCCTTAGAATGTTTGAGTGTGCCTTCATAGTGCCAGTGCTTAAAAAGGGAAACTTAAGCGAACCACATGGCACATAGCCTAACTATAGATCAGTCGAACCGGCATAGGTAACAAGTTGTCTGGCTGGATGACAGTGTTAAGTGGAGTGCCTCAAGGAATAGTCTTGGGCCATTGCTAGTTATACTTTTTTAGTAATGACATAGATGATAGAATTTTATCGACAATTTGTAAGTTTGCACATGCAAAACTATTTAGAGCAGTGGGTGGTGAAACAGAAGTGACGATACTGCAGGATAATCTTAGAAGAATGTTCAGAAGGTCATATGACTGTCAGGTGCTGTTTAACTGGGGAAAAATCTCAGTAATTCATATGGGAAAAGAAACAGTGAGCTTTCATTAAATAGGGTAAGGTTTTGAAAGTGAGCAAGGAAGAAAGGGACTTGGGAGTGATTATGCACAAGAGTACAAAACATGCAAGACTGAGGCAGCAAAGAAGGCTAACAAAGCTAGGCATGATTAGAAGGGCAGTAAGTCACCAAAGACTGAGGTTGTATACATCACTAAATAAGCCACAGTTTGAATACTCCATATTTAGAGCTAGACATGGCAAAGTTGGAGAAAGTGGAAAGATGAGCTACAAAAATTATATGGGGCTACAAGCCACAAAGAACGGCTGAATAGGTGTGCACTAACAACATTGGAGATTACGATGAGCAACGAAGCCCTAACTGGAGCCAGCAAGATTGTTACTGGGAAGGTGGCTGTGCACTCATGCAGTCATATAGGTTTTTGGAATTAGGAAGGCGTCTTGTGGACATTGGCATGAATTATTTAAGAAATCGAAAGGAGCCTAGGCATACATTTACATTCTCAGTTCAAGAGTTGTAAAATGGTGAAATAGTTTGGATGATAGTGCTGTCACTGCTTTTAAGAGTAAGCTTGGAAAATTGGGTTATTATTCTAATCATGTTCCAAGTCAAATACTGCAGTGGTTCTAGCACATACTAAAAGTCTTTTGAACCACTTTTAACCCTTAATTGTTGTTTTACACTGAGCCTTTAAATGAGCCCTCTATGGTTTCTATTGACGCTGTTTGCCTAGTTTAAATTTATATATCTATATATATGTATATAGCTATTCTGTGGTTGCATGAGTGAAGACTCAAATGGCTCCTAAATCAAATTGTTTATTACCTGATCGAGGCCCCTGGATCATCCATTAGCGGCTGTTTGCACATTTCAAGTGTGCATTAGCCATGGATAAGAGTGCACTCTTGTTGCTTCGTTGTATGGAATTAACAAATGAAAACACGCCGTTAAATATTAAACCTTTATAGGACTTGTTAAACAGCATTTGCTAATTAGATTGTGGATGCCGTGTTTTTATGCTTCAAAGATTCTTCACCCTTAAACGGTCCTACAGGGTGCAGACATACATGTAGGCCCTATCGAGGGAGGTGCTCCCAAAATGAGCGAGTAAAAATAATTCTGCATGACAGAAACTGAGAGCCCAGTAGCATTGATAACGCTGTTCTTAGGTTCTGCGAAAAAGTTATTAGCATGCCAGCAGGTCCTTCGGCCAACTAAACACCCTTGAACTTCTTGGCATAGTGTAGCCCTCAGTCCTGCAAGAAATAATCTGTAGGCCTAATACCTACGCGATATAGGCTAATGCTTGTCATAATTATATTAATTTATTATATGGGCCTCAAAAGGACACCTATACCTATATAGAGCCATTAAGACGGACTAAGAAAAACGCATTGAATGCTTCATTCCGGAGTCCAAGGTTATATCATTCAGCTAAGGAAAGATGTCACATTGGAAAGCTTTATGAAATCAATTGAGCATTTTATCGAAATGTTCAAAGTTTTTCTTAAAAGCAATTAATAAGCAGTAACTGCCAGTAAGCTACAGCGATATAAGATCGGCAGGCATTTTAGCCGTTGGTTGGTTGATGTATCCTTCCGTCTGTAGTCAATTATACTGGTCAATGCTCCTCTGAATACGCTGTCTTAATTAAAATGATTTCTTCTCAACGCAGGACGTTTGAGAAAATCGCTCTGTACTGCGAGACGTTCATCAATTTGATTCCGCTGTCGTTCGTCCTCGGGTTTTACATCGCAATTGTAGTCACCAGATGGTGGAATCAGTATACATCCATTCCATGGCCAGACAGGTAGGTTAAGTACCGTTATCTCTATTTCTACAATTCCCAAAAAGCCTGGTCGCGAGAACCAAGTACCAACTTATTCACAGGCGTTTAGTCAAAACATTATCGATAAGCGAAGTGTTTGTGAAATCGGTACCCGGTCGAGATGCAAAGCGGTTACCCGCTCAGATATACTACTGTGGTGCAACTAGATACTACTTTGAACCACATCGCATCTAGTTTGCATTGTTGTTCCGCTATTGAGTGGCTCCAAGTTTGTTTTTAAGCAATGACTCGAGGACTATTGGAATCCAATAAGTTGTTTATGGTTGTAGAGCCTCTCGCACACTCAAGGAGTCTCTTGTCCCATGAGCTTCCATGCTGGAAGCGCCTCTGACAGTCTATACTACAGGAGGCGCTCTATACATTTTTGGATAGGATAACAAACTCTGCCTTATTGTGTCTATTCCATCCTGCAGAACGTATACACTATATAATATATGTATTAGGCAATTTCAGAGCAACTTTAACGACAATCTAACCTTTAAGCATAACATGACCAATTATTTAAGTGTCATTCATTCATTTCTATGTTGATCCATATTCTCATGTAAATACAAGTGTGTAAAATATGCATAAAACAAAGAAAATTGTATTAGGAAGAAACATGACTAAATCAGAAGCTAAAGCCGGTATTGGAGGGTTTTGTTTAGTTCCCTTTGTGAGTTGAATAGCATTTTTAATGGTTTTTATGATAAACCAATTCGAAATAATGATTTCACTTGTTTGGAGATTGCTGGCTTCTTCCCCATGCTTGCATACAATTTAAAATCTAATCTTCTTCTTTCTAATCTTCAAGGTTCAGCAGGGTCTTCCTCCGAGATACCTGGTTGACCTAATACTTCGGCCTCAATCTGCTTCCTCCTTCCGTCCACTTCTCTAGTTCAATAGACTTGACCGCTTAGTTCCTCGAACTAGAACAGCTATGGCTCAGTCTCAATCTTTTGCTTCAACTGGTCCCCATCTGTTCGCTCTAAAATTCTATCTGGCAATCGCTCATCCTCTTTTGCATTTCTCAAAACCTGCTTCTTCTTGCGGGGCCTTGCGCACTGACAGCGCTTCCGAATTGTTCACCCTACTAGAGGTGCTTTATAAATACTTAAATACAATACAATTCGATATCAAGTGCAAATTCAGTCTGTAATATTGTAATTTAGGAAGGAACAGAGTTCTCCAGAGGTTTTCAGAAGCCTGTTAATGTATACATTAATATCTACAGCAGAAAGGACTGGCATAGTTGCAATAGATCTTATTGTGGATTCTGGTTGTACTAAAGGTCTAATCAAATATTTTTTGCCAATGTACAATTGGACATAAAGCGAGAAGACACAATCATACAATCATGTGAGGCACGGTGACTGATCGGTTAGAGCAGTCGGCCCGTAACACTCAGTGTGCGCTGAGTGAGCGGGTTCGACCCTCGTCCGAGGCGTCAGTCATTGTGTAGGGACCTTGAGCAAGTCCTTCTTGCACAATTGCTCTGCAGTACATCTGCAATTGCGCCGTCGAGGCGTATGCACTTCTGAGCAAAAGATGTTGGAAGAAGGGTGATATCAAATTTCCTGAATTTCAATTCATTTCATAAGTATTTAATTTCAATATGATTGCAGATTTTATTTGTGTGTGTCATCTGCAGAGTGATGGTCTATGTAAGTACGATGATAGAAGGAAACGACGAACAGGGGAGGCTGATTCGAAGGACTCTGATGCGATATTTGGCGCTTGGAAGCCTAATCGTATTCCAGGCAACGAGCGTTCGAGTCAAGAAACGTTTTCCAACATTCGACCATCTCATCGAAGCAGGTAATGTTACAGTACAATACAACTGTAATTTGATGTTGCCCTTCTTACACTTAGTTCAGAAGTGTGCAGACGCCTCGACAGCACAATTGCAGTTGTACTGCAGATCAATTGTGCACGAAGGACTTGCTCAAGGTCCCTACACAGTAACTCCTTGGATGAGGATCGAACCCGCACTCTTCGCGTTACAGGCAGACTGGTCTAACCAATCGACCACTGACGGAATGCTGCATCATCATAGATAACTTTCAATTCATGGGGTGTGACCAGAAGTGGCGGTATCGTTCGACAGAGAGGGGGACACCCAATGAAAGGGGTAGGAAATGCGGGGGGACCCACATGACGTAACCCGTCTTTGTAAAAGGTGGGGGGGTGACTTGTCCCCCTCGACCTCTTGGGATCGTCGCCCCTGGGTGTGACACGATGCTGTGTGTGTAACACACTTGATTGATGATCATGTGGTTGTAGGTTCGACTTCGTGAGTCGACCCTGGGCGAGTTGTTTGCATGCACATTCCTCGGTCACCAAGCAGGTTAATTTGGTAGTGACGTAAACAGGGACACATTGCCGACAACTACGATGCACTGGACCCGGGCTGAGGACTTTGGGATTCGTCCATTTCGGGTTTAAGGGGTGAAGGGATTTGGATTTGTCCATTGCCGATTCAAGTGTTAAAGGGATTGAAATTCGTCCACTGCCCTGTGTGTAGTATGTTGGGACCTTAAAAACAGCGAGCATTTTATGAGAACAACAAAGCATTCTAAATGTGATTGTGTTTGCTTTTTCGCTACAGGCAAAGCTGTGTTCTGTCTTTATCTATGAAAACTCTTACAGGTATTGCATCAAGAGCAGAAATTCAGGCTCTTGATGACGTCAGCACTCCTCATGGCAAGTGGTGGATTCCGTTTGTCTGGTGCTGTAATCTCGTTAAAGATGCCCGGAAACAGGGACGCATCGCAGACAACTACCTGCTCAAGAGCTTGATTGATGTAAGCTTATGTATCCAACACTGTCATTTCCTGATGTTTAGGTGTTTGACTGTTTGTGACATTTCAGACCGAAATCAGTCGTATGCTGCAATAAGAGTTATTGAATAAAACACCTAAATACCGTGAAAAATAATATGTGATTTTCACACAAAGCAGTTACAAAATACCTTTAGAACAGTTTGTAACGGGTGGATTTCTATAATTTTCATCATGCAATATGATTTTTGGTGAGTTTATAAAAGTATTTCTTTAGTTTTGTATTATTTTATGGTGCTAATTGGCACTTAATGGTGCTTATCAGAAAGTACTTTTTATACATTTACATTGTCTAGGGACATGCCAAAGCAATAATTCTGGTGTCATTTTCAAGCTGAAAGTAAAAATAAAACCTAAATGTGAAATTTTCGACATAAGACTGAAAACGGTCTGTGGTGCCACATTTTTCTGAAGCACTTAACACCGAACAATCTGAAAAGAAATGTATTGGCAAAATCTACCTACCAACAGGTTGATGCGAGTAAATTAGGACTCGCCAAAATTTACTGACTGTAGGTTGATCGATGTTGCAAACTAATAAGACATAAGATGCATATGGCATGGGTAACCAATAAGAGTCTAAAGTTACTCAATAGACTTCTCTCTGTCAGGAGAGATATATGGTGACTGCTTCTAATGCCAAATGTCTTTTGAGTATCAGTCCTATAATATAAGTTGTCTCTTTCTGGTTCTGTACAACAAAATATCTGCAGTTTTTTCACCAAAACTATTAGTGTTTTCAATTGTATTACCAAGGTTTGGAATCTTAGAAACCTGCCTGATGATGATGAATTGATGATGATGATGATGATGATGATGATGATGATGATGGTGATGGTGACGGTGACGGCGACGATGATGATTTCTCTGCCCAAAGGCAAGTCCATTGGTTTTTATTCCATCCAGGATTGTTTTCCATTGCCTTCCGCACAGTCAATTATTGTGGGTGAGCAACTTGTCCAGGTCGCTATGCAGTATCTTGAGGTAGATTCGAATCTATGACCCTTCCATTACGTATTTGCAATTAAGATTAATTACATGTATTTACATGGTTGGACAAGGTTTATTTACACTTTAGGAGATATCAGCCTATCGTGGAAATCTGGGAATGCTATACTCGTATGACTGGATAAGCGTTCCACTTGTTTACACACAGGTAACCCATGGTATCTACATCTATTCAAAGTCTGAGCACTGTTAAGGCGTCTCTTAGAGTCTCATCAGTGATTATTAATACCTTTTCTACTATTTCAATATATAGCAAGCACTGCAATCAATGAAATGGTATGCACACATATAATTTGGCACTTTTGTTGAGCCTTTTGCAAGCTTGACTTGAACGAGTTGAGCTTGGCTGTTGACTTTTTTCAATATTAATAGTGAAGTATTTCTGCTGAAAAAATCTGAGAAGTTTACCAGTTTCTAAATTTTCCATAGGAGTCGTCTTCAATTCATTGATAATGTGAATAAATAAATTATGGTAGTCATAATATTTCTTTCGGGAAGTTGCATTTTTAATTTTGTTATATGAGATAATTTGGTGTGAATTTCTTCTTCTGTAGGTGACCACACTCGCCGTGTACACATTTTTCCTTGGGTGCGTCTTTGGCCGTCAATATTTGGATCCTGAACAAAACTATCCAGGACACAACATTGACCTGTATATACCATTCTTTACGCTTCTGCAGTTTTTCTTCTACATGGGTTGGCTCAAGGTGAAAACACTTCATTTTATTCATCACTTTTAATATGCTAGTCAACAGGTTTGAACACTGCATTCAAGAAGGAAATGAGAACGCCTTATCAAACAGGTGTTTGGATGTGTCAATCAATAAAACTTTTTATGGTTTCCTTTAAGATCTGTGCTCAGAGGTGCGAAAAATGCATGCGTCAGCTGTTAGTAAAACTGAGAGTAGGCATCATTTGGGACATGCCATGAAGCTGAGGGAATCCCATTCCAGGTTGTCAGACCAACCACAGAGAAGGAACTGCTGTGCATTTTCGTATATTGGGGGAATGGGACAGCCAGGGCACCATGGACAGAGGAGTGCAGTGGCTTGTTCAGGAAGAAAGAGGGCGGCAAAGGATCCCCAGCTGTGTGTCTGTGGTTGCTTGGTTAAGGATTCTTTTGCATCTTGTTTGAGGTTTTCGGCTAAAAAGTGGGACCCCTTGAAAAAAGTGGTCCCTTAGGTTTATAACTGAGACGTAGACTTAGTTCCTCCCATTCCTCCTGGTACATTCGTTTACTCATGACTGAGAACATGACCCCAATCCATTCTGACTTTGAGGTTACTCTCATCCTAATCCTTCGTCAGGTTATTTAGCGCCTTGGTGAGGTTCTGTAAGGCGCTATATAAATGGTCATATACATACATACATACATACATACATACAAAATAGGCTTGTTAACATTTGTAAACAGGTTGCTGAGCAGCTGATCAATCCGTTTGGCGAAGATGACGACGACTTTGAAATGAACTGGATTATTGATCGAAATATGCAGGTATTCTGTTGATGACTGCATAACTTTAAACATCATAACATGTGAGACTTTCAGCTGCCATTGCCAGCAAGATACAGACGACTATATGACAAGCCATTGTTGACAAATTACATTGTAAAGACATTGTTTATGGTATAAACAGTTGGAAGTTAATTTTATCTGCACGTATACGTCAGTAATAGACTTCTCAGACTTCTTATTTATTCTCGGAATAAGTTTAATTTCTGCGTGTTCCAAGGTACTCCATGGCAGGAAATAATTATGACAATTTAGTTGACGTCATAGCTCTACTGATCCAAAAACTGGTTCTATTCAGGAGTTCCAAAATCGGCAACATGTAAAGTTGTTCTTGGCAAAACTTTGGCTGAAGATCTTTTCGGGTCTAATGAGATTTAGTACATGTATAGTGCATTTTCCTATAGTCTGATCCCAAGGTTTCCATATCGCCATTAACACTAAGCATCAGACGAATTTCTTAGTTTCTTTGAGGTGAAATCACAGTGCACCATGATATAGCTTATGTACCAAGTCGCAGTCAAATCATTCTGCCAGAGGCCACCAAATAATATTCTTTAGAGGACACAATCTGAGACTGTATCATTTGTGGTCGCAATTACAATCAGAAAATTTTGTTTTATTCTATTTATTCTATGAATTGTATATAACTGGAACCGGCCTCCACGGGAAATTGTATTTACATCAAGCTTGAGCACTTTCAAACAGAAACTGGTCAATTGGATGGAATGATACAGGCACTGAAATATAGCTTAGTAACTGCTTATATGTTTTCTGTTGTGGAATTGTGTTATCTGTGTTTGCTTCTGTTGAAGGTATCATTGCTGACAACAGACGATCTGTATGGGCAAATACCTCCAATTGAGAAGGACCTTTATTACGGGGAGCCACCCCCAGACTATCTGCCGTACACCAAATCATCTATTAAGGCCATGTCTCAACCTCACATGGGATCCACGATTGATATCAGGTTTGTTGCTATATTGGCTCTTTAAACAACTAGTTGGCAGAAAACTCGACACTACCTAAGCTTCAGATCTTATACAATTTTACCAATGTCAGTGTGGCCCTTGGATCTCATTGGCATGCGTGGCATGAATGGCACTGTCAACGGTCAAGATGGCCCTTCAAATGTGTATCACAGTCCAAATCTTGACACATGGTGTAAAATTGACAAATCTTTACAATGATCAATAGCGAAAAATTATTGTCCAGTTGTTGAAGTACTGTTTTTATGTTTGCACTTAGCCAAAAAATCCATCAACCGAATTATTTAGCACCTGAAGGCTTCACCATGTTTCTATAACAACCACATCTTTATCATAACATAACTTGTTGTGGTAAACAATGAGAAATGATTGAAAAAAATATACATACATAGAGATTAATAACCAATGGCCGGTCCATAGCCTTTGGACAGTGATGAAAATTTTGTTTTATTTGATGTGATATATTCCTGTGTTTAAAAAAATTCATTGTCTGGCTGTTTATTATTTCATTGTCTTTAGTTATGGATTGTGTTGAATAGCATTCAAAAATTCTGAAAGAAGCATCATATTCCAATTTGCAAGCAGAACTTTGGATCAGTGGTTATAATGTTTAGTACAGTGTAATGTAGACTGAGTGTCTAAAATTGTTTGGTCCTTTCTCGTAGGGTATCGGATGAAGGTATGAAAGTCCTAAGTCCTCTGGAGACAATTCAAGAGGGAGTTGCTCTTGGCAACACCACGTATGCATCGTCTTATCTCAACACTCCTCGTCGAAACACGCCGCTCGCGTCGCCATATCTCGGCCACTGCCACAACCAGAACTTCATGAGCGGAATGCTCACTCCTGCCGAGATCCGGAGCCGAACGAGTCTCCACAGCTGTGAGAAGGACGTGGAAGAGGTCAGTCTTCCAGGAACGGGTCATTCCATCATCAACAGGGCCACGGAGAAGCTCGGCAAGTGGCTGACCGATCACAGTTCCCGCACGGATCTCAACCGCAGCTTCCACTCTGCATTCGTTGGTATCGTCTCACGACAGACGTCAACGAGCGATGAGCTCGATCATAATCCTGACAAGGACGGACAGATGATCGACTGCAAGGTTGGCAGCCTTCCTTCGACGAATGGCGCCAAGCTATCGCCTGTGGCCGAGATCTGCAGCAGCAGGCTACAGATAGACAACGGAGGAGCTCTCATCGAGCTAAACGAGCATGTCGCCATAGAACTGGAAAGCGAGGAGATGACGTGTACAGCTGGACAGTGCAATGAAGTCATGCGCAACAGCGACACTGACATTAGTCTCATTTCGACCGGTGAACCGTGTCCAGACAAAGGTGCTCGTCTGAACATAGACCATGGAGGAAACGGTGATCTTGATTTGGGAAATGACTGTGGTTCTGTTCAGACGACCCATGAGACCGACGATCATAATAATGAACCGGCCAACATCGGTGATAAACCTGGCCTGAAGAATCGAGTGACTGTGATACAAGTGCCAGAAGAGTGTTTGGCTTGGGAGCACAGCACCATGCTGAACGCTGCTGAATGGCAGGAAGTCGGTTCCGGCAAGCCGTCGCTGCCACAGATAAAACTGGGAGATGGGAGGCTATCGAACGGGGAGATTCATCCCAGTCATGTGCAGGGACCTGCTGAAGGTGGAGGCACTTCTTTCCAGGAGTTTCCATCTCTTGGTTGGATGCCTCACAGCACTGCTACTTCGAATCTCGAACATCTGTCGGTCGGGTTGTCGACTCACCTGCGGGACAGGCACTGCTCAGACAGCAGCGACGAGTACGAGATGCCCGAGTCGAATCAGTGCTCGGTGACCAGCATGACGCCTCTGCTCACATCAGACATGTCGAAGAGCTACCTTCATGAGTTCAGCGCATCTGCGGTCGACAAGGGGGTGGTCAGCAGTCAAGTTCAAGTGACCAGTGCGCTTTAGAAACTCTGTCCACTCTGGTTCACAGTGTGACATTTACCAGTTGATGACTAGATGGTCGCATTACACATTCGTCGCTTTGCTGATACGCAGTTTCATCACTTTTGCATTATGCCAATTTTCTTGAATAACGATATTTGATGAATCATGTAAAAACTAGGGCTGTATCAAATATTCAATTCGTATTCGCTTCGGAGCAGAATAGTGGGCCAAATAGCTATTCGGTATTCGGCCGAATAGCGGTCGAACCGAATACGAATAAGAGTCAAGTGACATCTGATTCTGTACAAGCGGTGCAGTGAACTGAATGAACGAGTGAACTGAAGTGACTCTACTGCCTGGACAATGGTATTGCAGTGTCAGTCGTTTCATTTCTAAGTTTCGTTAGATAAGTTTCATTCCTAGTTTACACAGACTGTCACAAAGATGCAAAAATTGTAATTATTTGTAGTTAACTATCTACTTTTAGTTTATGTATTAAATTTACCGAACTGAAACTTTTACTCATATTTTAAATTTGGAAATTTTTCGGTAGGTGTATTTTGTACACTATTCGTATTCATATTCGGCCGAATAGTGAAAATCACCTATTCAGTACAGCCCTAGTAAAAACCAAACAGTCAGCACATGAAAGCTTTTGAGATTATTAGTATCAGGGTGAAAATGGCCAATTGCTTAGTTATGTGAAAACTGTTCTTTCTTCGACTTTAACATGTCCATGAAGTGCATGATGTGTGTCCAGTGCTTTTGAAGAAGAGATTCAGTGTTTAACTTTTTATGAGGTGCCTTGATGTTGCTTGCCTGCAGTTCACAGAAAAATTATGCAGCCCTACTGTTTTCAGATGTAGCGACAGCATTGTCCATTGATAAAAGGCAGCTTAATTAGGACATTCTAAGCTGTTTCAGGTACCCCATTTCTATAGAATGAATCTTAGAGCTATTTCCAAATGCATTTGTTCCTTGCAAGACAGATACCGACACGTTTAAGCATAGTTTAAGTCTTGTTCGGTAGCCAGTGGCTGGCCTCTGGTTTTTTTTAATTAATAATTATTTATCATTAATTAGTTAGTCATTGGCAGTTTGCACTTAATGTCAAAGGTCGTATTCTGATGAAGGCATGGTCATGCCTCATCTTACAAAACTGTTGAAACTGGTTGGTAAAACCGAACTGTATCATTTAACCATTTTTAAATCTGTGTGTTTATCTATACAATGTGACGTTGTGACTGTAGCAGTAGGATTATTTACAGATTCTACTTAAACTTTAGGAATGATTATAATTATGCTGCCAATTTAACTTGTTTTTATTGTCTGTGATTAATATATAATAAAGAGATTACAGGACAAAAAAGACTATTACAGAAATGTATGCATTGCTGTTTTACAATGAATCCAGTTCGGATATGACTGCAGTGCATATGTATGAGTGCCTATGTCTACTTTTTATTCACTAGGATATAATCCGAGCTTTAAGATTAACCGATTAACAGGAATAAGTCTACAGCTGGTTAACCTGGCTTTCATGAAATAAGCATCCTAATAAGGTCGATAGTCCATTTGTACAGAATGCCACACAGTAGGGGCATAGATCAGAAATGAATATGCCACACAGTAGGGTCTTAGATCAGACACGAATATGCCACACAGTAGGGTCTTAGATCAGACACGAATATGCCACACAGTAGGGTCTTAGATCAGACATGAATATGCCACACAGTAGGGGCATAGATCAGACATGAATATGCCACACAGTATGGTCTTAGATCAGACACAAATATGCCACACAGTAGGGTCTTAGATCAGACATGAATATGCCACACAGTAGGGTCTTAGATCAGACACAAATATGCCACACAGTAGGGTCTTAGATCAGACATGAATATACCACACAGTAGGGGCATAGATCAGACACGAATATGCCACACAGTAGGGGCATAGATCACACCTGAATCTATAATTATGACAACATCTTATTTGGGTTTCGTATGGTCTTCCATATGCAGTGTTATACATCACTCGTTGCTAGTAACACATAACTAACTTTTTTACCAATGCAGTATCTAGTTAACTTTTAAAAAGTTATTAGCTGCAGTAACGGTTTACTTTTTTTTGAAGTAGTGGTAGTTATAGAAACATAGTTACTCTGCATTTCTTCTAAATTAAATTGCACATGCAAATTGATTTAGTAAATTTCAGATCCTTGTCTACTGCAAGCCAATAGAGACTTCTACATATATCAAATCTGCCTTTCAATTAGAGCATATTATTAATTAATCTAGTAATCTGCTGATTACATGATATATGACCGATGCAGTGAAATTGAACTTAACCCATTGACGACAAGTGTGTACTATAATGTATGGTTAAACATATGTAGCTGGTCGTTAAAGGGTTAAACATATTTATTTGGAAACTGCAAGGAATTATAGTTACTTTGAACAAGTAGGCCCCTTATATGTTATCAGTAACTAGTCACTAAAAAAGTAATCGGTTACAATAACTAGTTACGTTTTGCAGTCCAGTAACTAGTTTCCGTAACTTATAACTGTTAAAAAGTAACTAGCCAATACTGTACATATTGGACCATGAGTATGAATTCATGCAACCAATGGGGGAATATTGTGTCAGACGAGACTCCTACATAATTATGAGGATGATGTTGTGGAAGTTTGCATTTCTGGGTTTCGCTAATGACAGTTAGCTCCGCATAATACCGAATAATGAAAAAAAAGTATTGGTCCAGAACTGCTGTTAAGGCACGCCTTTGATTAAGTGGATGCGTTAAAAACATGCGTACTAAACGACCTCATTGGCATTGAAGTGTTGCCGTGGATGATTCAACGGCCTACACGTACTGAGTGAATATACCATGGGCCTACTTCCATAAGTCTGTATATATATATATATATATACACACGCTGTTGACTGAAGCTAGGTTTGTACCGTTTGGGCTTAGTTGAGCGCCAGTTCCTTGGAGAGGTGAACTGGAACCGCGCGTGAAGACTACATGGTCTGGTTAAGAAACGATTGGTCCAGGGTGCAAGTGTATTCCGTGTATTTGAATGTGTCGCTCGTCCTCTACTGCTGATTAAGGTGTCTAGCCATCTTCTGTCTCCGTGTTTTTTTTAAATATCAAATAACAATATCGAGGCTCTTAAAGTAAATTCTAAATAGCACTAAGATCATTCTCAGGCAAATCCAAGCAGGTATAACCCAGAGAGGAAGCCACGTTGGAAGGTGTTACACTGATTGAATATTTAAAATTATATGTCAATTAATTAGCATCAAATTCCGGTGCGTCTGTAGGCCTACAGGCTATAGTCAATTACGAGCGCACGGCACCAGCTTATTCACGAACGTCTCGTCAATTCATGGAGGTACTCCGAAGGAGGTCCGAGTTCGATTAAATTTCAGAGTGTCAAAGATAGAAGGCAGATCGAGTAGCAATTAATGGTGGATGTCGCTTTGGTCGAGAATTGGATGGTGGACGGTCAGATGCAAGAGTTCTTGACGAGGTTAAATTTTTTCGGTTCAAAAGCCCTATTTGTGATAAATAGAAGAGCCTGATGTCAGTTATGTCGATGCATTGGATTGTAGGCTAATGGTGGTGGTGGGAAAAACCGGAAAGGAAGAGGGCACTAACAAAATGACAGCTGTGTTGTGTTGCAATAATCCCTGCGCCCACGACCTCATGACCGTGCTATTTCACTGGCAGACAATCTAGAGCGAAAATCCATTTTTAATTGGAATGCCGTGCTTTGAATTTTTTTACGCCAGAGTGCGGACATGTAGTTGGTTCAATAAAGAATATGCTTACTTACTTACTTACGTACTTACTTAGCTTTCTAGTGATTATATCTCCATGGTTTACAATTACCCATGATCGATAAAAGAGGTTTACAATAATTGCGATTTGTGGTTAGGAACATAATGGATTCATCACGTAAAAAGATTGAAATAAACGCAAGCTCTGTAAGTTAATTGGCATGCGAGAGGACTTCCACTTGTTCTTTGTTGTTTATTAGTTTAAAGAATGAGGAACCGCTCTGCAATAGGTACAGTTTATATGAGACACCGACTTGCATACAGAATTTATGGTCTAGTGCTCTAAGTATCGTCAGCAGTGCCTTGGAATCAGCTTGTGGTGAATCCTCCCGAAACGCACAGCCTACCATGCATGATTATCTCTACAATAGGGGTGTTGTGCTGTCTGACATGTTGACTCACGCAGACTTAAGTACGGCAAGCATGAAATATCGGGGTGCTCACGTTTCCGATGAGATATGGAGTAACAATTTTATGTCAATTATAACACTGTAAAGACAGCTTTCCCCTCTTCCAGTTGCTTTCAACCTCTGTGTTGGCTTGAGTCACCGTATTCACGAAATTCCATCTGTTTGTTTAATGTCAGATGTGTAGTTGCTTAAGGTCCTCCTGGTCTCCAGATCTGAACTAGTCCTTGCGTGCAAATGTCTCTTGGGCTTTTGCATCAACCTCTCTCTCCAATACCTGCCAGCCTCTTACACTTTACCGACTGCTTGGAACTCTTTTTCACTCTTGTTAGGTCTACCTTGGCTCAATGCCAGGCTCTGCTGTGACAGATCTTTCCACTTGGAATGGCCTCCCTGTTTGCCAAAGATTTCTGGGATTTCCCCGCATCGTCTTGCTCTCCTAAGAATCTTCTTTTTCTCTGGGGCTTCTGCATTTAAAATACCTCTGAGCAGTCTCTATGGCAAGAGGCACCCTAGAAATTTTTAATACGATACAATATTCGGGATATCCAAATATGCTGCCCACTCATCAGAAACTATCACCGAACTGGGCTCAACAACCCTTTCAGTGATGTGCTGTAATGTAGCAACATCCCTTCTTGAAACATAGGTTATGTAGCCGATCTTTTTCGCTCAGTCATAGGCACCAAAAACCCAACTACTGTGGTTTCTAACACTTCGCCCTCGATGGTACTTGACCTTGACAAGCCGCAATTTGAAGAGGGTCTTGTTATGCAAATTCTCATGATGAATGAATGCATATTCAATTTCTTGTAGTTGGTTGAACTAAAAGCAGAATTATTTCGAAAAGAAGAGGAATTGCGTCAGAAGAAACTGCACAATGCATCAGCAGACGTCAAAGCCTCCAAACCACTGACAAACAAGGTAAAATGAAATGAATTGAAACCATACAAGTTTCAGCAATGCAAATTCTCAAATGACTGACAGCTCAAATTTGAAAGTTGAAAGAGTTGAGTTGCACTGTTTCCAAGAACTTGTTAAGATGGTACTAAAGTAATGTAAGTATTCAAAAACTTTGTCAACACCAAAATAACATATCAGAGAGACCAGATGTTTCAATGGCACTAGTACTCGATGTGATCTGCTAATTCGAACCTTGTCCAGATTTATATTTTAATGCACAAGATATTAGTGTTTGCTGCTAAGTAAATTATTTTATTGGGCGTAAAGAAAGTCCGAGTTGTTCTTATACAATAATTTGCAGAAGGAGTACTGTTCATTCTGACAGAGAAGGTCAGTGGGACAATTTAAGCAGAGTGAAGTGAAGTTACTAACTAAAGTGACAGTGGTCTGAATTTGTCTGTCCTGAGGAGTTCTTTATGTCGTTTCGCATCTGACATCGATCAGAGTTTTGTACCGGGTATGATGTGCCATCGATTGCATTACTACTATGATGACTTTGTAGTCATTTGATTGTTTTGGATTACTGATTTTATTGTTTTGCATTAATCTATTGTCTCATATCTAAAAGATGCAGCCGTCTTTTTGATCATCCGCAGGAGTTTTCTCACTCTAGTTATCCAATTGGTTATCCAATTGGTCATTCTTTTCCACTTTCCATTTAATCCAATTTTTGATAATACATGTATCAGCAATATAATATGAGATCAATTTGTATAAATATTTGTAGAAGGGATTCAGTTGGAGTAAGAAGCATGCTGGTGCAGTTGAAAAGGCGCAAGAAGATCTTGCGGAGAAGATAGAAGAAATAGATGCTTTTGACAAAGCAAAGTAATTAACTGCATGTGTTACTAATTAACCATAATTTGATTCCAGCTTCTTCTCGGCATCTGAAAAGAAGTTTTTACATGCTGTTGAATTGATGTTATAATGTCTTTACTTGTGCTAAATAATCATTTTCCATGGATGCAGGTCTGACTTCTGACCTTTTGAACTGCTTGGGATTTGACCTGCCTTGTACAATCTATTGTTTGTAATTGTATAGTAATCTAACATTTATAAAGTGCCACTTCAATGCAAAGCTCATAAGTAGCACTGCCATTCTGAACCCAATTAAATCTCTGTCAAATAGTAAAAAATTCAGGCACTTGCAAACCTGTGGAATGGACAAGCTGAGGAATTTGAGCCACAACTCTCAAGAAAAAGTGTTCCCAGCTGGTGAGCTGGTTCCCGGTCATAGACCTGTGAAGCCTTTGAACTGAGTTGTTGTTCTTTTGCATATGTGTGTGGCATGGTGTTCGATTGGTTCGGACGGTTGGCCCATAATGCTCAGTGTGTGCTGAGTGTGCTGGTTCGACCCTTGTCCGAGGATCACTTTGTAGGGACCCTAAGCAAGTTCTTTGAGCACAATTGCTCTGCATTGCAGCTGCATCGTCAAGGCGTGTGTGCACTTCTGAGCAAAAATGTTGGAAGAAGGACCATATCAAATTTCAGTTATAAAGTAAATGTAAGGGACAGTCAGGACCCATGGACCGGCAAGCAAAGAGTGTCTAACTCAGCACAGATTTTGTCTATGATTTAAGCTCAAAGTGTGTGGTATGATAGTGGTGCTTCAGATGTCTGTTGATTTGATTAGGAACTGGTTAGAAACTGCTGGACTATGCTTTGGAGTAGGTCTACTCTTCTGCAAAGGATTGTAATAAATTAATGATTACCTTCCTTTGTGTGCTGTATAAACTTCGATTTACTTTAACCTGAATTTGGATTTTGAAATAAGTTTCACTCTGGTGAGAAAAATTATGTGAGCTTCTCATTGTAACATGACCTCATTAGGTATTTATGCACATGAGTGGTTTTTTAATTCATTAAGAGTAATTAATTCATCAATAAACCAGATGTACTCAAATAACTGGATAAGTCATCGTTTGCGGGCTGCCACACACTTGTAGAACCGAGTCGGCAGAGTGGCATCCAGGTTTGATAGTTGTTATTTCTGCAATAATTATTCGCAGCATGTGTTGCATTTAAGATTAGTAATGACGACGGCCAAATGTTACAATCACTGACTGACGCTCCTTCATGGAGAACAGGTGATTCCACATCTGGCTACCCCTCAGGTTGCCAGGGATATATAGATATATAGACCAGTACTTGATTTGGCTCCCAATGATACCACCCTAAACAGACTTGCAGTATGTTATATTGACATATGGCAGCAAGCCACTTCACTGTGGCATTACTTTCAAATGCTGCAATATATCTGAAATGTTTATAGGGCAACTTCCAGGCAGCTCCTTATTAACATATTGTTCGCCAAGTTCGTTTTCTGCTGAGGAGGCAGTTTGTTTTTCTGAGAAACATTGGTTTTGTTTTACTGTAGCTGTTTTAATGTTTTTGTTTGGTAAGGAAAGCCTTAGCAGCTAAGGCCAACTTGTATGAGAAACTTACCAAAGGTGACTTCATACCAGGTAACTTGAAACTTACATGCATTCAGAAGTCTTTATTTTAGCATCTTTGATATAATTCGTTTGTCATTCTGTTTGTATGTTGGTTCGTTTAAGTAATAGATCACACTAACGATACGACAAATTTTGCAAAACATTCTAGGTCAGCACGACTATTTTCAGCTCACAATTTACTTTAAATTATGACAGGTTGACATTTTAAGTTTCAATAATTATGGTGACATTCAATATTATACATTTATAATGATGACCGTTGGTATTCACATCATCTGAAGGCGGGGCTGTGCATTTCAGGTGCCCTGAAAAATTATGCTTGGGAATGGAACACTATCAATCTGACATTTATATACGTACATATTTATGTACATTTATATATTTCTTTTATGAATTTACAAGATTAGTTGCTACTAATCATTTGTCCTACCATTGTCAAATCCTTCCTATCCTATCTAGGCATGTTGCTGATCATTTACAATGGTGCTTTTTAATATCAGTTTGACCAAATATCTATGCATTTCCTCTCAGTCATTGATATAGCTCTGTCTTTAATGTTGTACCAAAGTTTATTGCTGGGGTGAAATTCTGCTGTACTTTTCTGGGATTTCTTGGTATTATTTCCAGAGGAAGATGGCAGCCAGTTATATCTCGTGGATTTTCAGCAGAAAGCAATTGTTACAATTTCGGACAAACGACAGAAAAAACGTCTTGTCGAGGGACCAGATAGAAAGGTGGATGATGAGGGGAAGGAGGATAATGATATGGAGAAGAAACGTTTTTTGGCAGACGATGACAATTCAAGCCATCCTGACGACGAATGGTAACTGTGATTAATTGTGTACAGTTATTTTGAGTATGAAAAAATTGAAGTTGTTACTATGGGTATTGCGGATGATTTAAGATTATTTTAGCTGTTGCTTGCGAGGCAGCATTTTTGTGTCATATCTAAAGATGCATAAGTACTGGTACTAAAGTACTGACAGATCCATGTTCATGATTTGTCATTCATGTAGCATCTCAGAATGTTTATATCATCAGATTACAAGACTATAATGAAATTTGTTATTTTTGTTGTTGCAAGATGTTGTAGCAAGATTCAAATGTTACAGTGCAGTTGTCTGACAGGCCTTATACATTCTGGCAGATGTACATGCTTCATATATGACTTATATATTTCCGGTACTACTGGATTTCTCTTGACTTTGCCGTTACAATTATGTGTACAAGAATTTAGGTGTTGTCTCAATATATGACGCTGATAATTTATCCTGTTGTATCTTAAGCACTTTGATGGTTTGTTTCTGCACTGAGATGCTTTTGCTGTAAAGGGAATGTGGTCTGATCTGTTTAAAGTTTGATTCAACTTACACTGTTGTAGGGTCGATTATGTGGATTCATTTGGAAGATCGCGGCGGTGCATGAGAAAAGATCTAGCATCTTTAGAGGAAATGGATAGAGAACTTTCTGGAAAAAAGTAATGTCTTTTGTACTTTTTCCTGCTATGCAAATGCACATGAAATATCTTTATGCTGATTTTGCATGTCAGTGGTTTAATTTTGTGTTAAATTAATTTTAGTTTCTGTTCAGGCAGTGCTCTATGAAGGTCCCATCATTGTGTCTCTGATTGGTGGGCACTGACAGGGGTGCTATATAAATATATTTAGATAGAATATATTATTGTGCATTTATGCTGCTACAAGTTTCATAATGATGATGATTAATTTCACCATCATCTGGGATTGGCATCTGAACACTGCAATGGCAGTGTTAACTGTCCAGTTACAAAATCACAATCTGCTCATGCACTAGTACTCTATGCAGTCATAGGTTGATATATACTAGTATACACAAAGAAGGAGTTACTTTACATGTCAATTTAACTGTTAGACAGAAACCGTCCATTTCTGATGATAAGACGGATCTGATGTCGTCAGACATGAAGCGGGAGCTGGAGAGGCAGAAGTGGGAAGAAGAGGCGAAGATGGCACTGGAAGGACCTTCTGGTCCAGTTCATTATTCTAACGTACAGTTCAATGGTAAGTGGTCTGCGTCTAATTTTACATATGAATTACGAATGAATAACGAATCAAACATATACTACCTGGTGATTTCTACGAAGCTGGTGTTTGATGGAAGTGAGTCATTGAAATTCTGTTACACGTTTAGGTGGTTTAGTTATGCTGAAGGTTTACTGATCGAGCGAATGTCTACGATTTGTAATGAGATTTTCTATTTTCTAATGCTCAATTAGGCATATTTTTAATGCTGTCTCTATTTAGTTAATGATAGTTTATTGGTGAAGTAGTATCGATTTAATTGATTTGCTTCGTTGTTGAAGTTATGTTTGGCCTTATATTTGCTGTACGTGTTTATTTACGTATTGTTTACATTTTACTCATGCGCATATTGTTGAAACTTAATTCAAATCCTGTGCTTGCAGAGGTACGAAACCATGGAGTTGGGTTCTTTGGTTTTGCGAAAGACGAAGAAACACGACAACAACAACTCGATGCTCTGAAAGAACTTAGGAACCAGGTAGGTACATGTCTATGAACTCCACTTGCTAATTAGGCTTCACCATACTTTGTTCTGTTCTTTTATGAGACCTATACTGGGTTCTTTTATGAGATAGCAATTCCTTTAACGGATAACTTAATGCCTTTATGGGGTACTCTGAATCTGCAGTCCATGATTACTGTAGTTGATTACTGCAATGGTGCTATCATAGGGATGTGTGGATGATATTGACTTGCTTGTTGATGTCTATGATGATGTATTATGGTGATGATTGCAACAATGTGCCATGATCAATATAGTAGTCAAGAGTGGAAGTAACGTGCAAAGTCAATGAGGTCCCATTCATGGTTTATTTAGACTCAGAGTCAGCGCGAGAAACAGGACAGGCTGAAAGAGAAACGCAAACAGACGCTTAACGCCCGGCTGGAAAGAGTGAAGCAGCGGCGAATTGTCAAGGACACGGTGGCAAACATTGACCTCGACCCAATGGCATTTGGAGGTTGGTGGTGTCTTTTTCCAGCAGTTTTTATTTTTAATCCATTTTTATCAGTTTATTGACCTATTTTTTTCAATATTATTGCTTTAATTGTTTTGGATTTTTTTAATTGCTTTTCTTTGTTTTATTTGAGTGTACATTTTTTGAATGTTCATATTATGATGTGCCCTCAGGGCGTTTGCAAGCGGTTCAATAAAGTACTTACTTACTTATTGTACTGATATATATATATATATATATATATATATATATATATATATATATATATATATATATATGCATTATATCCTTTCACTGTTATTTCGTATGTTTTGACCTATGATATTCTGAACTTTCTTTGAATTATCTGACCTATTTTAAATTGTCTAGATCTTCTATGATTAATGATTATATGTATTGTTTTTCTTTGTTGTGTTGTTCTACTTTAATATGCACTATATCCTTTCAATGTTTGATGACATAGTTTGGTCTTTGCTGCTCTGAACCTTCTGTGAATTATCTTGTTATCGTTCAGGTGAAGAGGTGGAACCTGAATCGAAGAAAGAGCCGGAGTTGATTGTTAGAGATGATTCGTGGAGGAAGAACGCACCTGTACGAGAATGGGACAAACACAAGACGCCGATCTATGGTAGGCTACCAAGGATATAATTAATCATTCCCTATTTATATATCCATGTAATTTATTTGACACCCTTTCATTCAATGTATTGTATTTAGTGTATTTGATCGAATATATTTAAGCAATTAGCTGATCAATCTAATCTTGTGACTTATATAGCACCATTATTACGATGCATAGAACATCAAGCGACGATCGCTTCTAGTGATGTCATGGTCAGAATTCAGTCCGTTGCGGAAGCCCAGTCAAAATGTCACTTTCTTACAAAGCAATGCCTTATGGTGGAATCCAGTTAAGGTGATTCTTTCCATTTGGTACTCTCAAAATCAGCAAGATTTTGCCAGCAACAATTTGCTAGCGTGTATTGCAGGCAGATGGAAACTTCTGTAGCTGTTGAGATTTGATTCTGTTTCTGGATGACCTGGTGTAACTCTGTGCCATGTTGTTTAGTCCTTCTATATTCACCAGCATGGCATCTATAGCATCCTGACGACTTCTATGTTTCATGTGGCTTCTCAGGTTGTAAAGTATGTTTGTGTTTTGTCTGTAGATCAAGAGTCTTGGTTAGAGAAACAGCGAGAGGAAAGAATTACAGACTTTGCCCCTCCTGTCCTCTACGAGCAACAGCAGAACCAGCCATCACAGTTCAGGAGGTCAAGGTTTACGCAACACACACAGCCGTTGCTAAAGAAAAAGCAGGCAGCATCTATTGATGAGCAGGCAACCAGCGCCATGTCTTTTGGAGAGCATTTGTCTGGATTCGATTCTAATACGGCAAATGATAGAACTTGTGTTTCATTTCCCTGTGGCATGGCTCACGAAACACAGCCTTCAGCTGGCCAGGCAGTTGCTGAGGCTGGCCATCGTTCGGAACTTCCGATTACAAGCAACGATGTTTCTTCAATTCCACTTCCAGATGTGGGCAATTTGGAAAAGAGTTGTTGGCCTGCTCCAGAGCAGGAATCCTCGATATCACCTTCAACGTTAACAAGCTTTCCTTCAGGACATTATCCGCCACTCTCGCAACCTGGTGGATATTACTCGTCTGGGATGGGTGAATCTTTTGACCCTGTGTCCGGTATTTTTGGCCAGCAGTACCATGTTCTGCCCTGGTGTGTTGACCCAAGCATCACTCAATCTATTGAGCCACAGCAGCATGTGGCTCAAGAATGTAGACTGGCTGATACCGCGACCGTAGACCAAATTCAGGCAGTCAGTACGAAACCTGTGGACCCTCAGCTGCATGAGACTACTGGTTACGTGGCTCCCCAACCTGCTCACTACACCCAGGCACCAATGAAGCCACAACCAAGAGGACCGAAGTACCACACCGTAAATGTACACGAGATCCCTCTGACTCTCCCAGAGCCGCCTAGCGCAAACTTTGTGCCGCACTATCCATCGCAGGAGGAAGTCATCGCTCTGAAGAAAGCCGCAAAGGGAGAGAAGAGTGAACAGGCGACAATTAAAGACTGGTATCGCCAGTTTGACCAGAGGCATCGGACACTCTCCGCTGCTGATGGAGCGACCAGACCTCCGTTGAAGCCTTCTGCTGCAACTCTTCTTAGGCCAAGCACCATCCCATTTGCTTCTCGGTACATACAAAGAGAGGATGGACAGTCGACGGAAGACTCTGCTGCGGCCATCTTTGATCCGGCTAAACCTCCTCCAACCGTAAATTCCCAATAGCCAATATTATTAGAATTGTGTCCTTATTTGAAAAGGTGTCTTTAATTCTGTTCTTACAAATTCATCGAGTTGTTATCGTTCTTGTCATTTTGTTTCAGTGGACAGATTTTACTTGCTCTTACTGCCTTTTCTATTTCCTCATTTTAACATGTACATGTTATCTAATGTAATATACATGGGCTAAAATCTGAATTTGTTGTGTATTGCATAGTAACAGAAAATTATTGACTAACAATCATTCATTAACGCATACCACTCCTGAGGCCGCTGTGAGCAGCCAACTTTAATGTATTTGATATAATAATTGAAGGGTTAAGAGTTTCTACCATATGTTGATTGCATACTTTGTTTTGATAGATATATAGCATTACTTTGCCAGTTGTTTGGGTCCAAATACGACAATAGACAATGTGTCTTTTACATATGAGTGACATGGCTTAACTGAACATAAATGTTATTTTGGTCAAAGAAAAACACTTTCAACCCCGGATGTGAAGATAGCAGTTGACAGTCATAGACCAAGTCACCCTTACTCACTCACACACAATGATTCATGTAGGCGTACTAATAGGTACACGTAAATGCGTAACATGCGTAAATGACTAGCTTAGTCCCTAGAAAGTACACCTCTTAGATGAGTCTGTTCTGATCTGTAATCAGTCTATTCTACTCTATTGTTATTCTAGTCTATTCTAACTCTATTCTACCACTTGATATGATTTGTGACATTGGTGTTCTGTTAGATTGCAGTCTAAACATAATTCAACATATTTCTTTCATTACCAGAGAATGCTGCTACCACCTTTGCCAAATTTCACTAGTGAAACGTCTGCCTTCTTATTCTCACTCAGGCTATCATCATCTGTCACCTCAACTACTTCAACTCTGTGATATCCAATCTTCCTTCATTGACATTACTGCCCCTATCCTCAATACACTGCAGCTTGCCTAATAGAAGGTCTTGATCCCAGAGTTCACATCACGCCTAAACTGGAACAACTGCACTGGCCTCCCATCCGCATTCATATCACCTTCAAAATCACTCTCCTTATGTAGCATATCCATTCTGGAACCTCCTCCCTCATACAATGTATGCCATGTTCTGTTTCCAGTACTAGCGGACTTAATCATCCACTCAAGAGGACTGCCTTGGTTAGCACAATCTAAAAGATGGAAAATTGCACCTCCTTGGTCTCAGGACCTCTTCAGCCTCAGTTCGCCAGTAGACATCCGTTGCTCAGTTTCAATCTAAATGAAAAACTCATTTGCGCACATTGTACACAGTATTTGCATTATGACTAAGAATGTAATGAAATGTTCTCATGCAAGATCTGTCTGCTCTAATATCAATTGTATTATATTGTATAGTCATGAAACTGCAAAAAATAATCAGCCTTTGAACTTAAACACTCAAATCTACGGGCTACTTTGTGTCACACTTATACAGTGTACCAGCAGAAGAAATAAGATTGCCACAATAATTGCTTGACCCATTGTAGCTTTAACTAATGCGCAGCCTTAAAATTACAACTTATACAATCTAATGCTACATCTGGGAAATGTTAATTCTGAAAGGTGCAGTGTCTGACTTTACTCTTAAACGTTATCTTACTGCATGGTAGGCTGCACACGTATTTGTAAGGGTCTAAAAGTCAACGATTGGTACACAGAAACCTCAAAGTTACGCGCGTTAGAGTGCATACATATTTGCGAAGGATGGTTCACCCACACGGTAATGGTCCTTTTTGAGAGGAATAAATCTCCAGCCAGCCAAGATCAAAACGAGCCGCAGAGCAGCTGTGATGAAAATTTAAATGTACAGATTGTCTTCAACAGTGATGATATGGTGATCCTGCTCATTTTTCCATGATACTGTCATGTGAGAACCCAAGGAATATTATAAAGCTGCTGCATGCCTGGCTGAATTGTGTGCCGCAGATATTGTCCTCTGCTCGATACATAATTATTATTATGTCAGATTGCGTATCGACTGGGACCAGTTTCCTTTTTAATTTTGCAAAATTCTCCTTTTCTTTATTTATCTCGCCGTTCACCAACGATAATCTGCCTGAAGCTCTTTAACGTAGCGCTCATGAATAAGCTGGTGAGCTGCTTTTAGCTTTTAAGTACTCGATAGATTTATCAGAGATTACGCTTAGATCTGATAGAGGCACTACTTTCCTTACTTACAGAAGAAGCAACATTGCGTATACATCTTAGTCTGGTTCCCTATTTTTCATTATTTGCATCACAATCAGCGTAGAAAATGACTGGTGAGCAGGTTTCCAGCTTACAATAGGCTGTTCAGTTTTAAGACCACAAGCGAATCAGACGATGATAAGCTCCTCGTAACTCTGACGACGTTTGGTTTTGATCATAAAAGATCTTATAAATTACTTTTCCGCGAACTGAAAATATCGGATTTGGTGGTTATAGTAAATCGTGTCCAATACTAAGGCGTTCCAACATCTTGGGAAAGGTTTAACATAAATATCGTTTTCGGATATCTGTTCTTGCGCAAACCATACCCAATACAGGCTGTTCGGGGTTAAAGCGATCAAAGAGTTTCTCAATTAAAGAAACGTTCTCAAATTACAAATACGTAAAAGGTAACTTGTCACTTTGGGAGAATGCGATGATGATCGAAAACAGTATCAGCTTTTCTGCCTTTTGTGGATGATAGGAGTTGGCAACAGAACGAGATTAACGATTTGCGATATTGTCGATTGTAGCTGTATTCAGTTCGTCATAGGGCAGAGATTTTCGTCAGTAAGAAGATTAGAAATAATCCGGGTGTAAACATGACTACGTTGGGCCCCAAGGAGCAGACGACAAAGAGACCGGACCGAAATCAGCCGCAGTCTGTCGCACGTACTATGCCAAACTGTACATCTAGCCAAAACTCGGACAACTCTGGTGTTATGCTGGTCGGACCAAATTTTAGAGTGGGAAAGAAGATAGGCTGTGGCAATTTTGGAGAACTTCGACTAGGTAAGACATATGCACATTACTTGTAATAGTGAGCATAGAGATCATAATTAGTTGGAACTTCATTGGCTCCCTCTCCATGCTTGGATATATTTTATATCCTCATTGTAATCTTCAGGGCTCAGCGGGGCTTGCCTTGAAATATCTGGTTGACATGATCATCCTCCCACTCTCCACTTGTTCGTACAATAGATTTGACCTCTTAGTTCCCTGTTCTAGAACAGCTATTGCTCAATCTCGACTCTTTGCTTAAATTGGCTTGTATCTTTGGGACTCATTTTCTCCTTCTGTTCGCCTTAAAATTCTAACTGACTGTCTCTCGTCTTCTTTCACATTTCTTAAAACCTACTTTTTTGCAGGGCCTTGTCAGTGTGGCAGGGCTTCTAAACTTTTCACCCTACTAGGAGCGCTTAACAATTCCCTAAAGACCTGCCATTGTCACTGCATGCATTATGTGTCTCATACAATTGCCCCTATGGTTGATTATCCAATAATTATATAAATATATAAGTTTATGTATGATGAATAAATAGCGTAATGTTGTTACTCCAATAGGAGCAAGTAGCTGATAGTTTACAGATAATTATTAGTGATAAAACGTATTCATATATGTGCAGTGCGCAAGTTCCGAACATACAATCGCTCACCAGGGCATGCTAATACAATGTAACACAGAAACATACACTGCTGTCAATGTGAAAGATCTGTGGTATGGGGTTGCTATGGAAGCAGACAGAAATCAATAGAAAATATACATAGAAATGGGTACGTGACAGGCTAAATCCATACAGGAGACTTCAGGAGTGAGTGGAAGATAAAATTCTGTACTTTTAAAGGATATATCTTCAGTGGCTGAATATTCAGCCACAATACTAAAAAATTGCTTTCTAGCCAATAGCCGCGTTTGGGTCAGGATTGGCTTCTTGAAGGTCTATTAGGGTCAGGTTAGATGTTGTGAGGGTTGGTTAATGTCAGGGTTGTCATTTGGATAAATATGAAAAACTCCCTGCCGCAGAAGTAATTTCTCTGTGCGCCACATGGCTGAATATTCACCTACAGAAGCACCACACTTTTTTAAATTAGGTAAATAGACTACTCAAGAGCTGTAGAAGAGCAATGACATAGTTTGCAAACAAACAGTCACACATATCGCAATCATAGCACCACCACTCAATCAGTGTTCCAGTGTTTATACATTGAAATCAATTCATTCGAAGAAGTCATGTGATTGCGCGCAGATACCTAAATATCGGACTCGCCAAAAAGGGATAAACAGTAGAAATCACTGTAGAAATTTATTATATTTCTGAAATTTCGGGGTATATGTGCAGCTCCTTACCCACCTAACATTTGGGTTGTTTTCTCTGTTCCTCTAAGTATATGCCCCTGCTATGTGGACAACTGTGTCATGCTCTAATGGCCAGCAGTAAAAATGTCCATAAGTAAATATGACTGGTCGGTGACAATGGTATGTCTAAAACTAGGTTGGAAGCTGTGCTGCACTAGCTAGAGCTAGGGGCCACCTTGATTCCACTGGGTCCATTTGTATTGTTGATTCCATTTGACATAATCTGAACGAGGTGGAAGTCGCTTCCAGTCTCCAGTCTGTTTTCAATTGATTGTATGTCACATAAAACTGTACAGATTTCTTCTTATTCATCGCAAATAGATTGAGAGGCTTTTTCAACCTATTTTAATACACATTTTTTTACAACTGTTACGTTGCCATGTTAAACCTCTTTATGAGGTTCAAATAGCCAGATACATGCCTTGCATGCATACATACTTACACACAAGCACGCACGCATACATATCTCTGAATTCTCGATGATTAGAATGATTTTAAACTGAGCATCTGCAATGGATTTCTTTTTAATAGACCTAGAGGATGTCATGTTGTATGCCCTGCAGGCTTTAGTTGTAAACTTTTAGGCATATGACTTTTTACAGGCCTGGTAGACACAGGTACTGAAATCTTAAAAGACAGTTTTTGGTTGTTCATTGTCATTTTCTATTGCTCTCCCATGTAAATGCACTGTTTTGACCAGGAAAGTTAATTAAGCTGAATAGCTGGACTGTGTCTATGATCTTTTGGGTGGATACTCTGGTGTTTATTCAGTAATAATATGGGTTAAATTGATGACCTTACTAAATTGTAGCTTTCTCATGTTTGACTTTACATTTGGTATTGTAGACCATTTTTATTGCTCTACATTTTATGAAGCATTGGTCTTAGACTCTTAGTGATAATATGAGGTTGCATTTTATGTTATAACACTACTTGTGGAAATTTGATTAATAGAGAGAGGATCATAAATAATTAGCCACTGCTAGGGTGCTTTCATTTGTAACTGTAAACAAATAAGGACTAAATGCTATTGATCAATTGATCATTGAAATGAAGCACAGCTGTGCTGTACACACATTTAGTAAAATGGCAATACAGTGGCCTCCCTCTGTTGAAATGCTCTTGGGGCGTTTGCTTGTGAACTGACATATGCTGTGGAAATACCTGAACAACTGGGGTTGGTGCTTTTAATTGCTGGTCTACAAGGAGCAATTCCAGATGGTGCCTTTCCCATATACATCATAGGCTCAAGATAATCTATTTTCTTCTTTGTTTATCTTTCAGTGGACTGAATGAATTACAATTTTATCATCTGTAGCCACTAAGTCTAAACTGCCATTAATTTATGCAAAGAAAAATCAACCAAGGACTGAGTGTCCTAGAAACTAGAATACAGTGGAGTAAGCTGAAATAGTTTCTATTTTACTGGGTTTTATTCAGGTCATTTGGAAGGGTTGAGTTATAATGTGTGTGCTAAGATTAGTGTCATTATCAGTTAAGGGAGCAGGGTTGATGATGAAAGTTGGTAAAATGATAAAGAATGTTTTTGCAACTCTTGACCTTTTATCACACCACCAGTGTCTAAAGCACAAGGCATTGACTGATAGTACACCAAAACCACACCATTAGCAAGTCAATATCCAGAAGGTTGTTGATAAGACAGAGAAAGTTGTTCATTTCATTAATCAACCAAACCAATGACTAGTTGAAGTTGAGGAGATGGGTTTTGTTACAGTTTTCCTCGAATGAGAAGACCTCTGGAGAAAAATTTAAATGCATAAAAGAGCAAGTCTGTTGACCCAATCCTTTAAACTCATTGTACTTCCCATCTCTAATCAAGTGTTTCCTTGTGATGCTGTAGCCATAAGTCTGTGCGGTGCTGAAGACACTTGGCAGTCATTGGTGATTTTCTAAGAAAGACAAGTACCTGCTGGGCAGATATGTATTTATAGTAAACATACTTATCTTTATTTCCGATGATAGGATGAGGTGAGACAGGTCTTTATGACTCCATCTAGTATGGTACCTTGATTGACAGTCATCAGAGAGAAATTTCTGGCTAACTTCTCAAGCACAATGCATTGGAAGTCAACAAGGTTTCACCGAATCCTCATAAACAGTTGTTACTCCTGCATTGGTTCATACAATATCATGCTACTTCTGTTGACATTTATCTGGTTGAACTTCCTTGTGTTGCAGAATAATGACATGCAGTTGCCTATCTGTCTGGTTAGTGGCCCGGAGAGTGTTTAAAAGTTGTGTGAGTCAACCTCAGAAAATATTTAACAGACCTAAGGAGGATAAAATTAGAGATTATATCCATACAATCCATTGATAATAATGTTGTCATTTTTACAACTGGAAAGCTTAATAATTTTAGACTTAGATGAAATAAAAGGTGTCTTTATATCGCAATTGGATAATAATTATGAAAATTTGTATCGATATAAGCGTCAGCCAAATTGTTGTGTTCCTGCCTCTGTGTTATAGAGCACAGACTTTTTTGAGCAACGGTGCCATAGATCCCGAGCCCCTGTATTTGACCACAGAAAATACAGCAGTACAGCAGCCACTCTTTCAGTAGAAGTTTACTTGTTACTTGACCCAGGTTACAGGTGACATTCTTTTCTTCCAATCTAATGGGATGGCATCTTCACATAAACAGGTGATGAATGTTTTGAAAGGGAAATTGTAAAGTGCTGGTTAGATTAGATAAGTATTATCTAATGAGACTAATACTCCACTTGTCGAAAGATTGTCTAAAGTGATTCATAACATGCAGAAGGACATTTTACTCCAGAATTTTCAATAAATGTATGCAGTCACTGCAGTGACTGGTGGAGTATCGCATTCCAGTGATTTGACAGGCCACTGAAGATCTTAGTGTCAGATCACCTTGTGTTAATCGGTGCCAGTTAAGTTCAATGCGATTTTGTGAATTTTCCAGGTCTTTGGATGTTCTTTCCTGTGGTCTCTTTTAAGATAAGTTAAGATGAGTTCTGGATTTTTTTAAATAATCGCACAGCTAGAAGTGTACAGAACTCTGTACCCTCGCAGATGTTTTGACACAATCAAATAGGCTTAATGTGACAGTCTTTAATGTGACAATCTTTAATCAGAATCTTCCTGAAGGATAATTCCATCTTGAATAGTCTGCCTCAGTTTCCATTGGTTTCTATGAGCTGTTATTATAAATCAAACAGGTCTCTTTGGTAGCTAGTTTTTGTAGTGGATTCTGTCTGATACTGAATTGTGCACCACTGTACAACATATTTGCAAGTTTGTTGGCAGAGGTTTACAATACCGATGTATCGTATCGTATTTGTATCTGGTTATTTATGATTCGATCACACTGTGTAGCAATGATACAGCTATGGTACTCACTGCACTGGAGAAGCATTCAGTTGCCTTGGCTTTTAAAGAGTGACAACTGTTTGGAGGGTCTTTGCTTTGCCTTGCCCAGGCAGGCTGTAGTATTAGCATCTGCCAGAGAAGGACACATTTGGCCTGCAATTTGCGGGTTATGAACCAGAGCATTTGAAGTCATTTAGTGTCGAGTCTTTGGGGAAGGCCTTTATCGAAGATTGCTTAGTACCATGGACGTGTGCTAAACCATCTGCTTTATAATTATATATAAATATATTTATATATTTACAATTTTACACACACATATTTATGTATATGTATAATATATATATATATATATATATATATAATATAAAATAATAATAAAGCAGTTCTTGATAATTTTTTTCAGCAAAGTGAAATAAATATTTGCTTGAAAGTGTTCAAATATTATCATCATCATCCGTTCTTGATGCCGCCCAGTAAATTGGCAGCGACGGGTACGAATAAATGATCTCCACCGTCCCTGGTCATTTATCAAGTTCATTGGTCCCCTCAGTCTAAGTCCAAGTGTTGTTTGTGTCCTCATTTATATTATCTATCTAGCATAGTCTTGGTCTGCCTTTGTTCTTCAAATCTTCCATGCTGTGCATTGCCTGGGTCTGTGTATAGTTGATTTCTCTCTGTGTGTCTAAAGTATCAGAGTCTTTTTTAAATGACTTTGTAAAGCAGAGTTGTTTCCAAGGATAATTGTCATAGTTTTATGTCATTTCTTATTCTGTAGTCGTGAAATTCCTACAATCTTTCAGAGCCAGCTCATTTCTGCTGTAAATTCGTGCTTTCACATTGACCAACATTTGAATCAATGTTGGCAAATTGATTGTTTCATCATCCTATATAGTATTATCTTAGATTTCTTTGTTAATTTTTTGCTTCTCCATAACCTGTTCACTTTTCCTAATGCTTGTGAAGTGCACCCCATTCTGCTTTGTTTATCTTGTTCATTGTTGTCATCTGTGTTTATTAGAGCTCTCTCCTTTTGCTTGATAGCTTTACTTGGATTGCGATTGATATTTTGTGTCTGTTTGGTCTTTTCAACCTCCAATGTTTTGGTTTTCTCTGTGTTGGTTAATATAAAACGGTTAAATTTAAGCCATGCAGTCTACTATTGTAGTGTACTATTGCCAAACATCATGTCTATTTATTGTTCCTTATGACTAGGCATGGTGCCTTCTCTGCAAGGCTAGACCATTTATGGGGCAGTATATTTGGCACTTCAATCGTAAATTCCTGTTCAGCAATATGGTTGAATCGCCAGTGGTATTTGACCTGCCTGGGAATCGGACTGTAAATGCTTTTAGAAGAGAAAGCACCATTCAGGTCAGCAACTGACCAAGAACAATGCATTTCACTGTGGTCTTTACCTGTGTAGCAGATGAGACCTAGCTTAAGTCAATGGTGATTAATTATCGTGGAAAAGACCTTGCAGAAATAAATGAGTTATGCAGGGCTTTTTCTGTGCACATCTGCTAGTCAAAGGTCAAACAGTTTCATATACAGATATGGCTGTAATCTGTGTTGGGGTAATGTCTGTGCCTTTGAACATTTGCCTGAACACGTCATTCAAAGATCATGTCCGTAAATTTAGGACGTGGTAAATATTTTTGGGTTTGGATATGTCAACCTTAGGTGAGAATACGAAGAAGCCATATGTCACTTGGTAGTTTATTCTGTTTAAAAATATTATGAGCTCTGGCAGAATTTGCCATCAGCTGTTTTCCAGACTGTCTTTTACAACAGTAAGTTCCAATGCGATTTTCAACATGGAAGCAATGAGTCTGCAATTGCTTGCAGGATGCCTGTATGTGGCAAAGTGCGTTATAGGTATTGTTGTTAGCCTTAACCTATAAATCACAGAAACAGGTGATTTTAATGGTAATATGATTATAAACTGATTACTACATTGTACATAATTTATTGAAGGACATGTGTCTTACAACACGTGTTCTCACCATGTGGTCTAACTTGTGCTTGGTAATGTCTTCTAAAGGGTGGGAAACGGTTCAATGGTCCACCGGTCCAACGGTGCGGTCCAGTTTTACCTATAAAAACACAACTTGATTTATATGCAAGAAGTCCTAGGAGTTGTAGACTTTTCCCCTTTCCAAGGTCGAATAGTCTGAGAGGTCTACTGATGTGTGATACTAGTTGGCAGATAGATGATAAACCCAAGTTCTTGTGCATTCTTTTGCACGTCCGAGTCGCAGTAATGCGGGCCGTTAATTTGCTTGGACAGGTGGAAAGGAAAACTGCCCCTTTGGAAGTTTGTATACTTTACTTAAGCAGCCGTGTAGCAGCATTGCGTAGGAATCAATTTTTTAAGTAATTCGTCAAGCACGACAAATTATATGCCAAACTTACCCTATAGCAGCTGGTGGTGACAGATTCCCACCATGGAGTTTGTTCATACATTATTTTTACATTTACAAATTTTTTTTTGCTTATTTGCACTCACTGCTGGTTGTAGGTTTGAATTGCCACAATATTTATGACACTGCTTTTAAAAATTTGTGGGGAGGGAATTCCTTCATGGTCCCTGGGCAAGCTTAAAAGTGCGAGGGAATTCCCACTTAGATTTATGGCCATACAATGATGTGACTGTAATGTACACCTTCAGTATAGAATTACTGCAGCAAATGGTTTCGGTTTTAATTCTATGCTGAAGTCATGCATTAAATTCTGAGAATCTATCGCATCTGTCTACCCTCATTTTCATGTCTAAATCCAGGGAACAGGTAGTTGTGAAGCACAGCAGCAGTCACCTTTCATTGCTTATGCTGTTCCTACTTGGTTAGAGCTGTCGGCCCGTAGCAGGTTCAATTCTCGTCCGAGGCGTCACTGTGTAGGGACCTTGAGCAAGTCCTTCGCACACATTTGCTCTGCAGTACAACTGCAATTGCGCAGTCGAGGCATGTGCACTTCTGAGCAAAAGATGCTGGAAGAAGGGCGATATCAAATTTCAGAATAAATAAATAAATAAATATACCATGTTAATAACTTATGCGAATCAGTTCACTTTCGTGTGTGGAATCAGATTTTGCATGCTTAAAGTTGTTTATGTAGGCGCACTGAGAACTGCTGAACTACTGCTTTCTCTTGGTGGCTGGACTTTTGGTTTAGAACTACGAGGTACTGGATTTTAATGTGGCTTCTCTTAAGGCTTATGACTTTGAGTACATATCACTTGAGGAGACCATGATGACCATCATCCGATGGTCTGTTATCATGCTGCTGAACGCAGCATGATAACAGTGTCGTTATAGATGTCTGATTAGATTGTGTTAGACTAAATGATGTTTTTGATCTTAACTGCCCTCTGTATTATAATAATCATCATGTGGTGAATCAGTGCTGTTTGATTGTGTGTGTGGGCCTGGGTGTGTTGAGACCTAATGGTACACCTGTGCTTAGAAACACTTCCTCTTTGTTAACCCAAGGCAATGTAAACACCCATTCAGCAGAGCTGGTCTTAAGAGTGTTATATGTATGTATGTGGATATATATATATATATATATATATATATATATATATATATATATATAATATATATATATGATTAGTGGTGGCAAATAATGCATTTTTTACTGATGACTAAATGAAATGGCCTGAAGCTGGCTGTTTTCCAGTGTCCATTCCAAGCAGTCAAATACCTTTGGGAGATGTATAGCGGGCACTATGGAAATGCTCATAACCACAATTGCATACATGCCATTTCATCAGAAATAATATGTTCAGATTTTTAGTGGATGCTTTGCCGTTCTGTGGATTGTACTGACATTTGCTCTTTTCATCGTGATGATGGGAAACTCGGCTGAGTGCAATAGACCAGTCGTATTAAAGGATGGCCGAGGTGACCTTTCCTTGACCTTTTCGCATGTGCTGTATAAAATCCAAATTGTGGGTTTGTCAGATTCTTCTCGAAAAATCTGTTCCAAGGTCGACTTTAGTCCTTAGTCGGCCATGTTGTCTTTGCTAATCCTTTGGGGGCTTGTTCATTGCAGGGCTCTCTGGTGATGGTAGTTGCAGTTTAACGACACTGTGTGATAACAATGATCATTGGCGTCACCCTCCTCCAGGCTTGGGACTGGCTCTGCCTGAGTGCTCTCTAGTGGTCCTCATCTTCTGGTTCTTGTGTGACTTGTCTGAAAATCTCAGTCTACATTTGCAGATTGTGGCAGTGGCTGCTGGTAGAGAGCATTGCTAGGGTTCTCTTTCTGATCATCATGTTAACAGTTCTTCTGTCCTTGTAGGGAATCCATAGGATCGTCCTGAGGCATTATATGTCTATGCTGTCAAACTTCTTGTTTATAGCCTCTGTGGCCCTTCAAAGCTGGCAACCATAGAGGAGTACCAATAGCATGTGTAGACTGTAGACTTTTGGCTCAGTGGTGGATTATTGCAAAATGGTCTTATCCAGGGAGACCATGCAGGTTCAGGCTATAGTGATATGAAGTGTAATCTCCTTGCTTGCTGGATCCACTTGGCACTGTTTGGCTGTATGTGAAGTTCTCCACTACCTCGAGCCTATCACCTGCACTTGTTTTAAACAGGTTGGCAGAGGGGTAGGGTAGTTCATGGTGGCGTGGATCTTTCTTTTATCCCGGTTAATCTTCTCCAGACTTCGGCATCCTTACCCATTATGTCCAGCTCCAGGTAAAAATGGCGAGCAGTGGCAGTATAATTTGTATATGGTGAGCACTAGATATTAATATATTTAAAAAAGCAGACGTGTCCTATTGTGTGTCACTGTGTTATAAAAAATTTTACACTGAATTTTCATGACCAGCCACCACTAGAGGGGGCTTGAGTTCCACTTAACTTTAAATGGCAATAATGTCTTTAAATTGACTAAGCATGCATTTCAATACATGTTAATACTTATCAAAGGTGACTGAAAAGAAATGCGAATTAATAAATTGGCATTTGTATGTATGCATTGGAAAATCATCCTTCCACTCCCTCACACTGGAAAGTTCCCTCATGCCATGCTGAAAAGTCCCCTCCTGCCATGCTGAAAAGTTCCCTTGTGCCATGCTGAAAAGTCTCCTCCTGCCATGCTGAAAAATTCCCTTATGCCATGCTGAAAAGTCCCCTCCTGCCATGCTGAAAAGTTCCCTCATGCCATGCTGAAAGTCCCCTCCTGCCACACTGAAAAGTTTGTGTAGCACTGATCTAGTACATAGTTTAAATGCAACAATATGGTCTCTGTTACTTGTGATCAATCATATGTGTAAAAGTTATTCATTGTGTAGGCCCACATCAGTAACGATGGTCCTTGATCTGAGCTTGTAAACATAATGAAGCATGATCTAATTCAAGTTTTAGTGTCTGCTGTCAAGACGAGTAGGAGAAGCAATTGCAGTCGTTGATCATACATTACTCTTGACAAGCCAGCCAATGAGAACGTCTTCCTATTCTTATTAAAACCTTACTTTCCCCAAGGTCAATTATCTGTTTAATAATTCAATGTATTATACACTTAATTTTAAAATATGGTGCTTTTGACTAATGGGTCTCCAAAAGCCAGAGCCTTGCTGCTAGGGCATAACCGAGTAGACAATTTGCACCGAGTACCGAATCCGAGTATTTGGATGCACTGTTTGCCGGATCCGGATACGAACCGAGAAGTAGCTACAAATCTGGCCAGCGACTCAGTGAGTATCATCCGTAGGAAAAGCGTAACCTGCCACCGTGCCACGTGCACAACTATGGAGAACTAACTATCTATAGTCAATGCAGACCATGGACGTCATAAATCAAGTCCCGTTCTGTATAAGTGTTGATGACCATCACATACAGAAGAAAACCATTTGGCCCAATATTCTAGGTGGGTGTGATTTCTAGTCAACTTCTATGATTATATGGAATGCACAGTAGTCAAGCGTTAGTCTTCGGGGCTGTATTGTATTGTATTGTATTGTATTTTCGTTTCAAGATATGGCGGCATTTGGTTGCAATAATCATAACGTTAGGGATAGACATGTCTTTAGAAGGAGAATACAACGGGGCTCAAAATCGCACGCGAGACAGAGGGCCGATTAGTAGATGTTCCTAAACATAATCCTAGACTGAAAGTAAACCTAGGGGCTAGGGTTCAATTCACCCCAGTGCAGAACACCAGTTTGACATTTTAGCTCTTATTTATGTATGGTCCCATGGCTATAAAACTGTGCACTAACCAACCAACATTTGTAGGAGATTAGGTGCCGAGAATACTTCCTGCCATCATATGTGCTGAAGTTGAGAAAGTGAATACACTAGAGCTTCATACCATGAAGCCTCTTTGATTAAATCTATCTTCAAAATACTATTGTATCCATCTCTGACGATTGTACTGTATTGTATTTACTATTTGTTAATTTGTGTAACACTGCTCACAGCAGTGGACACAGTAGCACTCCCAGCACTGGTACTCCCAGTGAGAGAACCCATGGATTGAATAAGATTTTGAGGAGGGAGAAGCCTCCGAGAAGGATGTCAGGTTATAATTGCACTATTAAAATATGATATGCTGTACAGTGTACACTCTACTTCTAGGGACTTGTCATGTGTGCAATTTCCTTTTTACTGTTTGCCTTGCCCTGGTACTGTAGCGGTTTGTTCAAATAGTGATAAATCTCAAGTAAGAGTTTGTTACCCATTTTCCCTTTAATTAATTATGTTAATGTTTGTAGTACATCCTAAAGTTGACTGATATAACTTTTGCTGATTATGCTGATACAGTGTGTGGCCGATTATTGTAATAGCAGGCGATACAGATTATGAAAGTGATTATTTTGAAATTTATATTTGTTCTCTTTTGTCTTTTCCATTTTGACGATTATTATGCAAAGCAAATATATTTATTTTAGCATTTTTGCTAGCCGCAGCAGGCTGTCTGTAGGTGGACAAGTCAGTGAATGTTATTGTTAAATTATATGCCATCAGTCTGATGAGTGGCAGGCTGCTAGAACTAAGGAAAATTTTAAACATCGGCTCTGATTATTGTTACCAATACTGATTATCTTAATTTTTTTATTTCAGCTCCATTTTACTACTTAGAAATGTATCTGAGAGTCAGTCATACAACTGGTTTTAGCCTTGCTAGCAAATGCATTGATTAGTGTCCCCATTCAGAACGCATACCTCAGGGGGTTACATTCTTTATTTTAATGATGGAGTTGGGTACCTGCATAAAAAAATTGATGCAGTTACTCAGATGTTGCGTCATTTTGACACCTGCAGTCTTCATTTGCAAAGTTGCTCTTTTCGTCTGGCAGGTTTTTACTGTTCATCGTGTTGATGATTTCATAGGAAGGATTGTGAGATGCTGATGTTACTTGCTACGTGGCCATGATATCAAGTGGCCATGATATCAAGTAATCATCGATCGTCATTCGACTGTGGTGTGAAATTGCAAGTCTGCTGAACAAATATTTGGCTACACATTTGCTTGAGACCATCCTATATTCTGAAGACTATTTCGATAGTTGACCTCAACTGTTATCGTAATGGAAACTTGACCCATAGACTTGTGGATATACGTTTTCAAGTCTTGGATGTTTGTTTCAAGTTCTGGATGTATGTTTCAAGTCCTAGATGTTCGTTTCAAGTCCTGGATGTTTGTTTCAAGTCCTAGATGTTCGTTTCAAGTCCTGGATGTTTGTTTCAAGTCCTGGATGTTCGTTTCAAGTCCTTGATGTTCTGCCATGTTTGTAGTGCTGTCCTTCTACTGCTCATCGACCCATCACTCTGTCATTGAATAAATGGTTTCGCCCTCCAAGTTCCCATTGTTGACTCCTGGGCACCTTTCTGGTGAACGCTTTCTTTGTCTGGATACAACATACATCTGCTGTTCATCAAGGTTCATCAGTTACTGTTTTGGTCGATGGATTTGCCTTCATCCGTTTACACAGAACACACCCCTGTGATTATCTCGATTGCATTTAATCAATCAAGTTGTGCCACAGAAATTAAATTATGTGAGGAGTTACAAGGTTCTGCCTGATGGTGACATTCTCATTGATGATGTATTTCAGATTACTGAGTTTACGCTGGTAACCTTAAGGCCACAAGTGACACATGGTTTTGTTTATCGGGCCTTACTTGTCAGCTCCTCGTCTGTGGCTAAATATTTTTTTATGATATTTGTTATCTCTAAAAGATATTTCTTTTATTCATTTACTATTTCCTTATAGGTGTATCTTCATTAAAGGGTTTTGTTCCACTTGGTTTCCTATGCTGCACACTGAAAATATGTAATTTCTAACTGTCACCCAGTTGACACTGATGTTTTGTTGCCTTGTAATTAAGGCATTAATGAGCATTTAATCTCCCACTAGGCTGTGCTATTCATGGAGGATGGTTTCTATGGTAGTGTAATTACTAATTGCTTCCTAGGAAATGGGTTAAATAGGTTGAGGAAGTAAGTTATTGGCTTTGTCTTTAATTAATGTTTTCATGTTGATGAGAGCTTCAGTTGGTAGGCATGCTGTAAGATGTAGTGTAATGGCTTTGGCTCTAATTTTTTATTGTTATGCCTTCTGATAAACAGTAAAACTTTCCCAGTGCAGAAGAAGGTTAGGTTCAAAAGTTTAACAGAATACTTAATATCGCAATAGTTGGAACCCATCACATGTGTTCAATGCAGTGCTCTTCCACTTACGCATTTACTTGTGTTAAAACTAATACTGATCAGTACAGAATTATTTTATTACTAGTAAGAGTTGGTTTAATTCTTAGTTCCAAGGGAAGATGATATTCGGAAAATTGGTTAGAAACTGCAACTGTAAAATGTGTTTAGGGTTAAGCATATGGCCTTGAGCAAGAAGCTGAAGACTAGCTGAAGCGATGGTAAGCGTTTTAGTGTTTTTCTTGTGAAGAGCTCTTAACTCTTTCTCTGGTGCATCTATTTGTAGTTGCAATGTTGCAGCTCTGAAACTGAGGCTCACTTGAAGACCTCACTCCAAACCACCTGTGAGGACCTTTAGCCTGGTGTTGATTATTTTATTTATGAGCAGAAAATCTAAGGTTTGAACACAAAGGGGTCTGAGCGATCCAGCGATTCAGCAGCATCCACAGTTCTAAGATGGCTGAGTCAGATCTGGTAGCAATTTCAGCAGACTGTTTTTCACAATGAAATCATATGGACCTTCTTCAACACATTTCCTGTTAGGTATAAGTTGTCAGGCCGTATATGTGTACTTAGCTCTGGCAAGCATTGAAGTGCTTTTGATGCTGATGAAAGGAATGGTCTTTATCCGAAAATGATCTAACACAGTCTTAGCTTAGCCATCCATGAAACTTGGCAGTCGTTGTTGTACCTTTGAACCCCCTCTGTTGCTTATTTAGGCTGGTGGTGGATTTATGAAATTGGCTTTAAAGCAGTCTTTGGCTTCTTGAATTATGTTCTTATATTCAGAAGCTTGTAAGTGCTGTCAGTTGTTACACATGAACAACAACAGGATTATAATTGTTGCCTGCCAGTGAGCTGGCTTATTGCTTGAAAATGTAATGTAGGTTAGGCTAGCCAGAAGTGACTGAATGGTAGAGTTGTACTCTGTGCACTAGTGCCCGCTGAGGGCATGTCACCTGTTTCCAGGTCAGCAAGTGTTTACTTTACATCATCGAGTTTGCAGGTTCAGCTTCCTGCTCTCTCACACACTGAGAACATATGTCCAGGGTTCTTTCTTGATAATGACAATAGTAGGACAATTATTATCTTAGTAATTGTAATACTAAGACCGTATCACTTTTATACAGTAACACGGCCAAGGCTGAAGAAATGGGTGCTATACATGAGTTTAAAAATCAATGAAGTCCTGTCATATGATAATTTAAGAAGAAGAATGGGTCTGGAGCTTTTGAATGCTTAAGAGATGTTCACATGGTCAGAAGTTGTTCCATGCTGTGAGTCCATCGACAGAGAAGGAACAGTCAAGGAACAATCGCTGAACTTCAAAGAAGACCTTGAGACTTGTGGGGACTTAGAAGTGGGTTTTTGGTTTGTTGTTGCATTGCTGTTGGTGAACTCTTAGTTTTGTTGAAAAGTTGCAATGAACCTTTGAATGACAGTCTGGTCCCCTATAAATAATACCTTGAGCAAAGTCAGAGAAATCAGCACAGGAGGGTGGCAAGCACTGTGATGTTTAGCTATGGTAAGACTAGTTAACCCCTGTGGGTGGGCTATCAGATGATCTGTGTTAGCTGAGTCTTCTGTCTTTTTGCTTGGGGGTTGAAAGGGTTGGATGGCTTTGGTTGTGTTTGTGTCTCAGCTTAGTGATCAATCAGAACACATGGACAATGTTTCCAGCAGTGTTTACAGGGCCCTGAATGAAGGCAGGTGGCTTATTGATGGTACACCACACATTTTTGCTTGGTGTAGTATTTCCTGTCACTGGTTTGACTGGTGGATTCAACCGTGTGCTTTTGCTAAGTAAACCAGTTGATCTGTTGGTTTCTGAGTTTGAACATTCATTCATTCATTCATTACGAATATTATATAGCGTCCCTTCAAGGCTACTACACAAGAGCGCTCCCAACCCGGCTAATATTATTTCAAGTCGTGTCAGTAATTGGCAATTGCACTTGTACATGTAACTCAAAGTGTATATTGCACCATGCTTCACGAGAAGCTAACCATAGGTGTTGTCTGCGGTTAAGAACAGGAAGCTCATAAGTCTGGAAGCAGTGTCGAGAGTTAGTACTGTTTGTTATTTGAGTACTCCTTTGATCGATAACACGTACGTGGAAGGAGCCACTTGAAATCTAGTTGTGCTGTTCTGCATGTGTTCAGTTTAATCTAACTGTGCCAAACAAATCTGGAATCCTTGAATTTGTCAGTCAGTCGGTCGAGTTGTTTGGAGGCATAGATGCATTTCGATCATCAATACAGGTAATAATATCAGCACTGACCAGGAAAGTTCCATTATCAGTTTAGTAGTCGACTGTCTCTCCAATCCGCTGCTTGGGGGAACTCACTGTCCTCTTTGCCCGCACTTATGTGCTGCAGAACCTGGCCTTTGCAGTGGTTGGTCCAACCACGTGGAATGGGTTACCGTTACCCCAAGAGTTTTGCCTTCTACCCAAAACCTCCTTATATGCATTCTGCTCGTTACTGAAAATCGCTCTCTTTGACTGTATAGTCGGACTGGGATGCCTCTGAGTGGATATCTTGAAGCGGCAGTGTATTAAGCTTCATTGATTGACTGATTGATTGAGAAAAGAACAGCATTGCCAGAATGCATTGATGTGTCAGTGTCGAAAATCTGACTTAAAGTTGTTTTAGTACTTTATTCTGATGCCTTTGACGGGTTCTGGTGAGTGTGTGTCATTGTGAGTGCTTTTCGCTTTACGTTTTCTCTAACGGGACCCAACAATGCAATGCAGGCTAACAGTGATGCACATCTGAAGTGCACCACAACCTGTATGAACAATGCGGTTGGTGCTTTATTGCATGTTACATCCCCTTCAGTTCTGTGAGGCTGAAGCAAAGCTATTACTTATGTGTGATGGTGTGATGGATGGTGCCAGAAGTACAGCTGAGCATCAAGACTAGAATCCTGTTATTGAACCCTGCTTCAGAATAGGATTAGACAGGAAGAATAATAAAACTGTATACATGTATTTGTGTGTATGTATAATGGTCAGTATACTCGTGCAGTTGAGTTCACTAAGGTCACAGGCAGGACAGAAACCTGAGAGCATAAATTTATTAAGCTCTGGTGAGGATGTGAACCCTAAGCTCTTGGTTGGCAGTCTGGCAAGGGAGCCACTGAACTATATCACACCTACACATATATGTTGCAAGTTCAAACTAGGAAGGGCCATAACAAACTCTGAAGTTACCTTTGCTATTTTAAGCTATGCACTGGACCAGACGAATCCAGTTGTTAGTTAGTTGACTACGGGAAGTTACAGTGCTCAAACCAGTTCCATTTGACGTTAATTGGTAGCATATTATTACTATGGCATGTATGGCAACATTGGCAAGGAAGTAAAAAATGGCCATACCGTATTAAAATTGAAAATATTTGCAGCATTCTCACCAATAATGCTACCTGGCATTGCTGCTTCACATCATGAATCCATGTGCCTGAGTAGTTAAAAATGACAAGCTTTTCTGTCCGGTAACGAGGTTTCAAACTGACTAGACTATTTTGAGTTCTGGTAATTTTCGTAGTGGCCTACAGCTGAACTCATTTAGACTGGTTTATAAACTCTGTTACATATATATATATATATATATATATATATATATATATATATATATATATATATATATATATATGATTAAGTACTTACCTTTCTGACAGGTTGTTTTTTTTATATTGATTATATGCGTTAGGGGTTTGTGATGCTTCTGGTAGTTTGTATGTGCACAATGTGGCTCCTCATATGAACCATTTTATTGCTTTCAGGTGGTGCTGGTCATGCCTTTGTGTTGTGGGGTGAATGTGTGGGTCGTGTGAAAAGTAGGCACTAATTGTGTAAGTTTTAGGGACCCTGGAGTGATATAGCATGTGCTTGTTTATCATTAATAGCGCTAGCATGATGTGGCATGGTGTGTACCTTTGTTGAATGTATTGGTTATGTCATGGAGAGTAGGTATTCATAAATGTTGGCTTGAGGGGCCATGAAATGGCATATGTGATGCTTTTTTAAATAGCTTGATATGTTCCAGCTTTTAATGGTGGGGGTATGTGTAGTTTGCTCCAGGGCTGCCACTTGAAGTCCTATGGGTTCCTGGATTATGAGAGGGTTGGTGAATTGCTCTGCTGCCATCTGTTCAAAAGACCTGTTTATATTTGCTAACAGCAGAGGATCAGCAGTACAAAGAGGAAGGCGTTCTTCCTATGTTAAAAAAGCTATATATACACATGTGTCTTGTAACTAGATGTATATATGTATATGGCCATTTATATAGCACTCTACAAGAACCTTATGGAGGTGCTAAATGTAGCTACCCAACAGATCAAAATATGGGGTGGTAGGGGATCTAGATAGGGGATGGTACTGATATCTGACTGATATAATGCCTTTTTGTCCGAATTATGACTACAGGTCTAGGCATGGACGCCTATAATACTAACCTGATATATAGGAGTTCATGGCCCGGGGTTCAGCTAGAACAATCAGCATTTCCAGACACTGAAATTGCTGCTCAGTGTCAATTATCGGAAGAGTGAGTGTACTTATGGTCCCTGGTGTTTCCCAATTGATGAGTGTCATCCTAGCTTCTACTTATTCACTTGAATTGGTAAAGAGACAGGTTGATTGCAGGATATGCTGACAGTTTATGGCATGTGAACCATCATATGTAGTGCATGTGTACACAAACATACACGCACATACACACACATACACACACACATACACATTGCACAGACACACACACACACATATATTATGCCTTTGTCCTGTATCTGTGTGTTATACCAAATTCATTAACTCTTAGTGGAGATTAATACTTTGTCATATAGGTGTGTTTTCTAATTGTGTACAACTGTACAAAAGGTCATGGTCGAGTGAACAGAGCAGACTTTATTGTGGCTAGAATGTGTACCATCAAAGAGCATTCAATACTGCTTATTGCCAGACAATTACATCTTCTTAATTTATAGACCACTGTTATTGTACTAAATTACTACACAACCGGGTCTTGTCTGTGAGCATTCTGCCACATTAGAGTTTGCTTTGCAAGTACTATCAATAGCGGTTCACATAGTGAAATTCTGATGCTGATGGATAGAACTTGTCAGCAAGCAATTTGACAGCAATCCAAAAGCAGTTTATTTTGGGAAGTGTCATTGGACCATGAAGGCAAGCGTCATATGCACTCTTGATGTTCTCTACCCATTGTTGTTATATATATATATATATATATATATATATATATATATATATATATAGCTGTTGTGATATATATATATATATATAGCTGTTGTGATATATATATATATATAGCTGTTGTGATATATATATATATATTATATATATATATATATATATATAGCAACAGTCACCATGACCTTATACTGGTTAGGGGAGCCACAACGGCTCCCCTAACCAGTATAAGGTCATGGTCATGCCATAAACTGTCAGTATATCCTGCAATCAACCTGTCTCTTTACCAATTCAAGTGAATAAGTAGAAGCTAGGATGACACTCATCAGGGACCGTAAGTCAGTGTTGACTGTAATAGGGAATTGTGTGTATGGCCTAGACCAGTAGTAAATACCAATTTCGAAAGGTGTCCTGTTAATATTTTACTGCAGTTGGACTGAGAGAGATATTGTGCTGAATGCGTTCCCATAATTATGCCTCCCTGCTGACCAATGCATTGGTCATAAACATCTTGATAGATAGGTTAATTAATCTTAAGATGTTAGTTCATGCATTGGTCTACAATCTTTGGCCCTTAAGGTAGTGAGGAGGCGATGGTAGCCTTTAGGGTTAAGATTATCTGTATTCTGGTGTCTGTCTGTCTGCCTGTGTGGTTGGTGGCTGAATCCAGAAACACTGGGATACTATCTTCTCGGCACAAGGCAGCCCACGGTGTCTGCTAACTCTCCAATCTAAGATTCCGATGAAATGCTTCACTCAGCCTTGATGTTCCTAGGGTGCAGTTCGTTAGGAATTGACCTCTGGTTTGACCTTCGACTCATAGCACATAGTGTTTGTTGTGCTGAGTAATGTTTATTGGGCAAGGATAACTGGACAGTTAACCTTTTAATGATACAGCACCTAATAACATGTATGGCATAATCAATAACGCTTGTCTTTAAAGGGTGAACTGGTGTGTGATAATTATTTGATCCTACTGGTTGCTGAAACTCCGATGGTGCCATTGCCATATGTATGTAATGTAATGTAATGTGTGCATGTACGATTTGTATGTGCGTAGGTGCGAATGCCTTGTGCATGTGCGTAGCCGTGAATGCAGCAGATCGTGAATTGCTGGAAGGTACCATGGCAATATACGTACTGTTCGTTAAACGTTTTTCCTGTGGCTGCACGTCAGCCATCGAAGGCTGAACCTGAGCTGTGATGACGTAATAGCAGGTGGTCATCTCCTGGATGTACTGCTCGCAGATTTGCCACACGCGTCATCACTCAAGACTTTTCTTCTGTTAAGGCTCTGCCAGGAGCACGTGTGATCCATAATTCCATATAAGGAGGGATTCTAATGCATTACATCTATGTGTATATATATAATATATATAATATATATAATATATATATAATATATATATGCACACACATATGTATATATATATAATGTCTTAGAAGTCAGGTATCACAAAGCTCAGGTGATCAATTGCGTTCTTACACTTGGTTTTTTGCTGTGAATTAAAGGTGGCAACTTACTTGGCAGCCTGCAGACATAATTATACCCAAAGCAAACAGTGTTGTTAAACTAGCCTATTACTATTATCTGCTCTGCTGCCAAAATCTATTAAGGTTTGACTGTAAAATATTAAGTTAGCGTCTTCAAGCAGTGTCCGCAAGCATGCGCAGTGCTCACGAACTGTGCCTATACAGCCTAGAGCAATGCCTTTGATAAATAGGTCGATGCCTGACCTTTCGACAGACTTATTATTCTGTGCACGTGAAGCAGTGCCTTTGTACAATTATGGGCTGGCTGACTCTAACCCAGTTCGGCTTATTAGACTTAACCAGTCTCGCAAAATCCGCAATATTTGTATGTTTACCTGCCCTGATGTGGACGAGTATGTGGACGAGTTGGAGCTTAAATGTCCTTAGATGGGATTCACAAAGCACCATTTCTTTTGTTATTGGACACGGTTGTCGGATTGGCTAGATTACTCGGTCTGTAATGCTGACAATGGAGATTGGATGTTTAAACACTGAGACAGTCACTTGTAGGGATCTTAGGCAAGTCCTATGTATGCCTTCATTCATGTTCCTTACTTTGTGATGATGAACTCTGTCCTCCGTGCTGCATAGGAGCCAGTCCAAAGCTTGTATAAAGAGGGAGGGCAGCACTGATCATCTGTGTTATGTCTATAAACAGTAATCAGCCAATGAACTCCATGGATGTAATGTAATCATGTAATGAAGCATTTATATAGCACCACTCGAGTCAGCATTGTCACATCATGATGTGTCGTATGGTTGTGTGTGCTTCTAAACCTTGGAGGGAGGACATTTTCAAATACAATCGTATTGTGTTGTAATGATTACATAATTGCTGCATGTAAATAAAATAGTAGCCAGACCTGTTGGGCTCTGGAACCATTGATTTTCAGATAATCTTCTTTCCCAAGACACTATTAATGATATCTAAGGGACAATTGAACACTTCCTACATATATTCAGCTTTGAGAGACTTTATCCACTGACCTCTCATAGGGTTTTGTTCTAAACTTCGCTTTGGGCTTTGCCCCTGACGCTACACCTCTCTCCATACACTCCTGAATAGGCCCAATGCTTCAGTAGCATTCTCCACCCTATGATACCCACGGGTCAAAGGTTACATATTTGATATCGCCTTGCTGTTGCTCAGCCAGTTTATGCCTCTTTGTTGCCTAAGGTGTATCTATATCAAAGGCCTACTCCTAAAGTTTTAGCCAGGAACAGATTCTGGCCTCATCAACAGTTTACATTAATATGTGATTGAGACGGTTCTAAAGACTGAGCTTCTCAAGACACTGAAGAATTTTACGATATATTATGGCATCTTCTTCACTATTATGCCCTCTTCTGGCCTCTCAAGAAGTAATGCAATAGAAGCAGTCTTGTTGCCTATAATAGGATGTTCTGTGTATGAATGGTAGAGCTATGATTGGTTAGAGCAGACGAGTTCTTGTAGCCATTGATATAGATTATGTATTTTATGTCATTTTTTAATAGTTCATATTTCTTTTCAGTATTATGTATGCTTGAATTTCCAGATGCAGAATTCGAAGAAATGGGAAAACAAACTATTATATTGTGCATAAGCAGAAAGTGATGAACTGTTACACTACCAGAACTTACATTTTGCACACGACTGCTATAAGCTGTGGCCTATTCCTTGAAAGGCATAGTGGGGAGGTGATAAATAATTCCACAGAGGTGCTTATGACTATAGGCAAGCGAGATAGAGAGACAGAGACAGTAATAGACAGACAGATGGATAGATAGATAGACAGAGAAGGCAGACAGAGATACAGACAGATGTAGAAGAAGACAGATACAGACAGATGTAGATGGGAATTGAGGTGTATCTGACAAGAATGCAATGTTTTACTACATAAGTGTGATGTTGTTTGCTTTATGGTGGGTGCAACAGAAGTCATGAGTTTAGATAGGATCCATAGTTCAGTACAGTGTCTGAAGTTCAATCCTAAGTGAACAGTTAATAAAAGCCAATGTTATAAGAATTATGCTTTGTTGGGCTTCCAAGAAGCGAATGAGTCAGTGTTGAGAGGTAAATTTCAGTTTATGCACTTTAATTTGATTGGTATTTCTGACGGATGTAAATTTAGGCTTATGGGTAGATACTCTGTTTACCAGTTCTGCTCCAATGTTTTTGCCCTGGTGTATGTGTGGTCCCTGTGTTTGCACCGGTGGTCAGTTTCTCAATCTGTCAGGGATTATATTTCCATGATTGGGGTGTGGGGGTAGTCAGTCCAGACGCTGTACAGAAATTAATTCATATGACTGATGAAACTGTACAGATGTAAGTTACCCGGTACCAGCGCACCTTGCCCTCTTATCGGGCAGACAGAAAATTTGCTCTAAGGGTCGTGAGCACTGGGATCTCCAGTTACAGCCGGCTGAGATTGTGCCTTTGTATTATTGTGCCATAGACAAAAAAAATGGCCTATGGTTATCACTGGAATGCCCTCTCTGATATGAAGTGCCGGGTGCCTTGTGATATCATGGTGCCGTTTGGGCTAATCTTTTACTTCAGACTTTTCTCTGCTTTTGAGATAATCCCTTACAGCTGCTTCTCGGTTTTTGTTTTTCGAGGCTTTCCTATACTTGTTTATGTATTTTATTATATATTGAAGATAATGTGAAGCACACACATGTATATACAATCCACGTATTACCTGCACCACTTGTATGCATGCATGCATGCATACACGCACGTGTGCATGTGCGGATGCACTTGCACGCTGGTACAAACAATTGTTTGAAATGTGTGTTGTAGAATAGTTGAAGAGGAGCACGTCGTCCCTTGAGCTGGCCCGTGGAGACTGGCGGTTGGTGTTAAGGCCTGCCTGGCTAGCCCCAAAAGACAGGCATATATATGAGCCATTAATGACTTCATTTATTTTTATTCTCAACCTATGAGGGCTGTGTGCGCATTCATCTGGCTATTCGAAAGTGCCTTTTCAGACCCTCACAAAGGCTGATGGCCCTCGTCCGAAGGTCCAGCTGATAACCACTAGACTGTATGCTTCCCATATAGCATATGTTGGTACGCTATGTAATATGTATGGTGGACTTGCATACAAACTTGGACACTTGCTTGCTTCCATGCATTGTGCGAACTATACATATGTATATATATGATATATATTTTGTTATATTATAATTATTATATTGTGTGTTTGTGTGTGTGTATGGTATTTGAGTTAGCCAATGCAGGCATTGTCAGATAGTGACCTCGTGAACAGCAATGTCTGGTATTGTTGTATGAAGATTTCTAAATCGCAGGTTTATTAAGCACAAGTTTGTATAACTAAATATAGGACATAATATGGGCTAATGGAGCTCATTTACTATAGCCCAGAAGCAACAGAAACTCTGAAATCACTTATAATCTGTGGTATTTTATTTATTTATTTATTACCGAAATTTGATATTGCCCTTCTTCCAACATCTTTTTGCTGAGAAGTGCATACACACGCCTCGACGATGCAATTGCAGTTGTAATGCAGAGCAATGGTGCGCGAAGGACTTGCTCAAGGTCCCTACACAGTGACTGACGCCCGGACGAGGCTCGAACCCGCGCGCTCAGCACACACTGAACGCTACGGGTTGACCGCTCTAACCGATCAGCCACTGTGCCACATATGTATTTGTGATGAATTACTAGAGGTAGGCTTATGCATATGTAATATTTATTAGCCCATGCTGGATGCTGAGTGTTACACTCGTCTGAGTGTTATTGTTTTTGAATGGTGTATATTTCATGGTCATTGGGGCTGTGATCATTATATGTCCAGTCTTCAATCGATGTTCTCACTCTCCCTCTCTCTCGTAACTATGTCATCAACTGGTGAGTGCTGATTTTGAAACTCATCGCCTGGGCTTGTTGCATTACATTACTTTCCAGTTACAGATGCAGTAGTGGTTGGCCTCCCAGAACAACTTGATATACTCTGCTTTCGAACCATCGCGACTTTCTAGTGTCTGCTCAGCTGATCTGGAATTCTTCTCCACCCGCTGGTGATTACATTTGTGCTGCATGTGGCCATGTGGCCTTCTCTGGAATTTTTCAGACTGATATTCCTGGAGTTTGATGTACGCGACTTGAGTTCTTACGAGAGGTTCTTACGAGGTGCTTCACAAATGTCTTGTTACATAACATTACATTACAAACATTAATACCTCACTTACTTAAATTATGTTCACAGAGTTTTAGTCATTTCTTTTCCCCTATTTGCTTTTCAGAACCCTGTGTTTAATTTAATATAAATGCTTGCATGAAACCGATGATTGAGGTGCTCTGTTCTATAAATATTTAAATAAATATATTTTGTTCTCTTTGCACTTCTGACTTTATTAGTATTAATTAAGTTAACTTTGAGTGTTTTGGGCTTGCAAAGTAGGATTTGATAAAAATTTGTCTTTGCTGTTGAGTGTGAGCTACATATGTTTCATTATTGGATTATTTAGGTTACATATTCTTTGAAACTAAGAGGCACTGCCTACCTTTGCATTCAGGTTGTTCATGATTTAATATTGTTTGGCTGCCTTATTTGGTTCTTCATTTTAAAAATTGGATGGTCATTTTATTGGATTTTCTCACAGTTTCGGTCTTTTTATAATGAATTTCATTGCTTGATCAGGCAGAGGTTGTTTTATGTTTAGTTTATCTTGCTTTATTATATTTGGCATCTTATCTATTTTTAAAACCTGTTATTTGTATACCATACTTGTAATTTGTATACCTATGATATTATTTGCCAGTATTTTCTTTTGTGACTTAACTTACTTTTGGAAGGAATATTGTCTATATATTTTCTTTTGTTTTAATTATTATAATCGTTATGAGTGTGCTTGTGGTGTGTAACCTGAGGAGATTTGCATTTTAGAGGAGTTTTGCATTTAACGTTCTGGGTTATGAAACTATTATTTCAGTCTCTAATTTTACTGACTTATTCTGTTGCCATCATAAAAATAGTCTTTTGCTTTGAATCTTGCGCTGTTTGAATGGTGTAGAGATGGCATAGTAATGAATTTCTGTAAAGTTTTCGTGTTTCTTACCTGCGATGGATTGACCTGATCAAAATGGATTTTTAAGTGGCAGACTAAATACACTTAATTTCATAGCCAAATGAATGTCCCACTTGATGAGCCACATCGAACGGACATCCGGTGTGATTGAAGAGCTTGCTGATTTATTTGGCATCTAAGTCCAAGTTGCTGTTGTGTAAATGGTATGATCCAACCTTATGCAATATAGTCCTATGTATCCCTAGAGATGTAATGGCGATGTAATTGTGGTTGGAGATAACCAGTATTTATAGTTTGGATATATGGTACAAAGTAGAGTAAGTTTTACCTGTGAACAGAGTTTCTGATGTGAAGAGGTGCAAGGTCCTTCTTGCTTGTAGTCTTGGCTTCGTCAATTGTATCTATCTAGATAACAATGGAGTGACTTCATTAAAGCCTCCATACAGAGATTGTACTGCTGTTGTATGTATGTATGTTGATATTTAAGAAACGCAGTTTGAGTACTCCACACAGGTGCTGATGCTTGTTTATATGTGCCTAGGAAAGCTGAGCATGTAATACAGTGCTACATTGCTTAGTTCACTCTTGATAGGAAGAAAGGATGTTTGATGGGTGGTGTGATATTCCTACTGTGATAAAGAATCAAAGATTTCTTAGTGCAAGGTTGAAACCCGAGTGTTTGTATATTAAAAGCTTTGGAGTATTGAGAACATTAACTAAAAAATACAATCAGGTCCTAAAATTATGGATAAAAATCAGGTCATTCGTGTGAGTGCTAATAACATGTCGCACCAAATTAGGGATATCATGACTTTATCAGGGTCATGGCTGTCAAAATATATATTGAAAACACGACCTGGGTACCTGTCGATCTGCGGAGCGGGTACCCGACCACGTGGATATTTTTTATAAAATGTAGGGAATTGCGCATTTTCACAGAATGTCGGCCCCCGAGAGCCGATTTCTTTGCCTGGGCAGTCAGCTACTATGATCAACGGTACATTTTGTGGTATATGTTCAGGTAAAATTGAGCATTTTTACAGAATGCCGGGCACCCAAGAACTGATTTCATTGCCCAGGTAGGGTACCCGAGTACCTGTTGACAGCCTTAATCAGGGTGCTTGATAGTATGGTGGTTAGCATGTTGGGCTGTCAATTGAGAGATCAGTGTTTGAATTCCTGCCAGATCAGAAATTTTGTTCTAGATTCCTGCTCCTGTTCCTGCAGTAGCCAACTGAGATCTAATGAGTATACTGACAATGTTTGTCTGAAGGTGAGGGAGAGGACTGGGCTAAATGAAGTCATTAGTTAGCACTTCACACTCATGGTTGCCTGCAGGGGCTGCTGTCTTCAGGGACTGCTACTCTTCATCTATCCTGTAATTACTGAGGTTCTGAGACATCAATGTCATCTCAGATCGGTGAATAATGATCAGGGCGTTGCTTTTCATAAACGATTTTCCCTACTTCACTATGGAATCAATACTTCTCATTCATAACGTGGTTTGACATTTAGGCGCATTAAACGAATATATTTTATTTATTTTTTATTACTGAAATTTGATGCCGCCCTTCTTCCAAAATTTTTTGCTCAGAAGTGCACACACACACCTCGACGGCGCAATTGCAGTTGTGTATAATACTCTCTTCACATGCTGATATGAGAAATAGTTATTTGACAGGTGTAGAATACCTGCATATCCTTGAAAATTCTGCATATTTATTTTCTGTCGTGTCTTTGTATGTAAGTAAGTAAGTATATGTAAAGTAATGTAATGATGACAATTACTATAGCATCATTGATAGCAAGCTGTTTCTAGGATACTTTGTACACTGTAAAATCCAACTGTTATATTTATCTTCTGTTGTGTATTTGGTTTGCTGTCATGTTGGCAGACTTGCTGTCCTAATGGCATGCCACCTAGGGAACAGTTTGCTTGAAATGGTCTACTTTGGGGAGTTCTGCTGCAGTCCATAATTGAGATGAATATTTCACCATGGCAAGATGTCACTTTTTGCAAGCTGAGAAAGAGTTCAGGTGGTTAAGGTGCTAACTGAAGTAGATTATTTGTGCATTTTAAGAATATATGTGACAAAAAGAAAATGTGTGGTAACTGTAATTGCAAATTTGTATAGCACCACTTCATGATGGACTCATTGGAGGTATGTAATATAATCAAACATTTATATAGCTCTCTGTACTGGCCTTAATGATGTTAAATGTCACAGTAAACCGATAGACATACATCGATTAACAAAACCTACCGGGTAGTATATCGTATTCCAAAGAGAATATCTGTTAATGAGGTTGATTTGTTATTAGCGTGTAACATAGACGGCTGGAATTTTAGTTTGTATCGAATTTAGACGGTTGTGTTTATGTCTAGTTGTTCTGGCTTTCTGGGTTTGGCCATTTTAGTATCATTATTGGAACACTAGTTTCTGCTTACTTTCAGAAACCTTGACAACCATCTATGATTCTTTGTCAGAGTAAAACATAGTCTGTGAAAGATGCACATGTTGGAAGTTGATAGTCTTAGAGATCACTCGTAAATAATTAATAAGAGAACAAAGGTTTTAATAAAATGCTCATGATGACATGTAAATTATATGACAGATATTTCTAGCAGAAACTGATATAATGTCGGCTGTTGTGTACCAACTGCTTACAAACCCCTTTCCCTGTGCGTTTGGTTTTGATCATCCTTATTAATTTTAGAGTCATTGCATAGGAGCATGAAGCAATCTTTAGCACACATCAGTTGCTGTATTTACTCTGCCTTGATAGGCTGCCGTGAAAGATCGGTTGTTCTTGTTTTGAGGCTAGTTTCATTAATGACAATAATGATGATTTATGTTTGATGTAATTTCAGTACTATATCAGAGGTTGTCTTGGGCTAAGTATGAGTTACAAGTTCTGGGATTTCTTTGGGCTTCTTCTCTGTTTTATGGCTCAATAGTTTGACCAAGATGCATATGGTCTTTAGTAGTCCAATCCCAAAATGTCACATACTTCTTGTTTGGCTTTTATTAGCCGAACAACCTGACTATGTCCTACAGTTTTTGTGTTTATTAAATTTTGCATGAATGTTTTTTCCACTCTAGTATCTGCTTTGGTCAGATATGACTTGAATGGGGTTAAATTTCACATTGGCATTCCTATCAGTGCAGGCCCTCTTAAAATTGCCTGTGATCGTTACACCCATTTTTTTTAGCTTAATGAAGCTTGGTCCTGTGGGTGGATTTGATGTTAATTAAATGCATAAAGAATGGAAAATCTTAATGGCTTTTGAATTTAGCAGTTCTAAGTATGTGTATCATATGTACACAATAAGATTCACACACCCACATGCAAAAACACGCCCGCACACACACCTATGCAAACAAAAACACACAAATATTTTGCATACAGGCCAATTACATCCACCACCATATATATATAGACCGTTCCTAGTTTAAGCAGTTTTGTTTGTTTGTGGTTTTGTAAGAAAAGCTCATTGGAATAATTCTTATTTTTGAGCTTGTCATGACAATATGACAATGTAAACACCATAAAAGTAGCTGCCTGCATATAATGTTGCATAGATTGTCAGTTTTGACACAATTGCTACCAAATGTTGTTGATAATTATTAATTTGGATAGCAGCATATTAGGCAAAACACTTCAGGGGTACTCAAAGTATTTGCGGAATACTAGTATGCTCAACATCCTTATAGCACTACTGTTGGAGGTGCAGCATCAGGTTTCAAATCAGACTGTTTCTAGGGAGGTTGGGTGCCCAATGGTGTAGTGGTTAGCACACTGGGCTGCCAACCACACGTGGGTTCAGATTCCACCAAGGCAGAACCTTGATTCCAGAGTTCTGTTCAACATGTGCTTATAGCCAATTCATAATGTAATGTAATCAAGCATTTATATAACGCCCGTCAAGATATCTACTCGGAGGCGCTTTCTGCACTAAGTACAATGATGTACAAGTGGTGTCAGTGGGAAGACGAGGCAGTGATGGAGAGGATTGGTCACCCAGCCTCAGTAGCTGAGACTGAGAAGGGAAGTCGTTAACACTTCATATGCCCATGGCTCTAGGTCTTGGGAAGCTCTCCTTCTTTCTGAAACTGTGTTCAATCAATCAATCGAATCATTTTATTTGCTCCTTTCAATGTGCAAAAATTATACATCCACTTCACAAAATTAATGGCAGCATAATGGGAAACCCAGAAGGGTCACAAGACCCACTAAGTAGTGCCACCCTTACAACAGTTCAATAGCTGTCATCTTCTCAGTCATGGTTCATATTAAATATACATGTCAAAGGAAGATAGATTTAACAGCAAATAGTGGTAATAAGATGTGATTGATTGCTATCTTTGGTAGTGAAAGCAGAATTATAAGTTTTTAAAAACAATTTTCTGCATAGATTTCTCTGTGTGTGCAATGTTATCTTTGATTGTTTTCTTCAAAGCAGCATATTATGATTGATGGAAAATTGATTGATGACAGCAGCTTTACAATTGACTGTTGTTGTTGCAGGCAAGAACCTGTACACAAATGAACACGTCGCAGTTAAACTGGTAAGTATTTCTGCTGTTTATTTGCTTTTGGGAAGACAGTTGCGTGATGGGAAATAAATTAAGCATATGTAAGCAGCCAGGTAAAATCAGACGTTTATTTTTTATTATTTATAAAACTCCTGATAAACCATTGATAAATCTCTTTAGAATTATATCTTGTTTTCACACAGATGAATGGGTGTGGCATTTAAATGTTGAGTGTTGGTCCGCAGAGAATGGCCTAGTTTTGCACTGGTGATTCATAACAATGTTCTTGATGATGTCTGTGCCTACGTAGGGGTGTAAAACTCTTATGTATAATCATATACATTCTGTGTTACACACAGGTGGATACTGGATATAGATACATACATGCTCACACTTGAGTTTTGTGTAGATATTATACTTTTAAATTTGTATGTATTTTGTATTATGTTTCCTTGTGCAATTGCCTGAGACTAATGTGATGCGTCTAATAACTTATATAGCGCCATTCAAAGCAGTTACCATTCAGTATCACTTGCATTGTGAGTTGCCCAGAGAAAAGAATAGGTTTTGAGGAGAGATTGGGATGTAGGAGAAGATCCAGAAAGAAGAATGGAAACACAGGTGGATAGGTGGGAGGGCATTCCACAGGGTAGACCCACCGGTAGTAGATGATCTAGTTGGGATGAAAGTGGTCCTAGTTCCCAGGACAAAGAAGTCATGCCGATCCAAGGAGCGGAAAGGTCAGAGTCTCGGTGATAGGCTGCAGAATGGGAAGAACTTATTTGTTCTGAGATGTTTCAGAGCAAAACCTTGCGGGGACTTTTGAGTATCAACACAAAGACTTTGAAATGATTGTGAGCTAAAAGGAAACCAGTGCAGCTGATTGACCATGTTCAAGGAGATGTGGGAGAACTTAGACAGACGAGCAACTAATCTAGCAATGCTTAACACTAAGGACAGACTTGATAGGAGTTATGTGGGTCGTGGGAAACCAATGAGAAGAGAATTATATAATCAAATAAGCAAATATAATCAATTCTAGAGCAGACAAATGCATGCTCTATATCTCGAAGTCAGAGGGGAAGAAGAGAGATCAAAGAAACTTGCCGCGAGGTGTGAAATGGAAGAACTCGATAGAACCTGGCCAGACCCCTGAAGGTAAAAACATAGGTAAACGATATCCCTATTCCTGAAGGTAAAGGCATAGGTAAACGATATCCGCCACTAAGTTAATAACACGGTAAGACGTCAAAGACCATTGCTGTCATAAGACGTCACTAAGCTTGTTCTTTACTCATAAAAAATAGGTCTGTGAATGGCCTTAAGACACTGTAGTTGGAAGTAGGAAGAGCAGGGGTTGTAGGGTAATGGATAACACACTGGCAAGCAGAGCCTGAGGAACGTAGTTCGATTCCCCTCCATTAGGTTGACTAGTCCTTCCGTCGCTAGGAGGCTGCACTGGTTAAATTAGATGTCTAATGTAATATTACCTTACTTGGTTGCAAACAGTTATATTCTACTCCTATTATGACTTGTCCATAGTGTGTTTATAATCGTACTGTGGCTTGTAAAATGAAAATTATTTTAATTTTTTTTGATTTTTTTCATATTAGTGGCCTATGCTTAGAGAATGTGTGAGAGCTGTCCAGGGTGACACCTAAGTCACGTACACTAGTTGAGAAGGTACACTGTGCAAAGTCTGCAGCAAGAGGCCTAATATTAAGAGTCTGGAGTTGTTGGGGCATGCCTTACCAAATAAGTTGATTTTTTGAAGAATTAAGGGAATGGCTGTTAGAAGACATCCTTTAATGCAAATGATGGGGCAGAGGAGACTCGATACAACATCCTAGAATGAATTGAGCAGAGATAGGACCATTTGACCATAGTGCGAAGTGCTTCATGTTACTTACAGTAATATAGCATAATTTATGCGAACAGCATCATTTATGCGAACAGCATATGCATTCTGTACAGCATATGCATTCTGTACGTTGCACGGAACAGATGGGCGATAAAGACAAATGAAAATAAAATTCATTTTGGCTTGACTGTATGTGACTAGCTGACAATGAAACCTAGCAATGGTAGCTAGAGCCTAAAACTAGAGCACTAGTGGGCTAGTTATGTTTGATTTTGTTGACTTTCATTGTGCATAATATTATGTACTTTAATTTCGTCATTTACTGATGTCAACGTACGCCAACATATGGCATAATGACGTGACTGTACTGTACGTGCGTTGTAAAAAGAAATACGTACGTTCCATAGGTGCAGTCAGGCATTGGAGTTGACCAGGAGTGGAGTGAACCTGACTTAATGCCTAGATTAGTTTTAAATGTTCAGGGCCGACCAGGGTCTTCGCTTGGACTGCAAAGTACAGTCTGGTTCATAGATCACTGTTCAGTTAAGCTGTTGAGTTCTTGCTGCAGTGTACAGAAACGTGGCTGTTGCGACTGTACTTTGTCCGTGGCTCTAATTTCTAAGGCCACAAATTATAGTGTTGTTAATCTTATCTAATCTGTAGGATCTGCTTAGATATTTTTTTTTAAATGCTTATTCCCTTCGGTCTTTTAAGGAGTTGAAAAAGGCTGGCAGTTAACATACTGTCTGTAAACGGTATGGTTTAAACAAAGGCCTTGCTTTGGTGCAATGCTACCACTGAAAAGTGTACCTAAATTGAAACAGTTAAAACCACAACAATGCCTATAGAACAATAGCAAATACTTGGAGTTGAGGTTAGCTACTTCTGACCAGTGATCAATTGATTTTTGTCAGTGCACCATTGACTTCGTCAGATATCGTTTGACCTACTGTAAGATCTGCGCTCTGAAATCCATTTTATCTTTGCTTATCTTCTACTATTGTCATATCCACTTGTATTCTGATTTCATGGCGTGATATTGGTCCAAAAGGCAGCCTAGAGTTTTCATAGTCCTGACAATTTTCCCCAGCAGTCATAGTCCACCAGCGGTGTATGGTCATTATGCTCATTTTTGCTGAGTTGACCAACTCAGTTGGATATGAAGCAGATATTTAAAACGAAATCTCTGCCAGGTCGGGGACTTGAACTCCAGATTCTATATAGACAGTCCAGCTTGTAATTGGGAGTTGAAAATCGTACACCAAAGAAATGCAACAGATTTCAGAGCATATTTGAGATGCTTGTAGATTTTCTTCCTAGCAAGGCATGATAAGGGTGCTGTGGTTATGCTGTTGCGTCTGGCTATTGAATTCAGTGCATGACATAACACGGATGTCAATGTGAATGTGTTATAATACGGAAATGCCCAGCTGTTGAGTTGTCATGTGGTAGAGGAACTGCTTCTGTGGTTGACATCCAACCGGAAATTCATTAGCATATAATACATACAGTGACGAATTAAGATGCCTTTGAAAGTGTACTGAATGCTCCCTGAGCAACAGCAGCAGCCGTAGCAGCACATGGACTTTGTAGTTGGTTATTGGGACAGATAGCTTCCTAATGATAATACAGATAATTTATCAACAGTTGTCAAACATTTCCTTATCACCTGACTTTACTTAACAATTTTTCTCATTATCCAGAATTCATGTTTAATCGTGTCAATTGCTCAGTGTCTTGATATAAATTTGTTTTTAGTATAGTGAATATTTAGTTTGATATTTTTTGCATTGTTTTTATATTAGCTGGGCCTAACTAGCATGTATTTATCTGAGCAGTTTTCATTTTAGTTTATACAAGATGATCAACTCCTTCATTGTCTGCTGTGGATCTTGTCATAGCCGCTTTCGCTTTTTTCCGTTTATGTGTTGCATTCCAGTCTTCCATGTCCTCTGCTTTTCTTCCAGTTTCCACTCAAGAGCTAGAGAGATAAAGAGAGGGAAGGAAATAGGAAGAGAAAAAATATCTGAATTGAGCAGGGAGGAGAAAAGAGAAGGTGGTTGAGAATGCAACCATAAGACTATTAAGTAAGGTGGAAACTTTTGGTGGCTGTCGTCTATTCTGTGCACGTGCAGAAGCCATTGGAGTATTTTGTTCCTAACGATGACTGACATTTCTTCTGTTTCCGTCTTTCCTCTTAGTTATATTTCTGTCGCTCGGATTCATGGAATTCATTGCACCTGTTTTGTCACAATTGAATGCATTGCGCCTGGCGTGCAGCACGCAACACTCTCGTGGCCGAAATGTCATGACCACAGAACACAACGGGAGGCGACTCCATGGGTGATTTTCATATAGAGAGAGCACTTTCTTTTACTGCTATTTTCATCAGTTGCGTTTGTGTAAACTATAACTATAGTACTATTATTCTCTGGCTAATCTAAGTTTAGCATTACTGTTGGAAATGTTGGCACTGTCTTGCCATTTACAATAATGTGTGGAATAGAAGCTTTGTTTGCAGATATGTTATGTGGATAATGTTTCTTTGTGTGAAAGTTTGCAGAAGTAATTTTGTCACGCTTTTGGTATTAGCCATTGCCAGTGTCTCGTTAGAGGTTATTTATAAAGCTGATTCCATCAGGAGTATATGACATGACAAAATACACGAGCACAACATTTTTTTATCAATTTTTAAACAGCATTTTCAAGTTTCAGGAAAATTTTTATTATGATAGAAAAACAATAGTAGCCTGCTAATGCAAGTACAAACAGAACAATGTAATAATGCTAGTCATTAAATAACATTAACTTTGTTCTCTTTGACCGATACAACACTCTCTGTCTCCTGTTCTTTATTGATCTCCAATGTTGAACTGCAGTCATAAAATCATATGGGTTACTGAAGGACCCTTGTTTATATTTATTATGAGGTTGTCTCTCTTATCTTAATCAGTTTCTTATTTTTGTTTTAATTCTATTCTGCGTTCATCTACTTGTATTCAACCATTCACATTGCTACTCAAACAGAGCAAGGACTTACACATTTTACTATAATGTAGCTGATCGTCCACTTGTCAGGATTTGTGATTGTGTGTGATGAAGGAAGCTAGTTCTAATTTTGCACAACACTCCTGAACTAGTTCAACAACTTTGAACATTGTTTATCTTATGTCAGTGCCTTAAAACGTATATTATTATGTCCACCACCGAGCAAACGGACATTTGCGACTCACAATTGGAATTTTACTTACCCTTATCCTAAAACTTTCTGGGACACTTGTTACGCACGTGAAACGTCCGTTTGAGTGTTAGCGGAAACACTGGCCATTGCATGTGAATGAATGACTTGAAAGTGAAGCTTTGCTTCCTGTATTACATCAACTACTTCTTGTCTTCATGTTTACACTGCTTTCATGTTAGGCCTGTGTGCTTTCCATTTTCTGTGACAGATTTCATTGTTGTTTGAATGACTTGCTACTCAAGCAGAGTTGCAATATTATCATCATTGCATTAAGTTTATTATTCATTTATTATCATTATTATTAAAGTTTAATCAACCAATTGTCCACTTCAGTTTGCATAGTTATCTCAACAAGCGATTCTTTAGTCATCGGTAGTTATTCTGGTTAAGCTAGAAACTGTTTTCAAACTCTTTGCTGTTATAGCACATTCTGATGTAAAAAATCTACATTATGATTGCTGAGTGTTAATAATATAAGTTATAACCATATGTTTTATTAGGGGAGACATATGTAGTTTTTTTATTAGGGGAGACATATGTAGTTTTTTTTATTAGGGGAGACATATGTAGTTTTTTTTATTAGGGGAGACATATGTTGACCCCATATTTAGTTAGAATTAGCCCTATATCCCATAAGCTGTGTATAATGGTGTCTAATGTTGGCATTATAGTTAAGCTTCACTTACAAGCCTCATTATGTGTACTTAATTAAGTTTTGATGATATGTAATTAGAGGTGTTGATGAACATGTGGCATTTCTTGGGTATGGACTAGTTCATGATAGTATAGCAATGGGATATAGCTGTGCAGTTGTTCACTTATCTGTGTGTGTCTTTGAGATTTGATCCAACTGTAAATGATTTCCATGCATTTGTTTTCTGAATAGTCTGATTGTTGTACATACAGTCTTATCTATATCAAAAACACATTATAATGGTGGCTTTGGAACCATTTCAGGAACCGCCATATAACAAATCTGTGTTATAATGGAAGCATTTTTATTCAGTTGCCTATGTTTAGAATCCATGTTCCTAGCACGGTGGCCGCTAGGTTAGAGCGGTCAGCCCGTAACGCTGAGTGTGCGCTGAGTGTGCAGGTTCGACCCTCATCCGAGGAGTGACTATGTAGGGACCTTGAGCAAATCCTTTGCACACAATTGCTCTGCATTTCAACTGCAGTTGCATCGTCAAGGCGCGTGTGCACTTCTGGGCAAAAAAATTTTGAAGATGGGCAATATCAAATTTCAGTCATATTGTAGTGTATTGTATCATGATACTAGAATTTGTGTTGTAATGGATTGTGTTATAAAGCATTTCTGGTGTATATATATATATATATATGCATTCTGCACATTGCACTAATTTTGATGCATATAGTCGTATATTTACCGAATTTCTATCAACGATGGTTTGCTCCCTGATAGTAATTATTTGTACTGTGTGTAGTTTGTCCTGGTGACCCTCTGTGTGGAACTGTTTAGTTCTTCAGAGTGAAACACTCTTCAACTGTTGTTCCTAGGTCTTGCTTCTCAGTGGTTCTGCTGCTTTTCACTGAGGATTTTAAATGGCCTGTAATCAGTCATGGGAAGTGCTCGTGCAATCAGGTTGTTGGAATAGATTGCTATGAAAGGAAGGTCAGAGCACAACCGATGTTGCCACAGCACTGTACAACTCTTACCTAAATGCCAGGCTGAGATATCCATAGCAGGTTTTTTAAACTGCACATGTCCAGGTTCGTGTAGTTCATCAGGTTATCATGGTCTAACAGAACTACCATAACTAACTGCATGGTCTTAGGGGATGTACGTACATCCAGAAGAATTTCCAAAAACCTTTTCTGTTGGGACCTCTGTCCGCTTGCCATGCCTGCTTGCTGATGCATCATGTTCAGACACCGGTGTGATGCTTGTGCTAACTAATTCTCCCCCGTTTAGAGAAGAATCGATGAATTATCGGTTGTGGTTTTGAGCAGGCTAAAGCATTTTTCATGAATTATTTGTTTTATCTCATGTGTTCTTGAATTGTGAACGTAGTTATTAAATCAGCTGTTGTTGTATTTTTAGGAACCGGTAAAATCTCGGGCCCCACAGCTTCATTTGGAATATCGATTTTATAAACAACTGATACCATCAGGTAGAGTTTGTCTCCTGTTGATAGTTGTAAGGTTTAGAGCTGAATATGTGTGAGTTTAGTTCAGTCTGCATGAGGTTGTCTGAGAATCTGACTGTCATTTGCAGCACGGTAGCTCCACTGTGCTTGTTCTTACTCATCTAGGTCAGACTGCCACATTAAGCTTATTGCCCTTCCTCTGCTCTTCTGAAGAATTTGGGGCTATGTGGTTGTTATTATATTTGACTGTTATTATATTAATTATCATTTTGTCCTATATATATATATATATACATATATATATATATATAAGCTGCATATTATGATGGGAAGTTATAGTCTAGATAACACCCTGTACATATCAAGACATCAATATCACATGAACCATTTTATTTTACCCAGATGTCTGTATTACTGATGTTGATGAAGTTGGATGAATGTATCATTGTAATTATGATGCCCAATTTATAAAATATGTGCTCTCTTTTAAAGTTATAGATATCAACCTATGCATATCAATGCATCATATATCAAAATATTCCATAAATCATTATATGTTTCCCAGATGTCTGTAATATTGATGCTGATGAAGTTGGATGAATTTCTTATGATATGTATATTTAAGCATTATATCAAGCTTTGCTGTAGGAAGTTATACTCTGATGTAATTATATGCAGTTATCTACAAAAAAACCATTGAATTACTTTTGTATAGTGACAGTACATAGCAACAGAGGTAGCTACTGAAATGTGATGCAACTGGTCTATTAAAAATTCACGGATAGTCATAGTTGCATTTGTCTGTCTTCCCTGCAGTAACATACCTCCACATCCTGCTAATCCTGCAGTTGTTACTATTGGTTACTTCCTGTTGCGTGTGCTTGCTCATTTATGTAGAGACTGTCATAGTTATCCGTTGTTAGCCTTTCAGTTTCGTCTTTGCACCCGGATCTGTGTCAGTGGATGTCTTCCTGCTTAGTTTGATTTTAGTTGAGCTGCCAAAGTCTTTTATTTCAATCAGGTTTCACTCGCTTATGGTGCAAAATTCCTTCTGTCCACTGTCTGTGGGCCCCTAGAAAATTTTGCCATTCTATTCTCGGTTTGCCTGTTTCGAGATATCTGGATATTTGTCAGGAGAATGTTGCCATTTCCCACTCTTGACCTATCATTGGGGACTGCATCTTTTTCTGTGCACGTCTGTGGCTCTGTATCTATTAGGTGTGTTGTCTACTGTTTGCATAATTAATATAATAACAGTTAAATATAATAACAACCACATAGCCCCAAATTCTGCAGAAGAGCAGAGGAAGGGTAATAAGCCTAATGTGGCAGTCTGACCTGGATTGAGTGAGACCAACCACAGTGTGGCTACCATGTTGCAAACGGTGGTACGAGAATACTACGTATTTTGGACAAGGAATGATCTTTTGAGTTTGACCATCTCTGGTGACTTCTGGAAATCGATACAAGTATCAGGGCCTCATTAGTTTAGACTGGAGTTCATTAACTATTAGCTACAAACGTGCTAGAATTGCTAAATATACGTTTTGATAGTCAATATGAACTAGGTAGTGAAGTGCAAAGAACTCGTTTGTGTTTTAGTTAGTTTATCGGAAGTATAAGTGCTCCAATTATAGTAGAGTAAATATCTGTCACATTTAGAGTTTGAATTGTTAAAAGAATAATGAATAGTAATGTTAATGGAGCAAAGACTTGCCATGTTGGATTAATGTTTTCGAAATAATATTTTGAATCATCTAACTTCATTTCATGGCTTTTTTCAATTTGTGAGTAAACTACTCTTTCAAAATAGGATCAAATTTCCTTGACCTGTTGCCATGATTTATTAAAAAGTCGATAGATTCATTGTCATCATGGATTTACAGACTTAGTTGATGTTTGCTATTCTGATCGCCTTAGCTGCTTTGCTTGAGTCATCGTTCATCACATGGCTTGTGTTTATTTTACACTTGGCATTAGTTATTTATTTTAATGTGCTGCTTCGGAATTGAATCGTCTAAACTTATGTAAGAGAATTAGGTAACAAATTGTCTTTCATTATATAGGCTTTTCCAATGTAAAAAACCTTTGCCTATTTTGCATTTCTATTCTATTTGCAACATTTTGTCTGCCCTGCCTCATTTGATTTTGACTTCTTCATAAAGCAGGACTACTTCTTGTTGGCTTCCTTCAATCATGAACCCAACATGGGGTCTAGTCTTTCACACTTTTTTCTCAGAGTGGTAAATAATCATGAAATAGGGATTTACAGTTGGGTAAGTATCCCTCTTAAGTCTAATTCTCTTACAAAGGTGCTGCAGAGTCTATGCTGAGGCAACATGTTAAAATATATAACATATGCCAATGGTAAAACAAGAGAACAAGAGCATGCTGAGACACAGCATGAATTTATAGGATGACGATTCTCATGGCCCTAATTTAGTAGGCCTTTCTTCTTGCAACAGTACTTTGGAATTGGGCTGCTTAGGGGCCAAACTCCAGGGCCACATTTGAAACAGATGTAGGTGATGAGTTCAATACGGACACCTCTGCTCCATTGATAAGGTTATGCCAATCTGATGTGTTTCTTTGATTGTCAGTTGTGAGTCAACTAGGCCTGTGTTGTGTTGAAGTTAGCCTTAACTAGCAATTTGTTCGAATAGAATTAAGCAAGATTTCTTTGAAATTAGTTGAACCATCACCTGCAAGTTTTACCTGACTCTGTTATAAGATGTTGTTTATAGTGGTCACCATAAGTTCTTTTTGCTAATTCTTGATGGCTCAGAGAGTAAACTGCTTCTGCTAGTGCTTTTCACACATAATCTCATGTAATGTTACTGTATCAGTCAGGTTCATCCAAGTACCTCTGGTTATGCTGCTTTGTATATTTGTCCTATGTAGTTTCCCTTCTGGAATTTGATAGGACCTAGCACATAATTTGAATAAGGAATGAACTTAGATGGATTGACTTCTTGTTCGTTATCATACTGACTTTATACAGTACTAGATTTTTTTTATGTTAGCACTATGCAAATCTGAACTTTTTAATTACTTAATTAGATAAGATCTGTGATGAATGCACAATCCCTGCTTAGGAGCTTTGCTATGGCTGTCTCAAAATATAGTCGTGTATGTCCTTATTCTTATCTTAGATATCTAATGAAATCTAAAGATGTGTTATTGGCCATGTCGCACCAATTGATGTATTCCCATTAAAAATGTGCATGTATAATATTTAATCAGTTTTTGGTGAATAGTTATAGCAATGGCTTTCAACCTTTTGTGCCATTTTCATTATGGTTGACATTAGAGGAGATTAGGTATTTCATGTTTCTAATTTGACACCTGTTTGAAGTCAGTTCAACTAGAAAATGAATGCATGGCCATAAGCGCTTATATCGACTTAGAGAAGAATAGGTCTGGACTTGTGTCTTTTGTCAAAGAGAATCTGGGCTGTACTGTTATTTGAGCAATCACTTTGAGCTACTCTGATGAATACATGTTTCTGTTGATAAATTTATTAGTTCTTAGACAGATATTCTTGGGTAGATGTTTGTAACTCATGGAATCAAATGGAGTTGAACGTTGGCCCATTACATTGCTTGGAAACAGCAAAATATGATCAAAAATAATTTTTGCTCATTTTTAGATTGTATTGGAAATGGGCAAAATATGTTATCAATCAATCAATGCCTTTTAACATTTCTGATCTCTTGCAGCTAAGCAAAAAATTACTTTTTATCATATATATTTTTGCTGTTTGATAATAGGCATCTGACACATTTTGATTCCTAGGGTCACAGTTTAGAATGGTCAGAGCAAATCAATCAACTTTTGGGCTGTTGACAAGACCCAAGTAACCAGCGTTAATCAATAAGGAGTTGAAGGGCACATTACTGTATGTGTGTATATGTATATAAGTCTGTATGTATGTGTATATAGGTATAAAGGTGCACATGTATGTATACATGTACATATGTTGTATTTCTAACAATGCTGGGAATGTGCTTGGAATTCAGTATAATTGTTCTTTGTATGTTTCTTTACAGAGGGCATTCCGCAAGTCTACTACTTTGGTCCTTGTGGCAAACACAATGCTATGGTGTTAGAATTACTTGGTCCAAGTTTGGAAGATCTCTTTGAACGCCAGAACAGAAAATTTACTCTGAAGACGATCCTAATGATTGCTCTACAACTGGTAGGGCTTCACAGACCTTAATGCATCATCATTCTACTGAGTCTAAAGCTCAAGTATTACTGCTGAACGTTAATTTATGTCCGCTGAGCATGAAGCGTCGCGAAGGAAACTATTGCGGACTGTTCGTGTTTTGTACTGATGACGTGAAGAAAACAATGCCTGTACACACATGGCTTATATAGTAATTCTGTACATTTAGGTCTCAGTGAATCTCAGTTTTGTAGGCTTTGAGGATCATATTATGTATCGCTATGGTTTTCAGTAAATATAAGTTGTGATTATTTTTTATTATTTATTGATATATATAGATGGGGCCCATACTAGGCTGAGCCCTATTGGAAGCTAAAGGGAACTGGTGCGCAACCCGAGTGGTCATGGCCAGGCACGTCTTATCCTCTGCCAATTCAGAAAGGAGTGTGCATCCGTTCCAAAGTTGAACCACCAATTCCATAAGAGATGTATGAGTTCGCTGGATGCCTTGGTCATCGGTGTGGAGTGCTGTAGGTGCACACTTCCCGAAAGAGCGCGCACGGAGCAGCATTGCACATCCAGAGATTAATGGCTTAACGTGTCGAGCGTTTGAAGGTCATTCCATTCAATCGTGGTTTCATCATGTTAAGTTGTTGACATCATGTTGACGAGTTTCTGTGAAAGTGGCGCTGTATAAATTGAGATGATAATATCAGAAATCTTAATGTGCGACTTGCAGTTGCTGAGTGCGGATTGGTTGATTTTAGATAACTCGGTTGGAGTACGTTCATTCCAAGCACATCATCTATCGCGACGTCAAACCAGAAAACTTTCTCACAGGCCGGTCGTCCAGTAAAAAGTACGGCCTCATTCATATCATTGACTTTGGCCTTGCCAAGGAATACATCGATCCTGTGACCAAAGACCACATCAGCTATAGGGAACACAAAAGCCTAACAGGAACAGCACGGTACATGAGCATCAATACACATTTAGGCAAAGGTAAGAACACGTGTCTATCTGTAGATCTTCAATGTCATACCATACAACTGTAATCCCAAATTCTGATGATCGTGCCATTACATTTTCACTCAGGCAAAATGGCAGAAGTACTCAGACCAGTTGTTTGATGCATTCTGATATTGCTGTACTATCAATTTTGTGTGTAATTAAACGTTTTACTGGGATCATAGGACCCTTGCAGACGCTCCATATATGCACCAGAACTTTCTATGCGAGGATCATAAACATGGACTTTAAATTGAAAATATTTTGTGATTATTAGACAACAAAATGCTATGTGAACAGTTAGGTAGTGTATTTAGCTCCATGTATATGAGGTATATGTACTTGATTTATATAGCGACTGTATGGTCTTTACCCTGCTCATTTTTCAGTGAATTGAGATTATTCACCCTTGGGTGCCCTGAGATTTAAATCTTTGGAATAAGCCAGCATCAGGAATTCAACAACGATCTGCATGCTCTCTTTCACAGAAGAGTGTGGGGCACAGCCTCATACCCTCTAACCAATGTAGCCATCTTGAACCATATCACGACTTGTGTTTGCGTTCATAGGTAACGCTGTATAATATTGCTAAAATGACTAAATTCAAATCTTTGTAAAGATTCTGTTGTGCTAAAAACTTGTGGTGTATTATTTTTATATGGTGTTTAATGCACCACAAACCCCTCTCAAACTAAGTGTTGCTGGCACTTATCTGGTGGCAAAATGCCTCAGTATATCTTTATTGTGAAACTGGCTTTTCAGTTACCACGTATTCAAATAAGATCTGTTTGATTGGGATAGTTGCTATGTCTACAGTTCCCCATAACTTACCTAATTCTGAATTAAACCTAGAGGAACGGTTTTGATTTATAGTTTTGCTCTCAATGATTAGAATTTAAGTTGGTATTTCATTTATATTAACTTTTTAATAGTTTATGTTATACAAATTTCTCATACACATAGAATTATGTTGTTTGTCACAATTAGAACATTTGTTTGGTTCCATTTACCTTTCTATAAAATATTTTATTCAGTGTTATTTGACATAATATTCCATTTCTCTGTTAAAAGCTGTTCAGTGTACAAATCTTAATTCTTAGCAATACTCAAATATTTTATTATTAATGAGGTAGCCTATTTTAATATCACTAAGCTGCCCTAGCTGAAGATGCATACACATTATTCATACTGTCAGTTTCTATAAAGGCAATGATGTATGTGAGCACAGTGCAGTGTGTCATTATTGGCAGATATGGAAACTAGAGCATTCATTGTGAACAGTGGGAGCCTGCATATGTCAACGGACCAGATGATATCGGCTTCATGTTTTAAGCATTATTTTTTATGAGTCGAAATTGGGTGGCAATTATCTCGTACAAAACAGGCCGGCAGAAAAGCCTGAGAAAATCATCGATTGCTGATGCACATTACGTGTATTGGTCCACACATTTCATCACTGTCCTTATATATATATATATATGTATATATGCTAGGTATTGTATATAGCTATTTCATGTTCTCATAGTATATATTATACATGTGAATATATTTAAGCATACATTTATATATAATATCGATATCTTCTTCTGACATATCTTCAGTTCAATTTATATATGAGTAGGATGTATGTAATACATTTCTGGACAGTATGCAACTATGCATGTATGCTTATACTGGCCTATATTTGCATGCATACATGAGGCACCAAAGAATCTCCGTCTAATAACTAATAGATCACTTGTCAATGGGAATCTGTGGGTTGGTTCCACGTTTGTGTGTGGGGACCACCCCTGGTGACTTTCAACTTCCTGTTCATAGTTTTGCTAGCCGATGTAAAGTGTTCGTTCATAACGGCATCATAGCCTAAGGGGTGCTATATAAATGTTCAGTTACATTTCAGTTGCATTACATATATATATTGTGGACCTTATTATAAGCTATGAATAATTTAATATCAATGTATTTATTTATTTATATCTTGTACTAGAATTGTTTAAGATACTCTTAGATTTTTATTTGTGTATATCCATGCGCTATTGATTGAATTTTGGTGTTTAATTGTTATTGTCAGTGTATGTTTCTGAATGTAGAACAGAGTCGACGAGATGACCTTGAGGCCCTGGGCCACATGCTCATGTATTTCTTTCGTGGTAGCCTACCATGGCAAGGCCTAAAAGCAGACACACTCAAAGAGCGATACCAAAAAATAGGAGATACAAAGCGTTCAACAACGATCGAAGTTCTCTGCGAAAACTGTCCAGGTTTGTGGCAGCAATTATAGTACTATATGTTATCACTGTTCATTTGTCAGATGCTGGCTCTGGCTCTTTGCTAAATAAGATTGTACCTTCTGTGGCATTATTTACTTCATTACTACTTTATACAATACAGTACAACTATGTTTGATATTGCCCATGGTTATTAAAAAAGGTAAAGGATCAAATTAAAAAATGCGACAAAAGTTTTTCTCAAAGAAATAAAAACAGGAGGAAACAAAATTAGGAGACACAAGAAATTGAAAATGTAAAAATAGTGGAAATTTTAGATCTTTTCATATTTAAATTGTAAGCATGCTCTCACAAAAGTCCATGTTGACATAAGCTAACACAATTAAAAACTAAACTTTTTAAGTAAAGAGTGTACTTAATTAAAAATTGTTCTTGACATTTTTGCTTGTGATTATAAGTACTTGATATCCATGGTGGCGGGCATGTATTGTCTGACTTGGGTTTTAAAGTTCTTAGAAATTCAGATAACTTTTAAAAATATTTTCTTGTACTGTGCTATTTATTTCTCACATGATGGTCAACGTTATATAGTGACATAAGAGAGGCATTGTAATTGGACTTCAGACAAGAATAAAAATAAATAAACTAGTAACAAACAATATTTGAATAAATACAGTTACATTGATAACTTAAACCCAAAATGAAAACAAATATGTGAAAAAAGTAAATAACCAAAAAACGAGATTGAGGTAGGAGATTTTTGGTTAAAATAAAAAATGAAAAAACGACTGTGTTATTGCCCTAATTCCAAAGTTCAGAAGTGCACAATTACAACCATATGACATGGCACCAGTGTGGCTGAGGGTTTTACAAAACACTATTAAATTTTCATGTAGTTGATTGATTATTCCTCCTAAAATTCGAACTGGCTTGATGTTTGCACAAGCACCTTTAGGTGCTTATTATGCATGTCCATTCAGTTTCCGGAATTCTAGTGTAGCAATGCTTTGTAAATTTAGAACATAAAATGCTAGCTTGCTAATCAGCAGTACTGGTATAAAGTTTCTTTACAAACATGTGAAATTATGGCAGGCTAGTTTTTGCATAATATTAGCTTCTAACTTGAACCATTTATAATTCACTTTATTTCTATTGCCAACCAATTTAAATCTGCATGAATGTATCAGGTTGCAGTTTGCCAACCCAACTGTTCTAGTAGTAATAAAGAAATATCATCTTCTCTGTTTTGGCAGCAGTTGAGCTGCAAACCATGTGTTACCTCGCATTTAACAGAGTATGTATTTTTGCTGTAGTCTGGCTCAGATGTTTTAGTCATGGGTTCATGTTTTACTTTTCACCCTTAAAATACAATAGTAGGTCATTCTTGTGTGTCTTTCCAGAAGAAATTGGCACATACATACGCAATGTGCGGAACCTGGGCTTCACAGAAACCCCGAACTACGAATACCTGCGCGGTCTTTTTATGAGCGTCATGGTAAAGAGTGGGTTTGAATGTGACTGGGAATTCGATTGGGTCGTTCAACAAAAAGTAAGTTGTCTCCCAGGTCTTATTCTACTGATTCCTCTGTCACTCTTTGATCCTTAGTCTAACTCAAACACACCATAAGGAAAAGGAAGATCTGCCCCCCTTAGAGAAAGCTTCATTGTAATATGGAAAGACAGAAACATGCAGAGAAAAGGGTCTGATTTAAGTATAACTAATTGCAACTTTAGCCAGAAATAAAAATTACACTATATCTGGTAGCTTCATCAGGAACTACTTTAACATAAGATCGTGTTATGGGTGAGCTTATTTTTTTATTTGAAATAAATTAGGATCCTTGTCTTAGACTGCGTTATGTCATGTTTCATGTTATAATGAAGTGTGTCATAACACGCCTCCTCTGTACATACTTATCTCAGAAGCCAATTGGTTCATATTTCTACTGTATATCATGTATAACTGGCAGACTTATACTTGAATCATGATTAAAAACTCTACATTTCCCTTTTTGTAATTAATTTAGGTAATAAATATGAACGTATATTAATCTTAAGTATTATAGAAATCGACATTCCCTCTTGTGGTAGAAAGGTGAAGTTTATTGCAAGCTATGATTGATCACTTGTTTATCAACATGGTCTTTATTCTGTTCTTGTGCTGATGAAATAAAATAATTTACTGCATGTAAACTGTGGTCATAAACATTTGTGTACCTGAGGCTATAAATTGTTTGAAGGAATAACATTTCTGTTGACATCCTCTTGAAAATCGTGCAACACGGTGGCCCATTGGTTAGAGCGGTCGATTTGTAATGCAAAGAGCACGGATTCGACTCTCGTCCAAGGGACCTTTGTGCACAATTGCTCGGCAATATAACTGCAATTGTGCCATCAAGGCATGTGTGCACTTCTGAGCTCTGGGAAACTTAAGAAGAAGAGCAATACCAAGGCTATTGTATCGTACAAAATAGAGGCGTCATTTACTGTGACATTGATTATAACGGTTGATTGCTGTGTAGAATAATAGCAAAATGGCTGTGGGTGATGCGCCATGGGTATCAGCGGGTGACAACAAACCGAACGCGCACAACAGCGTTCCTACCGTCACGCACACATCTGCCCCAGGCGTCCAGAGAACCTCGGAGAAGGTAGATCGATCGTGTCTCGTAGTTTCTCAGTGAAGATCAAGGATCTTTTTCGTGAAAATTTTTTACAGTATGGCTATTGGTACAAGACCTACCCCTTCTCTGCTACTCTGTCCTAGCAAACTAATGCACTAGTAGTTGCTAGTAGTCTAGACATCAGCAAGATTTTAGTGCACTAAGAGTTGGCACTATCTTTTTTACCGATAAATGCAATATAAAAAAATGCTAATGGAGTCATTGGAAGCCTTAAAGGCATTTAGCAACATACTAATTAACACTTGTGTCTGTTCACTGCTTGAAATGGGAAAAGAGGTTCCGGTATGGTTACAAGAACCAACCCCCTCTCCTGCTCTTTGTCTGGAGAAGTGCATTCGGCCAGGAGAGGTGCCAGTATGGCATACCGTCCCACTTCAAGCCCTGTGTCTGTTGATAGGCTGCCGTGACTGCATAAGAAGACTCTTGGGCACTGTTTATTTGCTGTTTGCATCCCATTACCTTGTTTGCTATGTGAAACTTTTATCATTTCTTATTTGTTGGAACCTTGTACAACAAGAAAATCCTGCTGATTGAGTTATGTATTTACAGTACCTTGCTCTTTGTTGTCTTTCATCCTGCTGTGTGTGGTTGTATGTATGCCTGGATTTGTCGTGTTGTAGCATTTTGCTCCACCAGAAGCGTATTGGGGCGATCAGAACAACACTCCAAGCAGACTTCCAGTCTACACTGGACCAGCGCATTTAGATCCATATAGGACTTCTTCATTACAAGTAGGCACATTTCCCATTACATGTAAATTTGCGTCGTCTGATATTGATTGAGTAGCGGTATAATCTCAGAGCTTCTGTATCATCATTAAAGTAATCTATCTAAATGTCTGTCAGCATTAAGTCTGAAGGAAGTTAACTCTGCTGATACCCAGAGTATACACATTTAACTTTTTCATGTCAGCACATTTTCACCTTGGTCAACTTAAGTCATGTTGAAAAAATGTTGGAAATCTTATTCTTATGAAAATGCAGTTTTTATCTCTGCTATGGCCTTTGTGCTAAGGTGCAAAGCAGATTTTAGCCAGAGTTTTAGGGCAGCAAGAAGTGAAAGCCCAGACTTTTGGCTGATGATGTTGCTTCTCGTCTGTTGTTTTTTTGTATGGGTTACTTATACTACAGGACTATAAAGGCAAAAAACAAATCATCAATTCCGTCATAGGCAGGGAAATGTAATCCTGAGCTCATTACTTATCTGCACCACAAAGGATTGGATATGTTGGCTGTGGCTTGGCCAAATTCACTACCACATGATACGACCAAACAATGACGAAGTTTTCGATTTTTCAATGTTTGATGCCCTTTGCCTTATTTGGAAACATAGTGAACTATTAACAACGACAGCAAACATACCCTTCTGGACGAATTAGCAGATGTAGACATATATATATATATATATATTTATAATATACATATATATATATATATGCATAATTACGTATTTATATATATGTATATTTATATATATATTCTTAATACCGAAATTTCATACTGCCCTTCTTCCAGCTTCTTTTGCTCAGAAGTGCATACACACACACCTCGACGGCGCAATTGCAGTTGTAATGCAGAGCAATGGTGTGCAAAGGACTTGCTCGAGGTCCCTACACAGTGACTGACGCCCCGGACGAGGCTCGAACCCGCATGCTCAGCACATACTGAACGTTATGGACTAACCGCTCTAATCAATCGGCCACTGTGCCACACCAATGATATATATATATATCATTCATTTCAACATTTATATAATGGCCCAATCAGCTGTTTCTATTACTTGGGCTAATAAATACACCTCTGAATAAATTTCATTAATATTGTACTACTTAAGTTAAGCATCACAGGATGTTAATATGATAGCAAGTAATGTGGAGCATGTCTTGAGCCTAAAAGAGTAGTAGATGAGGCTTCATTTATGTGACATTTTGTTGACTTATTTGGTATGTTCTGATAATTCACAGGCAACAGGAGAGCTCGGTAACAATGACGACGCTGTCGCTAGCCATTCTAATATGCTTGTCGTTGCCAACAACGATCTTGACAACGGAGATGAAAACGTGAAGTACGTACATTGGCTGATTGTGCGGTGGATGTCCAGTGGGCAACTGTTGATATTTGAAACCTTGGTATCATTTGGGGGGGCATAGAGTAGTGGTGAACACACTGGGACGCAGAGCTGAAGAACCGAGTTCGAGACCTGTATCCCCCCCTAAGGTTGACTTCGTTGTCTGTGGCACTTCTCTGCCAGAAGTGATTGTTCTCTCTTGTCATCATACTCAGAATTTCTTTTAATGTACCAACTCTTTCATAATTAATAAATTATATTTCTTTGATTGTGTACTGGCTACCACTTTAAATATACATGTCCTAATTCGGTTCTACTGTGTACGGCACGATCCATTAAGAAGTAAAACATTTTTATCCTCAACTACAATTATAACAGTCAAAAATATTATGTTGCAATTTCGTTTGAATTGTAATTAGTGTGTTTTCGTTTAATTACAACCTGATAAACCGCAGTGTGATTACAAACACTCATCGAGCGAATGATGACAAGTTATTACAGGAGTCGAATTTAAGTGTCAGGTGCCCATTACGCTAATTTGTCCAACGCTGCTGCCTAGCGAAAGAAGGACTAGTCAACCTTACACAGTATAGTGGTATACATGTCTTGAATAGTTGTCCCTCAGCTCTGCATTCTTTGTGTTATCCATTACTCCAAGTTGCGCACCTTCTCATATCTTGCCTAATCTTTGACTACCTCACAAGACTGTATAATAGACATTAGTAGTATTTGCTGTGGTCCTGTTGTTCATCTTGTTCTGAAGATTTAGTTAATTGTTGTTTTCAAACTGTTGTTGTCACGCCTTTCACGGGCATCAATCCCCTCTGACTGATGGAGGCAAACCTCTGGTCCCCAGTATCAGGAAGGCAAGATATTCCCTCTGAGACTAAAAAATACCCCCTCTTACCTGAAATTTGAGGCATTTGCCTCTGGACCCCCTCTGACTAGACACACCTGCGCCTCTGATTCAAGTGGCGCTATATAAGTGCTCCATTACATTACATTTTTGCATTACATTACATTGCAGGTGCTGCTTCTTACGGAAACGTCGACATAAGCCGCAGCAGAAATGAGGAGCCACTTTCGTTGACTTTCTGAGCCGAACTGTTGTCTGTGATTTGTACTTTCTTTTGCTGATTTTCATCCATCTTGAAAACTGATTTCATCTGAGCAACGTCGATTCTGTTACAACACGTCCTATTGTCTGTCATGTCGAGATTATGACATTTGCTGTGTTTCTGTCGGTGGAGATTGGGCACCGGATGGTTTGTGCTTATATCGACAGCAAAGTGATCTTGAGATTTATTGGTTGGTAGTGGTAGCTGATGGAAAACAATAATGATAACTGTTATTTCAGGTAATGATGCTCTGTTCAAAAGTGGACTGATTTTGCCAAATTTCTTCTTGATTGCTCTAAACATGCTCTGATTAATGCTGTTGTCGACTTCTATCTCAAACATCCTCTTCTCAGTTGTTGACCCTTCCACCTGGAACACACTCCCCTTGAGATGCAACTGCTGCCAAAGAGTAATGCCTTTGTTTTGCAAGTTGTTTAAGACTGATTTGTATCGCCGTAGTTGGACTTTGAGCGCCTCTGAGTAAACTACTTGAGGGCGTTATATAAATGTTGAAACTAATGAATGCATATATATATATATAGAATTATATATTATATATATATATATATATATTATGTAGTAAAAAAATTTAGCCAAAGAAATTTTCTAACCGATTCACAATGACCAGTGTCTTCGTGTACCGCCATGTTTGAGTTCTTTACTTTTCTTAACCCCAGTTTCTATCATAACAGATAAATTGTGCACCAAAGTGTGAATATTTGGTCAAGTAGATGTGCTGAAGAGCACAAGTAAACTCAAAGGATAGATGGCGCTGTTTAGCTTCATTAAGCATGAAAATGTGGTAGGCTTCTTAAGGGCATCTGGTTGAACTTAGTGCTGATAGGGTGATGCAGTTAATCAAAATGTTTCATTTGCTTAGCACATTCCACAGAAAAAAAACATCTGAAGGCGTTTCACGTACGGCTTTCCTCGTGGATAGATAAGCAGTAACTAGATGAGCCTAAGCAGTATACAGAGAAACTACCAAATTATCAACATCAGAGAATGGCTGGAGCTAATAAATAATTAGTTCAGGAAGTGCGGGTTTCAATTACGAGTTTTCAATGTAAAAAGATTTTAAAGGAACGCAAAGACGAATGGTCGACAGGTTCGACCAGTTATCGTTCATTAATCCTCTAATGAACAGTGTGTACTAAAAGTTACAGGGAACCGATGCAGTTTGTTGTTAAATGATTAATGATTAAAGTCCTGTTCAGTCGTTCTTTGTTTTGGCCGTTAATGCTGTTTCAACTAATGAAGATTACCTTCATTCAGACTGCCTGCCTCTGTCATTTAATATCGGTTCTAAGAGCCGCAGGTTAGCCAGTTTATGGTGCTTCAACTGTGGAGTTTGTAGCCAGTTTGAGTAGCTAATTCTTAGTTGCTAGTTGTAAATTAAATAGCTTATTTTAAAATTAACTTTCAAACTGCCTTGAGTTACTAATTTGTTGCACTTGGCCTCTGATTGAAGATGGAGAAGGTCTGCAAGAAATACTACTTGTTAAAAAATCTTGAGTCTTCATAATGTGGTCTGTGCTTAGCAATAATTTCCGTAGTGATATTGCATTTCGTAATTGCGTTTCTATGCAGTACATTAGTGATTCGTATTCAGCGTCTCGATTCGTATTGTCATCGCCAGCCGTTTTTCTGTGTATGATCCCTTGGGCAAAGATATTTGTACCTCGCTCTTGTTAATAATGAATTCATTTAAGCGTTCACATTTTAAACTGCCGTATGATGACCGACTATCCTTCGGAAAAGCTTAGTGTAGTATAGAAAATCAGAGGACAGAGCATATCCCAACTTGAAAATCGTGGCAAGGATTCTTGTGGTTTAAAATTTGCTATTCCTACGTTTTGATTGTTGAAACTCTGGAACCCTGCTGAAAACTCGTTTATGTTATTGTCAAGTAGCGACTTCCATGGCGCTAACATCAATGCACAAGGCATCAACTGATAATACACCAATCCAAGCCCTCGTAATTGTGTAATTGCCATTTAGAATAACCTCCCACCCTGTAACGTTTCCATAAGCAAAACCAAGCCATAAGGGGTCATTGTATAGCCTACCATTTTTACCAACCCACCCAAAGGCTTTAACATTTTGTAAAGTTTTCATAAGTCCATGCCCACCTCCCAACCTCAGAGTTACCTATTTAAAAATCTGAAGTTTTATGTAAAAGCGCAATTTTATTTCATACTATTTATTTTCTTTTCATTAAATTTTATTTTTAAAATGCACTTCAATGTATGACAGCATTTTAAATTGATTTAAATCATTTTAAAATTAATAATCACAATTGTTTGCTTATTTTCGTAAAGGCCTATAGCGCATTCTTAATTTGTCGTCAGGTTTTCATCATCAATGGCATACGAGATTATCGGTTTGAACTTCGATTGCACAGTATGTTTTATAAATACTAACTTAGTTTTAATTTATATACATTTGAGTAAATTCAGTTTATTTGTTTAAATCTATAGTCCTAAGCGTTTTCTAGAACCCCACCCTCGCACCATGGAGCATTACGTAATTATTCAATAACCTCTAATCGAGTCAGTATCCACTTAGACGGCCTATGGTGGATAAGCAATTTTAAAAGAATTTAAACTATTTTTAAAGTAGGGAACAAAAGGACAATTTATGATTTTGCTGCAATGATCCAATGCCAATTGTTCGGTTAACTTCGGTGTATTCGTTTTGACGCCGAAGATTTCTGAATTCTCTGAAGCTGAGTTACAGTAATCTAAGCAAGTTGAGACTAATGCATTTGTCATAGACCTATGTATATATAAGGTCAGCAGACCCACGCGCGCACCGTCTAATAAACTGATCAACAGACCCACGCGTGCAGCGCCCAATAAACTGATCAACAGACCCACGCACGCACCTAATAATAAGTTGATCAACAGATCCACTCGCGCACAGACGCACCAACCGATTAATAGACCCACGCGCGCACAGCCGCATCAACCGATCAACTGACCCACGCGCGCACAGCCGCATCAACCGTTCAACAGACTCACGCGCGCACTGCCCAATAAATTGATCGGCGAGCGATGCACAACGACCTCTGAAGCTATGCATGCAGTAGGTTTAGTATTCTAGTAGGCCTATTTCAATTCATATCCGTTATTCGTCCGACATCAGAGTTGTAATACGTTCGAGCCTGCTACTTGCAGTACTTGGTTAAATTAATGACTTAGCACAGTAACAGGCTAACAGCATTCCCGTAAACAGAAGTTGAGCCCAATGAACAATTAAGTGACTTCTATATTTTGTTATGAATATAATTATTGTAGTCATGATGTCACGGAACGCAATCAACGCTGCCATGAGCAGGTTAATTAATTATTCAACACAGTTAGGTCTGGGTCCAGGATGGTCGTGTGGTCGAACTGATAGAGCAACGACCGATGGTGCAGCGCCCTCGGGCCTTGGCTGAGAGCGATTTACAGCTCTCGCGTCGATATTTGGTATGTAAACGAACGACAAACTATTGCATTCAATCCCTCGCTCGGCCGCTCTCATTCTCACCTCGAATGGGAAGCTCTGTAGTGGTATAAATGCGCTATAAAAGGAGGTCAGGGCGTTGGTTGTTGGCCGATAAAAGCAATGAAAAGCGATGGTTGTTGGCCGATAATAGCAATAAAAAGCGATGGTTGTTGGCCGATAAAAGCAATAAAAAGCGATGGTTGTTGGCCGATAAAAGCAATAAAAAGCGATGGTTGTTGGCCGATAAAAGCAATAAAAAGCGGACATCAGTTAAAAACGTAACGTTGAGGTTGAGCACGACCGTTAATTAGTTCCTTGCCGTGAAATGAGCGCTGTGGTCCTACTGCTGCGTAATACATTGCTTATAGAATATTAATAAAGTACCTTGTTCATCAAGAAAAGTAATTTATGACTTATTAATTATTGTACTACTAATTATTGTACTATTGTACAGATTATAGTACTTTTGTTGACATCGTATAATAGGGGTTATTCATACAGGACGTCCTTAGACTGACCTACTTGGGTATTTTCTTCCACGGACTCCTCTGGTCTGCCTCTAGCATCAAATCCACTGGCGTTCGGAAGCCGGAGGAGTGAGTCGCCTATAGGCTCCATTTCCATAGGGGCAACATTTGAACGGATGAAAAAGGAAAAGAAAGCATTTTGCCCTCAACCTCACTTGCTTTCATTTTGCCCTCAATCAATCCCTTTATAATGGAGAAAATTAGAATGTCCCGAAAGTACTGGGGCGAAAGTGTATCATCGCTCGAGGTCCTAGAACCTAGTCCCAGCTAGGCATCATATTTTCGTGCTTTTTCTATATCCAGTATAGGCCTCAATTATACTAGGCTAGGCCTAATATTCGGCTTCATATATGCACGATATGCTATGGGATACGCCCTCAGCGACTTCTGTCTGTTTTCGTTCAAACATTGTGACTGACCATTTTCGGCAACAGATAAGCGAAGAAAGATGTTGACGTTTATCGATTGATTCGTTTCGTGTCATAGGAGATTCTTGGAATTAAGCGATAGGAACGACGTGTGTTCTCTTTGCTTTTCCACTGGCAGGCAGATCAGAGTCACGTCAAAGCGTAAGCGCCTTGCGGTATCCTCAACTGTCTCCCCTCTCTGAGGCTCTGGTATTCCGAAAATTTTAGATTCCTTCTTCATCACTGCCAATCACACGCCACAAGCTATCTGAGGCTCCTCTAACTATGGCCCCAAGCAGCAATATTTCTGATCTACGGCTGGTCTAAACAAATTTACGTCTGGTTTTTCGGCTAGCGGAAAAACCGAGTGAGCTACTTTTAAGGCGATAAATACGCATGTAAGATTGCAATTCCGGAAATTCTGGTATTTTCTAAATTCCGAAGTTCTAGAATTTTTTAAACACGAATTCCGGAATTTCAGAATTTAAATAATTTGTCTGAATGGCAGTTGTTAACGTTATTATTATCATTCTTCATGGAGCACACGATGCACTTTATTTTATTTACATGTAAGTATAGGCCTAGCTATATTTCATGTGTGATGGGGGCCTATATATGACCGAATAAATGCGCTGTAAGATTTCTGAACTGTGCGCAATAAGATTCTCGTACTTTTCTCAATTTCTAATGATGAGGAGTCTGTTGACAATATTTTTTTATTGAACACCAAGCAGGCACAGTGTGTTGAAGCTGAACGGGCCTTTTCTGCTGTCGGTGTTATCTACTCCAGGTGGCGAACCCATCTCGGCCATAAAACCTTGTAGTCATTGTGCTTCTTCCTTTCACAAATTGCAGAAGCATGCGTGAATCAATAAGGATTCAATAACACTCTGGACTGTGGTCTCTGTTCTTTAAGTTAGTAAATCTTTATCTATATCTTTCACCATTGTCACTGACTATTGACTTTGTGATACCGTCGATAATACTTCCGTAGGTAGTTAGGTATAGGCTCAGACCAGTCAAAGAGACATAAAAATTGTAGTCGAATTTGTTCTGCTACGTTGAAAATCGACAGTAATGAGTCGGTCAATACGTTGCTAATGGCAATTCCGGAATAACCGAGAAAATCCCGAAATTCCGGGAAAAGATTATGGTCCGGTAATGCAATCTCTATGCGCATGTGACAAAAAAACTTCTATTCCCAAACATATGGATGCAGCAAAAAGCAATGAACATTGGAAAATATATAATGTTCATAAAACATTTATGAAAATATTGGGGGGATATTGACAATTCCATCCCCTCCAAGTGAAATTTCAGAGGGGACCGTCAACCCTGCCACCACTAAGTCTCTGCCAGTGCAGTCGCAAGAAAGTCTATTGTAAACAATATAATCCAATGCACCTTTAAGCTTAACTGTAATTTTGACATCTCGATATTAGAAATGGCAACACCGTAAAAAATGTAACATCAAATATAAAACCGGAAGTAGAATGGGAAATATAATTGTAACTTAAATACGCAACATACGCCTACATGTAAAGAACAATAATTATTATTGACAACCATACGTAGCCTGCTGGCGTCGGCACTCACTGCTCATTGCGTGCCAATTATAGGCCTAAACTAGCAAGTCAGCGTGCTGACTTTATAATCATAGCAGTATACTTACGTTCACGTGTTTTAAATGAACTTTTCTCAGGCGGCCAGCCGCAAATAAATTTCAACAACTTTTCAGCTAAAGCGAAAATGTCCGGCAGTTTCTCGGCTTGCAGAAAATATTTCGTCGATCACTTTGGCTATACCCATAGTCCTATCTATTACCCTTGGCCTTGACATTTCATATATCTTCCAACTCATACCTCCGCCTTCCCTCTCTCTCATGATATTATCCCATTTAGGCTTAAGCTACATTAAACACCGCACTCTATACCGCACCGATAAATATCGCGCGCACATAACCGCTGCGCTAATTGGTGCGTGTTGTTCATTACCGCGACGATCATAGCCGCGAGGATGTGATACCTTGATGTTAATGATCAGCAAGTAGTGTTGATTACCATGAAGCAGTTCGAATTGTTAAAATTAACATGTAGGGCGTCGTACCCTTTAGCCTTTGGACAATCCCGCTGATTCGACGCATCCTCGTGAATAATCTAGTGCCCTGCGCATGGCTTTCGCGTGGCGTCTTAGAAATGAGCTGATTATAATTCTTCCTGTTTCGTTTTTACCAACGCAGTCAATGCTGCAGTTGTCTTATGGACGGGAGAGTCAGACGCGCGCGGGTTGAACGGTTGCCAGCTAGTCAGCAAAAGGCTATGCATACGAATATTAATTGCTCGTCCTCAATAGACTCATTTGCTGCTTCTGATGCAGCGGACTGTTAGAGTCGGACTGTTAGAGTTGGACTGTTAGAGTCGAGTTGTTGGAGTCGTGCTGTTTGAGTCGTCCTTGCGGTTAGAGTCGAGCTGTTAGAGTCGTGCTGTTAGAATCATGCTGTCAGAGTCGTTTTGTTAGTGTCGTGCTGTTAGAGTTGTGCTGTAGAGTCGTGCTATACGATAAGCTGTCAATTTTGCTTCAACCGTTTGATGCAGTTTGCGTAATGTAAAGCGGCGCATTGCAGCAAGTATGTCCTCCTCGTTGAACTTAGCAGCGGACAAAGTAAGTAATTTTACCGCTGGTAATTGTCTCTTCGCTGGTACGTAGTTCTGAGATTGGAGGATCGGTTGTTGGTTGTTTAAATGAGTGTTTGATGGAAGTTGTTGTTGCTGTCAGGTATGCCTACCATTAGGGCTAAGTTACAAATTAGAATTACAGTAGTAAGAATCAGTGTTTGTGTTTGTCCCGTGATGGTTTAACCCCACTCCTCCTATATACGTTCTTCTAATCGTCTCAGCTTACACGTAGCAGCTGAAAAGATCTTAGGGCCTAGTATCTGAAATATCTTAAGTCACTTGAAGTCAGTCGTTTCATGTCAAGCATATTCAGAGGCGTTTACACCATAGAAACCTTGGAGCAAATGTTCCATCCTAGAAATGTAGTGGGGGGAGGAGGGGGAAGAAATCTCATTGAAAAATAAATTGGGGAGAGTTAATTATCTAAAATCTTATTGCATTGAAACTCTTATTATTTGCAGTTGAGCCATTCTACAGTCTAAATGTGTGTACCATTAACTTGGTTGCATCTATTATTCATCATTGAATAATATTAGTCCATTCGTCAGTCAAATTGGGGGAGGGAGAGTTGCTCCAATGCCCTGGGGGACTATATTTGTTGCTCCAATGACACAAGGGAAATGGGGGTTCGACGCCCCTGAGCATATTATCAACATTATTAGATTTTGGCTTACATTGGTCTACTTTTGGAAACCTGTAAAAATATACCTATGCTTTTTTTACATTAAAACACTGAAAAGAATAATTGTAAAAATTAAGATTGACGGCGGTAATAAGAATTAGCGATTAGTTTTAAAGTACAAGAATAATTGAAGTAATGATAGATTGGAAATCTATCATCTTGGCATCCCAAATTATGCATCAATATATCTTGATGACATCATGTGTAAACTGAATCAACGTTAGCACAATGTCACGTTAGGACGGTGGAATGAGAATTGATCAGGATTTAATCATGGTATGGAAATTCTCTATTGGTATGCATTCACACAGTTCCATTCCGTGATTATGATAATGACGATGATGGCGGTGGTGTTGATGTTGATGTTGATGATGATGATGATGATGATGATGATGATGATGATGATGATGATGATGATGATGATGATGATGATGATGATGATGATGATGATGATGATGATGATGATGATGATGATGATGATGATGATGATGATGATGATGATGATGATGATGATGATGATGATGATGATGATGATGATGATGATGATGATGATGATGATGATGATGATGATGATGATGATGATGATGATGATGATGATGATGATGATGATGATGATATATATATATATATATATATATATATATATATATATATATAGATGATGATGGTGGTGTTGGTGGTGGTGGTGGTGGTGGTGGTGGTAATGATGATGATGGTGGTGGTGGTGGTGATGATGATGATGATGATGATGATGATGATGATGATGATGATGATGATGGTGGTGGTGGTGGTGGTGGTGGTGGTGGTGGTGGTGGTGGTGGTGGTAATGATGATGATGGTGGTGGTGGTGGTGATGATGATGATGATGACGACGACGACGACGATGATGATGATGGTGATGATGATGAAGATGATGACGACGATGTAGATGATGATGATGATCATCATCATCATCATCATCATCATCAACACCACCACCACCGCCATGACGATGACGGTGACGGTGAGGATGATGACGAAGACCATGTCAGAAAGGCTGCCATTAAATAAACAATGTGCACTTACAGACAAGCTTAACTTGTAAGTGATTTTTTGTCTTGGTTCAACGTATAGATCATTTGTTGCCTCTAAGCCATGGTTCATCTACGGGATGGCGTGTCGTCCAACCATTTAGTTGGTGTAACACTCATTAAAATGAGCAGTGGTGATGAAGGGAGGCTCTCGCCCCATTACTTCGTTGAAAAATTAGCTGGGCCAAGACCATACATTCAGTCACTATAGAAAAAGTGCGCAGTTACATTGAAGCAGCAGTTTTGCATTTTTTTAAATTGTCAAACAAAGCAGTCATCAAAAGATGTTTCTTTGTATCATTGTCGGAAACCTGTATGCTCGTCCTTCGACAGATAGGAAACTTGGCGGATATATTATGCTGGAAGACAGAGCTAAAGCTAGAGGGCCTATTCATATAGGTAAACACTCATAATAGTATGCATTTAACCTATCTTCTGATCATTCCTCAGTTTTATTCAGTTTAAGTACAAAGGAACATTAACAAGGAAATGTTGTCTTGCACAATAAAAGGCAAGTCTGCATCTCCTCTCAAATTGTATAAACTTGGCAAGTCTATAATCTGCAGTCATATTGTACAAACCTGGCAAAATTGCACCATCTATCATATTGTACAAGCTAGGCTTTATCTGGTTTCAAATTGTACTGCACACTTGGTTACAAACCTGCACCTGCAGTTCATATTGATAAACGTGTTTACCATTGCATTTCTTGTTCTTATAACCTCTGGGTTGTGATAGCAGCTGCTGCGGTTGCCATCTCCATACCTGATTTTTGTTGTCAGCCAGCTCTTACGTTTCATCTCGGTCGATGTTTTCCCGACATGATTGAGTAGGTGTTTTGATGTGGAATTGTAATATTTTCTTCGTGTCTTGGCTTTATTTGACATTTCAGACGATCGCTAGTGAATACAAAATACAGTGAAAGGGTTTCGTTGCCGTTGCTGCAAATGTAGTAACATGACCTCCCATTGATGATGAGAGTATATATCTGTAGCAAATGCAATAGCTTGTCATGCGCTTGTCATTTCGCCGTGTTGACGAAATCGATTGCAAGACATAATACAACGCTGTGTGAACACTTTGCTCGACCAAATATTGCAAGTAAATTAATCAGACTTCTCTCATTTTTTGGTATGGGGAAGCTGCATACTTGATTAGTTTGCGGGTCTGGGATGGACCTGATGCCATCGATAAAGTAGTCGAGCACGAATCATAAGTGGATCACGTTGCTTCGCTCATTTGCATATAGAAGGAGTCGTATTGACAACAGTTATGATGATATATGATTTCCTATCTGGTTTTTATCCAATATCAAGTTGTTGAAACCGAAAGAACTGCTTTTTGGCAGTGTTAGCTGCACATTGCTTGGTTTCAGCTGTCATAATGTTGGTGGACTAATCATTTATAAATTCATTCATTCATTCCTACAGGGATGTCGCAGGTCTGGTCTGCCACAGAGCCTTGACTAATGTTCTTACAAGTTGATAATAAAAGTTCAATTTGTCAGCTTTCAATGCATATGAAAGAATTAAAACTGTTGTACTAACAGCATTTACAAGGAAACGCTATAGAATGATCTAAACATGAATTTAAATCAATTTATTGCCATTTATATCATTTCCCTTGGTCCTGTGCTATAATACTATATGAAGCAAGTTTCTATCTAAAACATAGGAGACTGTTTGGTTGAAGAATACCAGAAAAATATACTAAGAATCATGGAGTATAAATTTCGCCTCTGAATAGGTTTCTTGAAGGGGCGCTATATAAAGGCTTAAACTTTTAAATTATTGAATTAAATGAATGTGGATTATATATGGTTGACGCAGAGTCAAGAATATGTTAATGAAATTAATTAATTTCCTGCAATTTATGATGGCCTGCTGCTGATAAAGCAACTGCGCCCTAAGGGTCTGACAGACATAATTAATTAATTATACAAATTTAAGGTGACTGGGAATCGCTGATGAAGACTCATCATTTACGTGAGTCTGAGCGTAATTCTGATTAATTACACATTCTAATAAACATCATGCATGTAAAGTCGCATTTGAAAGAAATACGAGACTGGAATAATCCAGATTATAATCAATCCTTTGAGACATCAGGTACATATTTGAAGACGACGAAGATTGCTGTGGGGAAAACATAATTATTATTTACCCTTGATGGATAGGAGAAAATGTTTGTCTTCAACTTTATATATACTTTGTAAACTGCTATAAGCTAGGGTTTGTAACAAATCTTTTGCTGAAGAGGAAGTCAATGCAAGGACTTAAATACAGAGGTTACTAACTGATATTTAGATATATCAGTAATGGCTCTGACCAAAGAGTTCTTAGGCTCTGAGCTATGCAATTTCTGTATAATTTGACTTTGGACTAACAGCAGGAAGAAAGTGAGCGTGATCAATTTTTTGTCAGAGGTCGCCTTGATGACATGAGATCAAAGCACCTGATCCTGCATGAGCGATGACTCATAAATACACAATTAATGATGCGGTAGAGTTGAAACGCTGCATAGGAGAGTATCGTCTAGTCGTCGTCTTGAGCAACTGTCCTTCAACTGGCTATGACGCTTGGTTACGACGGGTGGTGACGCTAGTGAGGAGTTTGAATCAATAACCAGCTCCTCATATTTTATTTGTAGGTTGAAGCCTGTAATAATTATGACATACTGATCGCCGGCCATGTGTCTTGTTCGCAACAATAGACCTTACAGCAGCTGCAGTAGAAGCCAACTAATTTGAGATGTGTTTGTTTTACTATGACCCTAAGGTCCACAGATCAGTTTTAGATCAGCCAAAGTAGTTTCCAACGCAAATGATTCAATTTGTGTGCATGATGAAAGGAATTAGACAACATCCATGTAAAAATTTGAATTACACAAACCTCGGTCTATCAATCTGGCAATTACCTTCGATGTTCAGATAATAACTGTTCAATGAAACGTTGATTTCGTAGTATGGGTCAGCTGCGACTTATTAATTATTTATAAACATGGTATGGCTCAATCAAGACGTGGTACTGCCTAATTAAGCCTTGGTAGTGCCTTTAATTTACGCCATTAATTTCCTTGTTATGAACGTCTTTATCGTAACGTGTTTTGCTCTTCCGTTAATAGGAAGCATGATGATTCTTTGATCAGAAATTGCTTTTGAATGTGTCGTCTATTCCATAGTTTGCATTGGTGATTGATGTGTGAACATTGTCCTTCCTGTCTCAGCTTAATATGAGATTCATAGCATGACCAAATAGCGGCAATGCTGTGGAATGGAAAATCATGAGCATGACAGGATGTTGACTGTAGGCTATGCATGATAGAATGTTACACGAAGAGCAGATGGCCATGTACGCTTTTACGAGCGTTGTGAAACTACGCCACTGCTCGCACTATGACAGTGCCAGTCAAAAGTATTAATAAAGAAGGAGGGCGACGGTAATGATTTATTTTATCACAAAACTGAAGCTACCTACGAGCGTTGTGTTAGAAGTAGGCCTACTTACAATGCAGGTCTGTATCTCTGGCGACCGAATCAAAGAAAACGAAACATCAAGCCCCTTTTATCTTTCTGTTTGCGTGATGGGAGGAATTTATTTGAAAAGGACAATGACGTAACATGTGACGTGTGACCAGTGTTTATGGCCGAAGAGAGCAATCACAACATTTAATAGGCCCATAATAATCATTAAAAATCTGAGAATTTAACCCCAAGATGCTTAATGCAAACAGAAGAAACTTCTGTTTCGGTGGAGCCTCATGCAATTACTTAGTCAAGAATAATGGGACTTACAGGTGCAGCAACAGCATGTGGTTAGTTGCGTCTACGAGAGATGCAGAGCATCTTCTTCTTCTTCGTATTCTTGTTTTAAGCCTCTTTCAAGGAAGAAGTCAATGAAGAAGCTAAACACCGCTTAATTCATTTCATTTTATGGAGAGAGTATGAAATTCTCAATCATGCTGCTTGTGAAATGCTTCAAGTTGATAAAAACGAGAGAAGATCTAGTGGATATATGAGGCAGTTGATCAAATTTCTTCTGATCTGCCTCCCATGCTTAGCCTTTGAGGAGTATTTAATATTGACATTTCATCGTAATGAAATCATTTCACGGCTCTGATTCCAAGCTTGTGAACGAGCTGCGTTTGTTTTAATATCCTGGGTGCTTAAGATGCAAGCCTTTGGCCTACCTCTACCACTCAGCAGCTTATGACGTAATGGGGACGCCTTGCATGGCTGCCGAAGGTACAATTAGACCCCTGTAATAACTTGTTATCATTCGTTTATACCATGTTTATAATCATACTGTGCTTTGTCTGCAATTTGAAATTAAACAATTATTATTATTATTATTATTATTATTATTATTATTATTATTATTATTACTATTGTCATTGTCATCGCCATCAGCATCAGCATCATCATCGTCGTCGTCGTCGTCATCATCACCATCATCAACGTCATCATCATTATAAAAGTAGCCATTAGGTGAACAGTTTCCACAGACCGGATCTATCGGTACACTTATCTGTTATAAGCCTAATCATTGCTTTCAGGCACAATGGGTCTTTGCCCAGGACATTATGCAGATGTTATTTATTGCCATAAGAAACTGAGTGTCTCCTTTACATATCCCATTTCTAGAGAAACTTGGAGCATTCATTTGAGGAATTGAGTGTTCCCAATGCAGTAATCTGATATGAATTATTTAATCATTATATATATATATATATATATATATGTGCGTGTGTGTATGTATGAATGTATGTGTGCGTGAGTGTGTGTGGTCTAATGTGCTGGACAGATAACACAAATGAGGAGTTGCGCTGACGTTGAGGAGAGCACTGGACTAAGAGTTGACCAAGGACAAAGGAGAACGTTTGTTCCTACCAATCTCTGTCAAATGGCCTCCGTCAAGAGCAGATAATGAATCTAATGGAGAGCGTGTAACTTCGAACCACTCTGGAATCGGAAGCGGTTCAAGGACCATGAGTGTGGAGTTCGGAATCCAGCTTCCTATGCTTCTCAATTGTTGTTGTTCGTCTGTGTCAACCTCTTAAGTAACAGTTGCTTTATTAGCATCAGGCAACCATAAAATTGCAGGAAATTAATCCCTTTCATTATTCTTGACTATGCATCCACCCCAACCGGAGAAGATAATCCATGATTCCCAGTAACTTTGCCAGGTATTATTCTCTTTAATGAGACAGTCGCCTATGCTTTAGATTGAAACATTCTTGAAATAGCAATACCGCATATAAACAAATGAATATAGATATGTGACATTGTTAATATAATTGTTAATAAAATTGTTAATAAAATTGTTAATAAAATTATTAATTAAATTGCTAATTAAACTGTTAATTAAATTGTTAATTAAATTGTTAATTAAATTGTTAATTAAATTGTTAATTAAATTGTTAATTAAATTGTTAATTAAATTGTTAATTAAATTGTTAATTAAATTGCTTGACGAAAATCTATAAATAAACGACCCCAGAGGCGTCAATCCCCTCTGAGTGATGGAGGCAAAAGCCCAGGTCCCAAGGGTCAGGAAGGCAAGATATTCCCCTAAGACTCAAAAAACAACCCGCTACCTGAAGTTGGAGGCATTTGCCTCCGGACCCCTCCCCTGTCTGGACGCCTCTGTTCGACCTGGGTATTCTAAGTTGATGATTTCCACTTCTCTAGATGTTGGATTTTTATCAGACGTTTTTGTTTATTTTAGAAGTTTTTTAATGGCTTTACGAATGAGACATCGTCACGGCACAACCAAACAATCCAGACAAACAGTCGAATGGTTGACATCATTCCTGTCATTCTTGTCTTTTACCCGATGATCTTTATCATCGGAAGCGTCGGAAATCTGCTCGTCATCTACATCATCGGACGTTTCTCCGAGGTCCGCGTTCAGTCCGTGGCCAACTACTACATATGGAATCTGGCCTTCGCAGATCTCTTCCTGATCTGCACCCTACCGTTCACCTGCTATGCTTCCTACGCTGGGAACTGGCCGTTTGGAGACGGGGCCTGCAAGCTCTCCTTCGTCATACGCGAGGGCAACAAATTTGTCGGCGTCTACACCCTCGTTGCGCTGTCCCTGGATCGCTATACGGCCAGCTACTACAGCCTGAACAATCTGAGGACATTGTCGGTGGGAAAAGGGGTTTGTACGTCAGTGTGGATCTGTTCGATCCTGCTGACAACCCCTTACTGGCTCTATGCACGGACGGTGGCCACCCAGCCCGACTTCCGCGCCTGTAGACTGATGTGGCCGGTGCCAAAGCAAGAGGGAACAGTTACGATAAGGTCGTGGACCTATTTCCAGTTCTTCGTGAATTTTCTTCTGCCCTTCTGGGTGATATTTGTGACATACGTGGCGCTCGGTGTCCGCCTTCGCATGATGCTCAGCCGAGGTTCGAGGCTGGCGGTGAAGCGTCCGGGTCGCATGATGACCCACATGACCATCATTGTTTCGCTGACTTTCCTCTTCACTCAACTACCCTACTACGTCATGGAACTGGTGAATCATGCAAAGGGAGAGGAACACAGGATGCGGAGGCTGCAGCAGATCTCAAAGAACGAAATACGGACCTTCGTGATGTTGACGGCTTGTGCGAATTTCCTCATTTTCGTGTCCAGCTGCTGCAATCCAATTATCTATGGTCTGCTTAACAAAAACTACAGTAAGTATGTGGAGTACCAAGTATTTAAGTTAATTGTGAATCCTTATTAACCCCATTATATATGTCTGTCATAATGTAATGTAATCTTCTAAAAATTTCTCAGCGCCCACAAAAGCGACGTCAGGGAGATCAGCTTAACCACCGGCGCTATACCAAATCAATAGCCAAGCCGTAGTTTCGTTCCGGTGCATGCCAGATCGAATTCTGGGATGGCAAGTCGAGTGCACTTGAAGTTGCTTGTGTGTAGTCTATTATGTAGTCTGTGCATTTGTATCATGTAATGTAATGTTCTCCTGTATGCAGTCTATTATTCTGTATTATGTATCATATACAAGCACACACACACACATATATATATATATATACATATATATATACATATATATATACGCATGTTCTTGAAGTAAGCGGTTTATCACTGGTGTCAAGCGTCTACCAGATGTTCAGCAGTTTGCCTGTGCACTGTGCAACCTATATTTCAATTACAGCAGAAGTCAAATTTACGACAGAAGCAATTGCCTTGCCGTCCCTCGCGGCAGTAATTCGTTTGAACAAAAGACAAAATTCAATAATTTTTGAAAGCAGTAATAGATGAAAGATGGAAGTTGCAGATCTCTGGGATATCCGAAGGAGCTAAAGACAAATGGATGCAATGTCCGTGGGGAAGAATCGTGCACTCAAAGCCTGAAGATGTAAAGCTGCATAAAGGCACAAAACATTTTCATCTGAAGTCATTTTGTTCTGTGATCCATCATAAAGCTATATTTCAATCAGTACCTTCAAGAAGTTCTTAACTCATTGACAACTATAGAGTGTGCTAAATAAAACTACAAAGACAGTACAACTCGTTGTAAAGTGTTAAAGGGCTAAAGGGGTTTAGTATAATATTCAGACACATAGGCCTATGTTAATTATAAACTGTGATAGGCTTACCCGTATACATAGTCTATAACACAGTGTTGCCACTCAGCTGAACTATTATAAGGGTGGCCCTACTTAATGGGAATTTCGACCCTTCTGGGCTCCCCATTTGCTACCTGCTGCTTATCATGTTATGATGTGGACATGATACTTTTGTAAAATGATGGGCGCAAATAAAATTATTTTGATTTTGATATCTAATATTCAAATTCAAGATTTATATTCAGACACAATGCTGATATTCAGAAACATATCGTTCATGATTGCAATATATAATTAAGGCTGAGAATAAATTGAATTTAAATTTGCTTAGGCCTTTAGGCCTATATTTGTCTCAGAGATAAAGTCATAGGCCGCTCGGTGACCCACAAAAGCGCGCAGGGCAAAAGCGAGCCGACATAAGCGCGCCGATAATTTACGCACAGGGAAAAACGTGCAATGACAAAAGCGCGCAGCTCACACTATTTTTTAAAATTGTTTTATTGAGACAAGTAAACAAGTGTGAAGCGATCTAAATTGTTATAGCGCTAGGCCTATACTTAAATCTATTATAGGCAATATTCTGCCCAATTAAACTGTAATTGGACGTTAATTGAGATTTCAGTGGCACACTTCATTCAAGCAATTCTACCGTGCTCACTAGAATTTCTGACAGGAACTTTTTTTCTGATATGCAAATAAATTTGCTAATTATTCGTTTCAAATCAACTGTAATTGGACGCTAATTGCAATGTAATTCGCAGATATCTGTGAAATTATGGTAGAAGCCGTATAAATCTCGAAATATGCGGTACGTTTTTTACCACTAACAAACATTGTGAATTATATATTTCTACAACGCTGCGCGCTTATGACTTGGGCCCATATGTCGCGGTTCTTTGCTCGCTTATGTCGGCTCGCTTATGTTGGCGCGCTTTTTTGCCCTGCACGCTTTTGTTACGGCGCAAGGCCGGCCATATGATGTTACGTATAGGCGACTGACCTTAACCTACAACTGTCTATTATCCTTATTAGCAATTTAGCAGTCTGATCTCAGCCACAAGGACTGATGATGCCTGTCTTGAAAGGAGACACCATGCCACCATAGGAAGTGCCAGGAATTATTACTCTTTGACACCCACACTGATCTGCTTCTTTTATTGGGTGCTGATTGAGTGTCACCATCGGAATAAGAATCTTCCGTTCATACGTTGTCTGTAGCTGAATGGATGGAGAGAGTAACCCATTAAGAGTAGATTGGGGACTACGGGTCTGAACCCCCACTCAGGCGGTCAGTGTGTAGAGACCCAGAGCAAGTACTTCATGTACATTTTTTATGCACCATGGAGGTTCAGTGGTATGGCCATGTGCGTGTGTGGTTGCGTTTGTGCGCTTTTGAACTTTCGAAGTGCAGCTGTTATCTTTTGTAGTATATTAATTGGTGCACCAAATAGTCTCGGCATGGAGTCCAGACATTTCATTGCTACATCACACAAACACTATTTCACTGCATACATGCAACACTAGTCACTGATGATCCTTGCTAATATTAGCGTAATAAACAGTTGCAGGTTGAAACTATTGATTGATTTTTTTAATGATACCGTTCCATATCGAAGATGATTTGATGTCGCCCTCCTCCTTTCTCCAGGCTTTGGACTGGCACTCTCAAAGTCCAAACACTATCATAGTCCAAACTAGTCACTCGTGTAGCATCTTGTAACCGGCCGGTAGCTAGTTATAGCCATCTAGTGATATTTATTGGGTGTCAGCAGTAGATTGTGACCAGGCAGTAGCTTATATGATCACCAGTCATTTGTGATAATCAGCCAATTTTGTGTTGGTTCGCTCAAAGCGAAAATCAAATCAGAGACGTTTTCTGTGCCAGCATATGCACTGCTAAATGTTGTTACGAACGACAATTTACATCAGTTAGCAGAACAATGCAGCACAGTAAGCTGGTAGAGTGACAAGCGGTCTACCCATGTGCGCTGGTGGAACCTATAAACAAATTCCTGAGGACAAACAGCTTACAAAATGGCATAGATGCTCAGCATCTCTGAGGTAAGCTGCGTCGATTGAGTATAGCGGCCAGCTAGTTTATCACTGCGACCAGTTAATCCTCTGCGGTCAGTAAATAGGTCTACTCTGGTCAGTTTGTCCATCCTACTCGGCCTTCTGCTTTCCTGCCAGTTCGCAGTTGCTCCTTTACTCCTTCTAACTGTATTTGTGGTTCTTCATCAGTGGTTGAGGCTTCTATCTTACGTACTCTTTCCATCCTGTATTATGCCGATGTAACAATTGCCTCCAATCTTTTGTCCACCTCTCTCATGGTCCATGCTTCATGATGCTTGTACTTGATAAAGAACCCCACTCTTCTATAGGCTGATAATTTGACTATGGCCAGTCAATCGACATGCTGGTGGTGAATGCTGGTGTTGGTAAGAAACTGTTCCTCACGTGGACTGTGTGCCTGGTATCATCTTAACAGTTATCAATCAATCAATCAATCAATCAGTCAGTCAGTCTGTCTATATATATATCTATCTAATTAATCAGTCAATCAATGAATCAATCAATCAACGAATCAATCAATCAATCAAATAATCAATCAAAGCAGCTTTATATAGCACCTTTAGCCCTCTAACGATGAGCTGCCTGGTGCCCAGTCACTTTTAGTCAAAACTCATTGTTAACATGCTAAGCAATTCCTAAACGTACTACTGTTCTATAATCTTTCACGTGATTTGTTCTTGAGTTATGCTACCGAATGTAGAAATGGCCAAGCAATGGAACCTAAATAATCAAACATACACAGAGACTCACACACACACACACACACACACACACACACACACACACACACACACACAGACCTGCATATGATACCGCTGCTGTCTATTGATCGCTGATCAGTTTACTACAGTTCAGTTAGCGTTCAGATTTGTTGGTGCTTTGCCATTCATTGACCTCGCCAAAAGTAAAGGTTAATCCTCGTTTCTGTATGCTGGGGTTGCTCTGATGAATCCAAGACCGTGTTCCATCTCTACTCTCGCTTTGCAATTACTATTGAATATTTGGGCAAATATCATAAATTGGCAGATATCTGGGGAAGCAAGGCAAATAACTGGTTGTAAGGTAAAACTATTTACCTACTTATCTGCTTATCACCAGTATTTCCCTCCTCCTCCTCCTCCTCCTCCTCGTCCTCCTCCTCTTCCTGCTCTTCCTTATCCTCCTCTTTCTGTTCGCTGAGCGTCTGAATATAAAGCGTCTGGCATGCAGCGGAGGTGGCTCGTGGTCTGATGAATGAAGTTCGGTCGCTGGTCCGTCCGGTCGTCGCTTGATCACTGTCTTCTATCTTGGCAACCACTAAATTCTCCAACACAGCGCTTCATGAGGTACATGTATGTACATGCGCTGGGCTCAACGACGGTGGTTTGGTCGGTGTCAAAGAAGTCGACCAGAGTCATAACGTTTAAGAACACCCCAGGTGGCGCTTCAGTCGGTCGGTCGGTTTGCTCGTTTACATTATTTTACTCCTCTCTTGCCTCAATTGTTGCTTTTAAACTTGATGACTGAGAGAAGATATTATTGCCGTGTGAATTGATTTAGATAGCTGCATTTGGTTGTCACAACATGTTTCCAATCTGTTGTGCCTCGCTTCAGGCTTATGTCCCAGTTGCTGCATATCCATTTTTACACAACTGGATGGCATACTGCAGTTTACCCTTAGGCACATACATCACACATGAATTCATTACCAGACATACATACATATATACACGGGACTCATGTATGTAAAAATTGCCCAGTTGCAATCTTTAAATGCATACATTTGTTCACATACGTACATATATTATACATACATACATACATACATACATACATACATACATACATACATACATGCATGCATGCATACATACATACATACATACATACATACATACATACATACATGCATGCATGCATACATACATACATACATACATACATACATACATACATACATACATACATACATACATACATACATACATACATACATACATGCATACATACATACACACATTCGTTCAGCTAAATATTTCTATAATCGCCCCCCCCCTCAAGAAGCCGAACCACGGCAATACAAATCAGTTTTAACTTATAAAACAAGGTGCTTTACTCCTCGCATCTCTAATAGCCACATTAGGAAATCTTGGTTTGTAGATAGACCGAATAGTTTTATATATGTATGCATATACGTATGACCATTTATGCAGCGCCACACAAGAACGTTATTGTTGCCCCATGTGACATGTCATTTTTGTGAGATGATGTTGAAAGGCACAATTATCGGTCCACAACATCAGAAACTACGAGAAGCACTGAATTGGAAAACGTTTGGTGATACAGCCAAGTTATGTTGCCTTTCAGAGAAAGAGCTACTGTCTCTGACTTGCACCAATTGTTTGAAGAAACTAAACTAACAAATTGTACAAAAGTGAATTGCAAAAGGTTAATAAAGCAGATTTGTGTTACCGAATTTCTTTTCTAAAGTTATTTTCAGGGATGGTGATGGTAACCTTTGCGCAAAACAGGCGTTGTTGTCGATGCCCTTTCGCCTTGCAGCCTCATTAATCCAGATTTCAGAATAATCGGAAGCCATTTTCTTATAATAATCTAACTGGAAATTCATACCACTCTATGGCTTTTTTTGGTCGGTTGACATGCAAAGCGGTTAAGCTGTGTGTCGCTTCCTGGTTTTGTGTTTATGGTTTCAATTCTGATGTTAATTTATTTCAAGCCCCAAACAAGCTGTTGAATACTGTTGTAATGTATGCACTTGAATCAGCTAGTGATTCAATAAATAAATAAATTTAACAGAAAAGAAAAAAAAGACATTTAACATTCTCATGACTGTAGGCCCGCCTGCACTATCCGAAAGTATAGCATTGTTATGAGAGGAAACTTTTTATCATTGTTGTTTTTATTACTATTATCATTATTTTTACTGTTATTATAATTTTTTACGGTCCTAAAATTCATGCATTCGTGCATTTTCTTGAATATGCTGATTGTGTTTTTCACTGCAAAACTTATCCTCTCCATCTCCCCAGAAATCTGTGTAAGGCTGTGGGCACCCATGCATTCATCCACTCAAGCGTATACATGTATATAGGCCTACCTCTGGCCATATATATATATATATATATTATATCTTTTGTGTGCCTTGCAAATTGTCTAGGTCAATCTATTGCATGATCCAATATTGACCATATTTTAGGAAAACTGCTTCAATCTGAGTTGCAGCATATCCATTGCATTTTATTTTATGATATCCAAATTAAAACACTTGATCGGTGCATGAAATCTACACCTCTCAAATCGTCAACAATTGGCAGGAAAATGTAGGCCTTACATTTAATTAATAGATTCAGCTTATCATGAGACTAGGCATTGACAAAATGTGTCAACATTACTGCTAAATCCAACAGTCTCTGGATTTGCAACATAGTAGATGCCAAACTCCTTTTCTCCATTTTATACAACCCTAAACGTCCATCCATCCATCCCTTCATCCATCCCTCCATCCATCCCTCCATCCATCCCTCCATCCATCTCTCCATCCATCCCTCCATCCATCCCTCCAGCCATCCCTCCATCCATCCATCCATCCATCCATCCATCCCTCCATCCATCTATCCATCCATCCATCCATCCCTCCATCCATCCATCCATCCATCCCTCCATCCATCCATCCATCCATCCATCCATCCATCCATCCATCCATCCCTCCATCCATCTATCCATCCATCCATCCATCCCTCCATCCATCCCTCCATCCATCCATCCATCCATCCATCCATCCATCCATCCCTCCATCCATCCCTCCATCCATCTATCCATCCATCCATCCATCCATCCCTCCATCCATCCCTCCATCCATCTATCCATCCATCCATCCCTCCCTCCATCCCTCCATCCATCTATCCATCCATCCATCTATCCATCCATCCATCCCTCCATCCATCCCTCCATCCATCCCTCCATCCATCCATCCATCCATCCATCCATCCATCCATCCCTCCATCCATCCATCCATCCATCCCTCCCTCCATCCATCCCTCCATCCATCTATCCATCCATCCATCCATCCCTCCATCCATCCCTCCATCCATCTATCCATCCATCCCTCCCTCCATCCCTCCATCCATCTATCCATCCATCCATCTATCCATCCATCCATCCCTCCATCCATCCCTCCATCCATCCCTCCATCCATCCATCCATCCATCCATCCATCCATCCCTCCATCCATCCATCCATCCATCCATCCATCCATCCATCCATCCATCCATCCATCCATCCATCCATCCATCCATCCCTCCATCCATCCCTCCATCCATCTATCCATCCATCCATCCATCCATCCCTCCATCCATCCCTCCATCCATCTATCCATCCATCCATCCCTCCCTCCATCCCTCCATCCATCTATCCATCCATCCATCTATCCATCCATCCATCCCTCCATCCATCCCTCCATCCATACCTCCATCCATCCATCTCCGTCCGCCGTCCGTCCGTCTGTCTGTCTATATAACTATCTATCTATCATATTTATTTTATTAAGTTGCATTTGCAAAGTTTCTGCGGTTCTGCGCGATATGTGGACCCGTGGACCAGTCACATAAATCTGTCACCAGCATTCCAATGTCACGGAGAGATTTCCATCTGGAAACTATGATCAGTCTTTGTTCGATTGGAATCTTCCGGTTTGCTGACCTCCCATTGTACGTAGAAAGCAGGCTTTTCATTTATTTAACCCCCGACTGTTTCCTATGGTTTTCCAGGCTGCTTACTGTGGCGCCACCATGGAATACACCATAATGCAATTTTAATTCTGGTGCCTTTGTTTTGTCTTCAGTGTTGTTGTTGTGTGTAGGCCTACTTGGTCCAAATGAGAGCCATTCTTACTAGGAGTCAGACCTTATTGTGAAATTGAAGCTGTGTCAGTTCTAGTACAGCAAAGTCTTTACAAAGCACACTCAGTTAATAGGAAACTGTTTTCAGTTAATAGGAAACTGTTCTTGGGAACGGAATTATGTAGTGGTTAGTATGCTGGACCGTCAATTGAGAGGTCAGAGGTCAAATCCCCAACAGGGCAGAAATTTGGTTTGAGGTTTTGCTCCACCTGCGACCCCTTTACAGGAACAGAATGGGGCTGAGGTATTCTCTGTATTAAAAGTTGGAAAGTTCTTCTTTCGCTGGGCGGCGTTAGTTAAATCAGATTTATTACTTTATGGGCGCCCAGCATATCTGTCAATAGTTAAATTGGACTCATGATGCAAATTGAAATTAGGCCCTACTTATCATTATTTGTTGATACTGTATCAATAATGCTGCAGCTTGTTAGTTTGAAATCAAACGAAAATGAATTATTATATTTATTATCACTGCACAAGGCAGTTCAGATTAAACATATTTTTGAGCTTTTGAGCGATATTCAGGCTTTGTATTGTTAATATACAAAGCAACTTTATTGAATCTCTAGACGTCCAGAGCTAATGGCAAATGAACCAGCCAATTCCTGCCTCGTCAAAACGGCATTTTTGTCAATGACATAATTATGGCAAGATTCGTCGACTAATTTGCCAGTCTGTCTTAATTAAAGTACTCTCTTGTTATCTGATTATCGCTCAGCTATCTTCATGAGAGGATATTTTTAAAATCTAAAACACTCAAGTAATATGATGAGAGTTCTGTGAATAAGTGAACTGTCTATCAGTTAGATCTACTTAAAACTGTTCACCATTATCGCCATCATCAGTGTCAGCCATTTGGTGACGGTGGGTACGAATAAATAATCTCCATTGTTCTCGGTCATTAATCAAGTTCCTTGTTCACTATAGGCATACCTTTAGCCAAGCTATTGCCTATTAGTAGCCAATAAAGTGTGATTTAATAGACCTAAACATGGGATTCTACACCATGTAAATCTTGGAGCAAATGCTCCATCCAAGAAGTTGGGGGCGGGGGAAAATCACGCTGAAAAATTACGAGCACGTCTGATTAAGGGAGGGGTGAGGGGTAAGTTGTTACGATGCTTTTGGGCGGAAACAAGTCCTTGATTTAATAGACACGGAATATTACAGACAAAACCAATACTACAGCATCTATAAATCCAGTCAATGATTTTTGTCTATGCATGCATGCGTATTTGGCCGAGTGGAAAACTCTGTGGGTTCTTTGTGTGTGTCTGTCCACGCGTACACGTGTACATCACATCTAGGCCACTGACACTGCACGCAATCCAGCCATGCACGGATGATCGTTCCGCAATTCTCCCAACGCATTTCTGGTTAAGATTTGTTTGTGCGTCAAGACTTGGCTTGATACACTGGAAAACCCAAGTGGAATTTCTTTATCAACTTCAACTTTTGAAAGTTTCTTCCACCAGCTGTGACACATGTTGGAATAGTTAAAAATGCGTGTTGCAATTATTTTGTTGCAAAGTTGATTTTAAAGCAAGTACGTAAACAAGTAAGCATTTTCATTATTAAAAAATCCTGCAAGCGCACAACACGTAGGCCTACATGAAACGGATATACAACTGATAACTCAAAAAGTCAAAAACAAAAAGAAAGACAAAATATACGGAGAGCATTTCAAGCATCATATGTAGGCCCATAAATATATTTTTTAATTCCTAGGTCTACATTTCTTAAGTAGGCCCTATGGCCACCAACATTGATGTTAATTATCAACGTATGCGTTTTACTTATATGTTCAGTTGTTGGAATCAATGAAAGCATATTGAATTGAAAAAATCACCCGTGTGTGTTACATGGAACCATGTCGGAATATGGGCTCTGCTTCCTTCCAAATATACACTGCGCCCCGTGATTGTGTCCCCTCGGAAATGTTTCGTTCTGCGCCCATGCTAGTATTCAAGGACTGCAATGCGTTCTGCTACAGTTGTGACCGAAAAGAATAATTGTATTACACGGTCCAGTATGTTTGCACCCCTTTTCCAATGACCTTACAACAGCTGTCCAACCTTTCCAGATAACACATTCCGCTTCTGTTCCGTCACGGGCGAATTAAAGCCGCTCATTGGTCCGGTTTCTGTTTTCTATTGCATCTGTGGTGGATATAGATGACAGGGTCGACGACCGAACACCTGCGGCAACAGAATCACACAAGTACAACGCTATCTCCATCACAGACGACCAGCACACTGACACACTCATATATATATATATATATATTATTGTATATACATCAGTTTTTATTCAATATATAATTAAATACATATATATATATATCAAATACATATTCATGTACATGTACATACACACCTCAATTTACATTATAAATTAGGCATATATATATTACATATATTATATACATATTAGGTATATTATATGCGTATTATATACATTATTGCATAATGTATATACATCGGTTTTATTATCTATATTGTATATATATACATGTATCATATGGTATGTGTTTAGAGGGACTATGTTTTAAAATACAGGATTTCCAGAGAGCACTATAAATGTGGGATCCATAAATATATTTATAGACTATATCTTCCAGGCCTAAGGCAGAGGAAAAGAACGGATGTCATCGCACAAAGTCATACTGCAGTGTACGTGTCAGTTGGAATAATAAAACACTAATATGTTATATGATAAGCCTATGGAAAATATGAATACCTATTACCTATGTTGGGATGGATGCCCTGTATAAAAGGAAAAGAATTTATTGTAAGAAAGAAAAGAATAGGAAGAAACGAATAATGAAGTCTACGTGTTGTGTAACACGGATCTGAAACATGTAGGCCCATGCACCACCGAAGCGCCTGTCCGCATTACAGACAACCTGCATGCATAATCACGTTTATATTATATATAGGCCTATCTAGCTACACTTATTATCCACTATCATTCACTTTAGGGGCCATCCATATATTACGTACTCAAAAGAATCGAATTTTCGGACCTCTGTCCTCTGTTGCACCGCGTACATTTCGTGGACCCCTCCCCATGCGTAAGTACATTTGAGCTCTACCCACCCCCATTGCAAAGGTTAAATAGCTAAGAACATCTATTAGACACTGATTTTACCACAGGCTTATATCTTTGTTAAGCATCATATTTACAAAGCTTACTTTTGTTAACAGTTATGAAGAATTAAAACACTAACAACACTTGCATTTGAAACAGTTTTAATGCTACCTAAAATTGATTAAGCAGGAACATAGTTTGTGATTACATTTACAGTTCTGATTTTCATATTCTGTATTGTGGACGTCATACTTAGACAATTATATCTGCGTAACTACGTATTTTCGGGACCCCTCCCCCATCATACGCACCCGTACGCCAAATGGCCGAAATTTGAAACCGCCCTCCCCTCGCTGCGTACGTAATCTGTGGACGGCCCCTTAGCATTTCTGTGTTTTGTCAGATAGCTTTTTTCTCAATAAGCGAGTATTGCCTACTACAATACGTCAAACGATTAGAAGCCTTCAAGATGCGGACACAGCAAAGGTTGGACAGAGTCAGCTGGATGTAACGCAGGACAAATGAAGAGATACTACGAATGGTGGACGAGAAAAGAAAAAAAGATCCCTGATAGGAATAATTATGATCTCACAGAGAAATGGTTTGGCCACGTAATGAGGGGAGATTCTCGGGAGACCATAGGCCTACCTCCTAAGAACTATAATTGAGGAAAGAACGGAGGGGAAAAGATTTACAAGAGAATGACCAAGAATGAGTTATTGGACTGGAAGGAGGGTTGCAGCAAGTTGAAGGAGACAGCCTGGAAACGTGACGATGGAGACATTGGTCTATGAACCTGCCTATAGGAAGGCAAATAGCCACTATTGTTCGCTTGTTCATGGCCGAAAAGCTAGCCGTCAAGTTGTGTTCCAGCTGGCTACATGCAGTCGTTTACCAGAAAAATGGTTGAGTTGAGGATATATAGGCTAATATATATATGGCTAATATATATATGCCTCCACATGCTGTCTGCATTTTATTTTTAATACCACCACTCAGCTAAAATATGGCATGAATTATCTCTGCAGGTGGGTCTAGTTACTGAGAGCGCAATAAAGCAGAGGGCATTATCAGAGGTTAGCGACAAATACACGTGTGGGCAATAATCAAGAAAGAGAGGTCAAGGTTAGCGTAAGTTATTATCTTATCTTTGTTCCTGTCGCACAGTGCTCGTTGATTCATGATTGTTTTGTGCAATGAACAACAATTCAAACATCGCTGTCATTTTATCTCACACATGACTTCTTGTCTTAGGCCTACTTGAGTTTCGAACTCGCTACATTTCCAGTCGAGCATTTGACTACTGCAACAGCCTGCTGGCAGGTCTACCAGGTCGACCTGTTAGTTAGAACGAATACTGTGATACCCGGTAAATCTACGGCCGGACATCATCCGACCACGTCACTGACCTGCTGCGTGACAACTTACATTGGCTGCGAGTTCCTCTACACATCTCGTACACACTGTGTCTAGTCGCATACATGGCACTTAATCATCAAATGCCGGAGTATATCCGCGACTTCTACGCTAGAGTAAGTGACAATCAAAGCAGGGAACGGCTGTGCTCCTCATCCAAGAATCTGTTGCATGTCCCGCAGTCGTCTACGAGGTTTGCGGACTGTTCTTTCTCCGTCTCAGGACCACCTGCATGGAACGGTCCATTCTTCCCGACCATGTGAAGAACGCGCCATCTCTTGAGGCACTTAAATCGCGACTCAAGACTTATCTTTTCAAACAATCATACGACTGTAATTGACTTTTTGCTCTCGTTACAGCACCCTTTCTTTCAGCCTCGGCTGTGCTAAGGCGCTATAAAAATTGTCTTATTATTATTATTACTATTTATTATTATTATTAGCCGTAAAGCAACAGAGGCCTAGTAAAGCTAGTTAGACACCAGAGCACATATTTGCGCTTCCTCCTGTAGGGTGATAGCCCTGCAAATCAATCAGAAACTGGGGGTTAGTTTTACGGGGAAATTGCCCTTATCCAGAAGATTAACTTGATACCGGGCAATTGGACAGAAATGTTTATTATAGGACGCAGCTATACTAATTATACGGTTCAGACTGGGTATACCACTACTCGTCTACTAGGAATCCGGAACAGGACCGTTTATTTGAGCTATTGAGCAGCAGTTCTTCAGTCGCATACAGATGCTGTAGTTGGCATGCAAATCGTTTCTGTAGCTGATATTTACAGCTGCCTGAGTAGTGGGACGTTGTAACGTAATGTAAATCTTGTGAATTCCTCAGCGTCACTCAACGTGGCGTTGTCAGGCCCAGTCAGGGAATCCAGTTTAAACATCGGTACGTGTTTATATTAAGTCGATCCCGTAATTACCAGGGTTTTGGTCCGTCCTGGTGCCAGGTTAGAATCTGGTGTGATCAAGCCGAGGAGTCATGAGCGTGGTGTTCCGGTGGTAATCGTTGATGAAGCCTGAAGGTGGAACAGAGGTAGAATTCAGTCCGTGAGTTGGAAGCAGCAGAGGAGAGTGACATCCAGAGATGACGATCCTGGGAGGGTCGAGGGGACGAGTCCCCTTCCCTTTTACAGAGTTGGGACACACTATACGTTTCCCCCCACATCTGGTGACAGCCGAGTAGAGGTGAACTCAATAGGCGAGATAGGAGTAGGCCTCTACAAGCTAGCTAGGATTAGGGATATCTTGTGGTCAATTTCAAGGAGCCGGTCCTGCATATGATGAATCTTAAATGCGTTGTTTCACTTATTTCTAATTGGACAACACAGAACGATCGTCTCTCAAGAGGAGTTCAACGAGTACAACAAGGATGTTGAAAACCATCCTCTGATTATTTTAGGCCTATTCAATATTGAAGTTCCGCGCTTTTGAGAGTAAATTGAAAGGTGCCACATTTAGTGTCTCGATGCATGCGTTATAAGCCTATGCATAGGCCTAGGCTTATTGTTTCTAGAATTTAGAAAGGACGGACTTCCAAGTCCCTTCGTAATCGATGTACACCTACCTTTGCCTGTTTCATTTCATCCTCTCTGCTTTCTAATCCGTCTTGATAGCTTTGCATCTTATCGTATAAATTATGACAATTTATGAGGCGCTTCTTGCAGTACTAGCTATCCGGAAGTGCTCTCAGCATGAGCTCTCTGGAAATAAGAAGTACGAACGAGCGTGGGACCCCGACTATAATCCTACTACAGATTGTGGGATGTAGGTAATCCCAAACAGAAGGGCCCACCAATCACAATGCAAAAGGACAATTATAAGGACTATGGTAGGTCTTTCCTCTTGAAACGACCTTCCATCGTCTTCCACACCTCCTTCGAGGAGACCTTTTCGGTTTTTACCAGAAACTGAATTTTGCTTAATGTTGAAGTCACGACAATGGTGAAGTTTCGTTACTTAACCTTTTAATTGTTGAAGCAATAATTATGAGGTTCTGAATAGCATTACGAAAGTCGACCTAGTCCTATCCTATTTTCAATACGCCTTTCTTATACAGTCATTATGTAGGACCAGTAATACTAGTTACAGCTGTTGTGTGTTACTTTACAGGAAAGCTGTACGCTGAAGCTTTGTGTTGCTGCTGCCAGAAAGTGTATCCATCTGAAGGATTAATTATCCCAGAATTGAGTTCACGTCGAAAGAAGATTACCTTGTCACATTTCAGCAAACATGGCCAATGGACAACGAGTATCTTACCCCAAGATATCGAGCTTAAGGAACTCTCCAGACATGAGTTAGAACAGCAGTTTTCCTGTACAATGGTGACATGATAAGAATTGGAAATTGCAGGAGGATCATGCAAATGTGCTTTGATGAAATTTGTTGTCTTGCATGTGACTGCACTGAAGATTGCAATAATCACAAGGATTTAAGGCCTACTTTAAACTGGAATCACAGAAATGAGAACAAATGTCCAAATTTAAATGAAAGGTGAGATGTGCTCTGTTCCAGACACAACAGAATCTACAATTGGAGAACCAGCTTCTTATCTTTATCAGATCTATGTTTCATAGCAGATGTCCAACTATGTTTTAATATAGGTACAAATGAAGAATGTCCAAATATACAAGTGGCAATTGCTGAGAGACAGGGACCTTCAGATATACAACTCCACGAATGGACCTCATAAACACACCTTTGAATAGGCCTTAGGGAGATGATGTATATCCACACATTGATCTATGGAAGATAAATGAACATACTCCAACACTAGACAAATCTTAGCAATGGGCATTTGCATTTGATTTTGTTTGTTATATTATGGTCATTCCTTCAAGTATGAGAAAGTTTCATCAAATGTTTATGTCTGAGGGACAGTGAATGCATACAATTGGAAATGCTAGAGGATAAAATTAAAGTGCGACTCGTAATTGCTCGGAAAATTCTTAGAGTTATATTAAATAAATAAAGGATTAATAATGGCTCAAAAATATTCGTTTGAACATTACTGCAGGAGTTAGAAATATTTTATTGTTTCTCATAACAGGTAGAAATTACTCAAACAATTCCCATCATTAAAAAAATTACGGCAGTTTTTTATACGTTTTTCTTTTAAATACTTACCTTACTATTTAAATAATAATTCCACTGTTTTTGATCTGAGGATGATTCTTTAAACGGTGAATATGTGCGCGCTATAGGCTTAGGACTTAGTGGTCACTATTTATTATTGTTGTCATAGAACTTTATTAATTTGACGACTGTTTAGAGTGTACTCATATATAAAATGATCTTGGCAGTGGGGTGAATAGAAGAGCAATTTCATTATAGGCTTGGTAAAACTGCTTCCATAGTAAACAATCAATGAATGATTAAATCCGGCTACATCACAGCATATGCATGCACCAGACAGTTTGCTATCAACATTCTCCTATAATTAATTTACATTTAGATTGATTCAGCAGACTGACTGAAGGAGGAGGAAGCATCAGGTACTCAGCCTCACTCATTTGCAGTTTGCCAAGTTGTTGTTTCATAAAATGACTCATTAGCAGCAACACACAACAATATGTGCCTCGTGTAATTTCAAATGCTCACAGTGTCACAGTTGAAGGCATGAGAACCTAAGAATAGGTATTGTAAGAACTGTCTTTGTTTTCTGTTGCATTTAATCAGTCTCCAGATGGCGTGAGGTGGATTTGTTTTAGGGACTTCACCATCTCCTGCACAGCTGCTAACCGAATGAGCTTCGATAGGAGTAGTAGTGGAAGTAGAAGTAGTAATAATATCAGCAGTAGTTGATGTTGCAGTCATTATACTGCACTGCAGAGCAAGTAAGATCTTAAATTCTCATCAGAACTGATATTGCAAAATGACCGATATTGCAAAAACCATAGCACTGATCAATCCTGATATTTTATCCACATCCTTCTGCGTCAGAATGAGTCCAGCGCCGTTTCAATTAGAAACTCCATCCACCCTAGACGTCAAACTGTCTACCTGCCTGCCCTTATGGATCCTGAACTGGACCCAATTTTAACTTCCCCCCCCCACACACACGGGTCAGAATGAGTCTAGCGATGTTGTCCATACATCAATAGGAGCATTCATGATTGACAGAGGCTCCGTCTATCCATCTGTAACTTCAACCTCAGCTGCAGTCATGATAGTCATCATATGGTGGATGCGGAGGCTCAATATATTATAGCAGCAACTCCACTTCGGTTTCAGAAAGTAATTAATTACTCTGGATGGTTTTTCAGACAGATTCATCACACGATCCCTGAAGATACGGACAGAGATCGTATGAACTGTCAAAATTAATGGCGCATGACCTTTGGATTCCATCATAATCGATAACTGCTGGCACTTGTCAATAAGCCCAATTATCATCATCACGATCATTGTACACTGTACAATTTGTACATGCCATGAGAGATGGCCTCCATAAATGAAATATATGGCGAAAATATGTGATTTAAAAACAAATAATGGCAGGTCGTGTGATTAACTGCACAATGTCTATTGTTCTAAAAAAACCTTATCTCTAAACCTCACCTCCGATGACCTCGTGCTTTTATGGAGTTTCTAGATAAACTTAAAAATAAATGTGTTACCCAACTACTGCAATGTAATGATGAACTGAAAAATGTTTCAGCACCACACAAAAGCAAGACCATCTTGAACTCATGCATCAGGGCGAATGTCTTCCCACATGCCTTTACTGTCCTTGAGACACGCTTTGAATTTTAATGATATTCCTCACCTATGGAGCGACCACAATCCGAGACAATTCCGGAAGTGATAAACACGTCCCACAACCCAGGCACGTCCCCTGAGGGACAACGAGACATTATAGCGCTCTTCTCAACTAGCCCAGCCCCTAATTGAATTTAGATTGGAAGTGCTGTGGTGTCCGGGAATGGCAGAAAAGAAGTCGCGTACTCACGTAACCTAAAGATGTGCAGTCAGACGACTGTTGTTTGACAAAGTTTCTGCTAGAACAACAAATTGTTGCAACACAGATTTCACTTTGCCATGCTCGAATTAACTAAAGTATGTGATACAAAGACAACATACAGTAAGCCACACTGATCTGCTTCAGTAATTCACTCGTATTGAAATTTGGTGATTTGCCAAAGGCTGAATCTGTTACTAGCATTTCATTCAGATTGTAACATGTAACTATACTATGCCTAACTGATTGGCGTCTTATCCGTCTATTAGTGATTCATCGATTTGAATAATACATTGGTTTCTAATTCACATGTTCTGTAATCCATCTATTTAAAGGTTGGTATGCTAATGAGTTTATCAATTTGGTAACTCATTATAATGAATTAATTAATGAAGTCATCTTTTACGGTATTCGTCTGTTTTGTAACCCTACTGTTTAGTAATTCACATTTTAAGGACTAATTGATTCATGAGCTGATCTGCAGAATAATTTCTTTCTTCTTGTGCAATTCTCTCTTTGGTAACACATTTCCCTTTGGTTGTCATCAGTCGTTGGCCATGATGTCTTGAATCCACGGCACGAACTCAGACACTCTCGTGTAGATTCCTGGAAAGCCCGGGCGAGCACATCCGTAACCGGTGGTCACAACTCCCACTAAGATCCAGCGCAACTCACTGCGATTGAAATACACCATTGGACCACCAGAGTCATACTGCAAAAAACCCATAAGATATCTCTCATTAGAATGGCTGCAGTTTGACAGAAAGACTCACGGAAGTGGCAAATACATTTCAGACCGTCCTAGTATGGTTACAACATAATACCTCAACTTGCAACTGTTTCTCTATGGGTAGATTATTTTCTGATATTTGTCTGTGGTAAAACGTAAAAACTAAAACGAAACATCAGTCCAACAGGCTTATGGGAAGTACCTCTGTTGTGACACACCCTCTGAATGCACCACCACACTGAAACAAGCAAACGACTGAAATGGAACGTCATGAAGATGCTATATAAATAAATACATTACATAACATTTCATGTTGGGCCATAATACCCCCGCTCGAGAAAATGTGTAAGAATAGCTTAAAATGGCTCTTCCCCATGTTTCGTGACAAATCTGGCCCACTTACCCACCATATTAAGTCACTTTGTGACTATTTTCTGATAGCCTAGAAGAGTTACTCTTGATAAGAAGAACATGCATAGATTTACCAACTATAGCGAGAAAATGCGCGAAAATGGTTTAATATAGCTCTTCCCCAGGTTTCGTGCCAAATCTAACCCACTTTGTCCACCACATTAGATCAGTTTGTGATTATTTTCTGATAACCTACGTTTGTTACTTAGGATAGGAAGAATATAATACATAGATTGACCAGCTATAGCGAGAAAATGTGTCAAAATAGCTCATAATGGCTCTTCCTTGTGTTTTGTGCCAAATCTGTCCCACTTACCCATCATATTAAATCAGTTTGTGATTATTTTCTGATAGCCAAGATGCATTGCTCGTGATAGGACGAATATAATACATAGATTTACAAACTATAGAGAGAAAATGTGCGAAAATAGTTTAAAATGTCTCTTACCCGTGTTTTGTGCCAAATTATCCACCACATTAAGTTAGTATGTGATTATTTTCTGATAGCCAATATACGTTACTCATGATACGAACAACATAAAACATAGATTCACCAACTATAGGTGAGCAAATGTGTCAAAATAGTTTAAAATGGCTTTTCCCCATGTTCTGTGCCAAATCTGACCCACTTACCACATTAGATCAGTTTGTGATTATTTTCTGATAGCCAAGATGTGTTACTCATGATAGGAAGAATATAATGTATATAGATTCACCAACTATACCGAGAAAATGTGTCACAATAGCTTAAATGGCTTTTCCTTGAGTTTCATACCAAAACTGACTCACTTACCCACCACATTAAGTTAGTATGCGATTATTTTCTGATAGCCGAGGTGGTAACTCATGATAAGAAGAATATAATACATAGATTTTCCAACTACCGCTGAGGAAATGTTCGAAAATAGCTTAAAATAGCTCTTCCCCTTGTTTCGTGCCAAATGTGACCCACTTACCCACCATATTAGATCAGTTTGTGATTATTTTCTTATAGTCTATGTGGGTAACTCATGAGAGGAAGAATATAACGCATAGATTTCACCAACTATAGCGAGAAAATGTGTCACAATAGCTTAAAATAGTTCTTCCCCATGTTTCGTGCCAAACATCACCCACTAACCCACCACAATAAATTAGTTTGTGATTATTTTCTGGAAGCCTAGGTGCGTTACTCATGATAGGAAGAATATAATGGAAAGATTCAACAAACTATAGGTATGACCTTTGAGGAAGTCACAAGGAAAATATTATTATCATCAACACGGAATTCCCTAGATGGCACCAATTAAGTGCACCAGAGTGGCGGAGAATTAGTTCAGTAATTGAACATTTAATCAATTCATAGCAACATCTTATCAATTACTTCAACAGAAATGTTCTCCTGGAAAGTGATTCGTAATCTGTAGGTCATAAGAGACGACACTCAATATGGATGTGAGAAAAACTTCATCTGGTCAGTTCCAAGAGATAAAACTTACAATATGAAAATCTCTTAACAGATTCCATAACATAACAACGAGTAGTTGTAAAGCGTAACTCCAAGGTAAAACCTGTGACTTAAATGCTCCCAACCCAACAAGGTGAACCGTTGTTCAAACAATGAAACGGAGAATAGGCTGCATGACATGTAGTAGCTGTTTCATGATTCTCCATCAAAACAAAGATGATCAGCTTCACCCTCTTCCTTTATCCAGGCTTTGGACGCACCACCGGAAGTGGCAGGGCTCAGCATCGAGTGAGTTGTGAGCACGGTATTTAGAGGGTTTGCAAATTAACTTACCTGGCATGCATCCTTGCCGCCTTGCTGGAGACCTGCGCACAGCATGTCGGAAAAGATGTGGATTCGGATCAGGTTTGAGATCTTCTGGTAGAGGTAGTTGCACGTGTGCTTGCTGATGATCGGGACTTTGACATGCTGGACGACATTCGACACGACACCATCTATGTGTTACCATAGAAACGTCATTGATCAGTCGATTCGTTTAATCAACATTTTCTCACTCTATGACAAGCCGTGTCTTTCACAAAATTGACACTCCTAATGTACAAATTGTAAGTGTTCCCACAGAAATGCCACTCATCATTTTCAATAAATACCTCAATGCGATAGGATCAAACAAGGAAAATGAAAAATCGATTTAATGATTGTTTGGTTCGAAAATACGAATTGTATGCTCGAAATGACCATTTATTTATACAAAAGCACAAGATGACCCCAACACACAGACTATTTGTATATGCCAAAGGATCATTGAGGTAACTTAGAGATGATTGCTACAAAGAGCTCTCAGTTTCTGCTCTAATGTATATGGCCCTTCGTCATTGTTATTCTGTAACAAGATTTTAAAATATAAAACAATAGGCCTAGAATAATGCACTCCAGGATGTCTTGATTTCCTTGCGTGGTTGCAACCTTAAGCGACGCTGATGGAGTCATTCGTTTTTATGAAGTTACGTTTGAAAACTTACATTTAAGTGAGTGATGAAGGACATGTGGCGAAGTGAAAACCATGTGTTACACGGGTTTTATGGAGATTCAGATTGAAGGAGAGCCTGTACTGTGCTGAAGAAATGGCTTTGGGAAGATGAAGAGGGGAAGATCGAGCCCAATACAAGACCCTCAAGGGCCCATCCTCATATTACGTACGCAAAAATCGGATTTTAGGACGCCCCTCCCCCTGTTGCGCCGCGTACATTTCGTGGACCCCTCCCCATGCGTAAGTACATTTGAGCTCTACCCACCCCCATTGCAAAGGTTAAATAGCTAAGAACATCTACAAGACATTGATTTTACTACAGGCTTATATCTTTGTTAAGCATCATATTTAACAGCTTAAGTTTGTTAACTGTTATTAAGAAATAAAACACCAACAACACTTGCATTTGAAACAGTTTTAATGATACATAAAATTGATTAAGCAGGAATACAGTCTGTGATTAGGTTTACAGTTCTGATTTTCATATTCTATATTGTGGACATCATAATTAGACAATTATATTTGGGTACGTACATGTTTTCGGGACCCCTCCCCATCATACGCAAAATGGCCGAAATTTGAAACCCCCTCACACCTCGCTGCATACGTAATATGTGGACGACCCCTAATCAAATACGGAACCCGCTTAAAGCCCATACAGGTCCCATCCAATGTAACATGCCTACATGGAGCCCATACAGGACCCATACTCCCAATATGGTTCCAAACTAACGTCTATGGAATTGCCGACAGAGAAGCTTGCACTGACCTTCGACCGAGTGACCCCATCCAGCTGTTACACAGACGGTTCCAGGTGGAAAACGGTCTTCTCTAGATGGCAAACAAATGACGTTGACTCGACTGTTCAGCTGGACTGGCCGCACAAGTTTGACCAAGGCAATGTCAAAGTTAAACGTCTTAGGAGCTAAACAGACAATCATCATTTCATAGTTACAAATATGATCGTAGTCATCATTATTTTATCAAAATATCTTGTTATTCATTATATTATTATTCTCATTATCGTTGTTATTATTATTATTATTATCGCTATTATAATCATCATCATCATCCCTGTCTCTAGTACTATAATTTACTACATTATATACAATAGGATCATTAGTCATCACGAATCTTGAAAACACAACAGTCTTTTGCACCTGAGATATATAGTTACGTTACTTCCGCCGCTCATGACTTCATTTCCTCCTGAATGGACTACTGTAATTATCCTTTCACTGGTCTTCCTAAAGTCCGTCTATTGCCTCTTCAATCTGTGTTTAATGCTGCTAATAGCCTGAGAGCCCGCCTTCTGCACCGGGCACCCACCATATTCATTCTTGTGTGTTTGACCACCCACATTGGCTACCCCACTTGGCTCATATTCAACTTACGGCCTACACTGCGCTCCCTCGACCAATTTGAAATCTGTCCCACAGAGGAGGACTGCCATGACCATATCTCATGCTTATTGCAATTATTGGCCTCACTCTAAGCAAGCAACTGCCTCCCATGACTCATTCAATGCTTCGAGGGATCTTCCTGCATCCTCTCGCTGCTCACTTCTTTTATTGACACTTTTCTCAGGCAGTGAGCATCATGCACCATTACTTCACAACTTAAATCCGCTATAGCTTTACCATCATCATTTGCTTATTACAAAAATATCTTCTACATTATTTCCTGCTTGTTAAAGTAATAGTTCTTAAAACCATCTACGTACGATTACGGTTAGGATGAAAGATTATCTTCTCAACATCGACATCCACCTGACTTTCATCGTCCTGAAACATGTTGTGCTCCCCAAGACGAACCCTCCATGCCATTGGATCATCCGTCAGATAATCAATCCACAGAGCCCTTCAATAGAGACAACGTGATAATCAAACACAAATCAGAAATAAATCCAAACACTTTCGTACACAACAGTTTCGTACAATTCGAAACGCAATTATATGCAAATGTAAATAGTTTCATGGAAATCAAACAATAATGTAAGACTCAACACTCCAGGGCATAATGTATCTGCGGAAAGGTCATGGATGGTCATGAAAAGACCATTGAGATTCTAAATGATAATTAAAATCATCCAAGTCATTACCAAATAAGCAATGAAACAAAAAAAGATAAAGAAAGAGATCAGGAATCAAGAGACCATGAAATAGATCGTTTGAGTTTAATGATATTTGCTGAGACATCTCTATTTAAATGAGAAATGGTAAGAATGAAATATCAGTGAGGTTAAGAAACAGAAGAATGAGTTAGGAGACTAAACTAGCCTAGATCTTCAAAACAAAATGGGGCTCATAAATTTGTTAAACTGCTATCGATCAGCCGGTGCCTCTCTTTAGTGAATCCATGGAAAGCCCTATATATATCTGAGACAATCGTTCACCATGGAATGGAATCAACTACCAACGCTTCATATCAACAACATAGCAACAACAGTCAGCATAGCATCATTTAAAAAGCAACAACATTCAAGATAATAAGAATCTGATAACCAGAAAATATTCATCATCCATTGTCAGAGCTACGAAAATCTATTTTAAAACCTTCAATATGAGATAAAACCTTTAAGACCTACATAAAGCTAAGACATTTTTGTTATTCACTTGCTTCTTTCCAATTTTTCCATCTTCCTATATACAAAATTACTGCCTACGAGTCTAAGGTAATTGTAAAATTCCACTGCACCAATTTCTACTGCATCACGACAATAAAGTTTTTCTCTTTCTCCATTGCAATTTCCTAAATGCTTTCGACATAGTCAAAGCAAAATTCCATCTCCTGGGAAGTGTTGGAATATTACTTCTGCTGCAATGGTCATTCATACAGCTCCATCGGATATTTCCTCAGGCTCATGCATTACCATTTATCTGTGTCATGATATATTAAGATATGAGATTGAGAATTCTGGTCATGCTTCAAAGGCAATTTTTCCAATTTCTACTTATTTTGGTTTCTCAAGCAACGTCTCGGGCAAGGATCATGTCTAGTCAAAAGCCTTCAGTGTCTGAAAAATGCAAAACTAAATTGTGATGTTTCTCATGATCATGATGGATTTGTCATCTTGTCTTTAGAATATATTCATTGGATTAAAATGCATCTTACAGCAGCTCTTAAATATCAAATGCTTTGCTCCAGTACCCACAATTTCTGCCTATAAGACACAACATTCGTGGGCCACATTCATTTACCTTGCCATTTGATCATTCTGACAAATGGCCAGTAGTCACATACCAAATGACAACTTACTTTACCATACGCTCTTTACACGTGCATGAATAAGCTGGTGCCCTGCATCTGGCTTTCAAGTGGTGCTTTAGAAATTTTGAGCTTACGATTACACCGTGTGAGCAATTGGTGGAACAACTTACTCGAAGCAATGGGCCGCTGTGACGACCCACTGAGGATGGATCAAAGAACCGCCACACGCATGCTCAAAGTAGGATTCATTTCGGGCCAGCTGGAGCGTCACTAACCACGGCCACTCCCCGGACTCCGAAGCCTGTCCACCAACAATTCGCTTGACCAGAGAGACCGGGTTTGAGTCAGAACCTCCGGAACCCCGTTGAGACGATGACGAGTAGTATCGACTCTTGCCACAGTGTGCGAGTGTATAAGATCCTGGTAAGTGTAATTATCCATTATAACGTAACAAAACATTTGCGTAGCACCTGCTATTAAGAGATGTACGAACCTGCCTGGAAATTTCTATAATTGGTACCTACCTATATATACCCAGCTTATCTGGTTGTATTAAATACTGCTTGCCTCATTGACAATGAAGGTGTAACAGAGTAGACTAGACATGCAAAAAAAATATTAATTGACATTTAACCTTTTATCATATAAATGAAGAAGTTCAGATATTAGAAAAGGATCCAAAGCGACGCTATATAAATGTAAAAATATACATAAGTAATTACATATCTAAATGATAGGCTGCTGTTTACCGTTGCTTATATCACCATAGCATGTAACATAAACGTTTATGCACAGCTAGCAGACACTAAATACTGCACAATACATTCGCTCTCCATATCATGGGGTGCATTGAGAAACGACAATTTGATTTTACCTATACGCAAGTACGATACTCGTATAGGGTTGTTGCTGCCTGAAAGTGCCTCAGCTCAACTCAAATATCCTTCAACTCGACGGTCCATGTAACTAACGACCATTAATGACAATAATTATCTATTAACTATTAACTAATTAACTATTAGTCCATTATGGTGTTACATGACGATCCGATAAAGGGATCAGGCAGATGGCACCGCCTGTAACAGGTAGATTTGCATCTGTCATTCCTACTTTTATGGTTCCATGAAAATGATGGGTTGATAAGCGCTGTGGTGGGTTCGCAGCTGCCAAGTTGACAGAAGTGCATCCTTGTGTTATGCTCTATTAAACTGGGAGAGTAGTTCAGTGAGATACAGAGTTCAGTGATGAAGTAAATTCAGTGAGAGTGAGTTCAGTATGAGATTGTGTTCAGTGGAAGAGTGAGTTCAGTTACAGGCTGTAGTGCAGAGTCTATTATCTGTTTATTTTCGCCATCCATGCAAAGTGAGACTAAAACCGATACTGTCCTACGTCTTTTTCTTTGTTGTATAAGACAAAATTTCCAGTTTGACTAACCTTTGTTGTCCGAGTTTTGATGGCCTCTTGAAGCCTAAGGTATTTAGAAGAAAGACACAATGTTAACGAGATCTCTTTATGGCTCGGTCAAACTGGCTATTGGTTCAATAATGTACATACTTACCTACTTACTTACTTACTTCAGCATTCAGTCCCTTTCCACAACCACTGAAGAAAACGTAAGGTGTGGGATCAAGGAGATCTTAAATTATCTACTTATGTAGGTAATAACCATAACAGAAGTTAACAGAATTAAAGGTTAGTATGAGGATAATTATGAATGCTCACAGTATAACCATAAATTTCGTAATTTATGTCCCATCAAGGAAACAAATAAATCAATTCAAATGAAGCAGACAATCAAGTACAAATGAAAGTTATCAGGGAACAATAGGGAAAGATAGGTGGGTCCGGAGGCAAATGCCTCCAATTTCACGTTTCAGAGGGGATATTTTTTTTAGTCTTAGAGGGGGAATATTTTGCCTTCCATACCCTTGGGACCAAGGGTTTGCCTCCATCACTCAGAGGGGGATTGACGCCCCTGGGGAAAGACAACTCTAAAAGGACCTAAGGTCCTGCTAAGCAGGGTCGCCCTTTCATTGAATGATATGTAGTACATCATAATTTACCAAAACGTCCTTGTTTCCCCTCTTTGTGACTATAAAAATCATTGCCATTCATTCATGTCATAGATTAATGGAGATTGTTGCATTTTCTGCCGTGGTCTTGCATTCAAAGTCTGGTAAAGTAATTGCTATTTATTGCCAGATGTTTTTAAATTTAAAATCCTCTTTGTGCACAGGAATGAGTTTATAATAATACATTTCAATGGACAAACATTAAATGTAAGATAAATTTAAACCAAATATGATGGGAAGTGCATAAATTAGTCATTAACATAAACTGACACATGGTCACATCATCACAGGAGGTCAAATGACATGTAAGTTGTAACAGAATGTTAACTGGGCGTTGAAGGCAGCTTTCAACAGCTTAATGCAATTGAGTTTTGAAACAACTGACATACCCTTGTCTCGACAGCTACAAGCAAAATCTGGCCGATCCAAAGAAGAAGGAACAGCTTTGACACAGCCTACAATGAAAGAACAAAACAGACAGCATACAAGTTAAATTGTTCTCATCATAAAGAAATTGAAGTTGAGATCTCAATGGAAACACACAGATCGAGAGCAGAATCAATGAGTAAAGACAGCACATTTATTTGCTTGTGTGTGTGTGTGTGTGTGTGTCTGTGTATTTAATTGTGTGTGTGTGTGTGTGTGTGTGTGTGCGTGTGGGTGTTTAGTGTGTGTGTGTGCGTGTGTGCAGGTGGGTGTGTGTGAACGTGTGCATGCGCGTTTGGGTGTGTGTGTGTATGTTCAATACATCTGAGTTGGTGCATACGAATCATGAGCATGCAACCACACAGCATTCATAGTGGCTCTGTAGTATCAATAGTAATTACAACAGAAGTCCTGTTCGACCGAACAACGGATGTGGAACTTTCTGATTCCATCTCATTAATCGACAACAAATTGCTGCGCATTTTCAGGGATTCCGAAACCATCAGAGTATCATTGTGTAATTATGAAACCTGATATATTGGCATCTAATGCTTCAGATCTCATACGTCCTCGCCTTCAAACCTCCCTGCCTTGCTCTCATCCCTCCCTATTTCCCTCCCACTCTCCCTGTTATTCCTGCCTCCCATCAGTCCCAATGCCATTCTGAAACCACACCTTGCAGTCTATCACTCCCAACTGTCCACGGTTGCGCCAGGGAATGAGAAACCATATGCAAACAGGGTGATGTCCTGAATATATTGGACATGTCCCACTCAATGTGTAAGTCTCAGTTGTACTTGAACCCATAATATATGTATGTGTTTAGAAATTTGTACATAAGTAAGCATGTGTGTAGGGATATAAGCTTTTATATAGCACCTCTTGTTAACTCTCTACAGCAATGTAAGACAACTTAATACGCAATCGTACATATATACAGCTTCACTTCGACACCAAACCACGATAATCGTGTTCACGAGATTTCTTTAGGGACCACATAGGCTTGGTCTTGGGAAAAAGCTTATCCACGTGTGCTTAATAAAACAATCGATAGGCAGAAGTCAAGGTCAAAAGGGTTATGCAGACAGACAGTCTTGAGATAGGATGCACCTCTACCATAGTATGATTTAAGATGCTCTCAGTCACCATAAGTCCTTAACCCATGACTGTATGCCGCCACATCTCTCACAGTTTCTTATTTCATTCAAGAACTGGATTTTGCACTGTGGATTGTGAGAACATTTTGAACTTAAGCATGTACAGATTATTAAAAAATTTACCAGTGACATATTTATACAACTAAGCAGATGGGTGCAATCATTCATGCCAGCATTGTGAGACTTTGATTTTGCCTGAAGAATCATTTATATCGTTATATATTTTGCATTACTATCTATTGTGTCTCTCTATCCTTTGTATCTTACTATCTATTATGTTTTACTATCCACAGTATCTTACTAGATATATAGAGTATATATTGTGTCATACTATATATTGTGTCTTACTATCAATTGTGCCTAACTATTATGCCTTTTCAAAGTATCAAAGGAGCTGTAGTTAGCCTAACTCCATATGGCATTTGGGATCTGCTGTTGACCCCATGAGGGTGAGAAGTGTATATGTATCTCAGCCCCGGCTGCTGCTTCAACACACTAGCAATTTACAAGTATACAGCCTACACGAAGGCATCAGTAATAATCCTGCACAATGAAATATAGATGGAGAGAACACTCCATTGCAAAGCCAAGGCCACGTTTAAGATTTTCTGGTTTTGGTCCTCCAAGTCCGAAAAATAGCGAAAATTTGAAAATGCTCAAAGCAGTAAAAATCGACAGAGGACCCATATAAACCGTAGTGGTTGAGAACTTGAGGCATCCATCATGTATGTATTTAAGCAGTCCTACATAATGTGTGTGTATATATATATATATATATATATATATATATATATATATATATATATATATATATATATATATATATATACTTATACACGCACGAAAAGTATGTATGCATCATGCATGTCTAATAAAGGACCACAGAAGGTTTTGCTTAGATATAGATACAGGTGTTAATATATGAACTGGGCCGTCTGGCTCATATTGTTCATCTCACTCGCAACTCACACATTTCCATCTACACGACTGATGTCCTACACTGGTTTCCCGTTACATCTTGCATCCAATACAAGGTACCGATCTTCTGTCGTCTGCGAGTACTGCACAAACATATGTCCGCTGCATCCTCCCGCCCTCTCCAGTTTGCGGGTCCACTTGATCTTTTTGTTTCCTGGGCGAGGACTGCTATGACCCAGCACCGTGCCTTTGCCATTGTGGGCCCTTCCAAGTGGATGACCTACCACCACAATCCGTAGTAGGCTTCAAGTCGGGGTCCCATCCTAGATTGAAGACAATCTTATTTCCTAGGGGCTGTCATGCTGAGAGCGCTTCTGAATAGCTAGTACTGTTGCTGATTGTCTAGTACTGTAAGAAGCGCCATATAAATTCTCAGATATGATACTATTTATGGCGGTTTCTGAAGCTCCTAAAATATGCCGATAGGGGAAACAAATTAATCTAAAGAAGAGTATTCTTGCAATATAGATTCTGCAGTGCTATGGAAGAGCATGGCAATGGTGGAAATGATATTTGTCTGCTGCTCAGCCTTGCCACATGGAAATACAGAGACAGCTATCAGCAATTATATTAGTGAGCTCTCACAAGAAAAAGTGTACATCTCTGTAAACATGGAAATAAAGAGACAGCTATCAGTAATCGTATTGGTGAACTCCCACAAGAAACTTTTTTAAACATCCCTGTAAACACCATTATCATCCCTGAAATCATGTTTCCAACATAGAGGGCACATTTCATCGGTCAAATCAGAATATCAAAATTCAAAAGGAATCGGATGGACAAGGATCTGTATGGTTGCAAATGGTGTCACATGTTTGAGAAATATTTAAGCTGCACCTAGGACCAACATTCACAGAAAAGGATCACTCAGGTGAGCAATCAACTAATTTAAAACTGCAAAATGTCACCCTACATCACACCAATGTTTTACAACGGCCTAATACCACAATAGACATCAAATTCTCAATATTTACTATCATATTGTTACGGATACCATCATCAAATTACTGAGACAAATTAATTATACCATTGTCATATTACTTATACCATCATCATAATACTTATACCTATATCAAATTACTCATATCATTGTCAAGTAACTCATACCATTACTGTATCACTTATACCATTATCAAATTACTTATACCATTTAAATTACATATAGATCAAGAACTGGCAGACCTACAGATATGTCATCTGCGGCTTACTTATGGTATCGAGGACCATAACGTATGCATAATATAAATATATAATTTCTCACAAGCCATAGTCACTCATACTATATAAAAGTATACAAAACATAGACATATATATAATACAGTGTAATACGCTGAAAGCTCTAGATAACTAAACAACACGCACTACAATGTCAACCGCACGCTTTCTGTGCGAAACGACACTCCCTCATGACCTGACTGGAGAGGTGTAATGTTAACCAGTTGTTGACTTTTTTCAAAAGCAACAACGCGACTTGTAGTTAAACCGTCAACTACCGTCAGCGCACTATTTAAGAAATCTTAGCTACAGCGTGCACACAGAGAGACAATCCTACCTACTACCCTCTGTAAACCTACTCGTATAGTTGGTTCTTACCTTTGAGGGAGCGCGTCCCGAAGGCCTCGTAGCAGCTGACATCGTCGCCTGGGGTTTCTAGCAGCAGATCATGTTGCCTCCCTTCGAAATCACTGACTGACCGAGTGGAGGATGTAGAAGGTGGAGGAGGATGAGGAGGAACCCGACGGTGCAGCCGGGAAGCTGCTGATTGGCTTGACCAGCAGCCAACCCCGTTCAGCAGATTCAACAGTTAGCCCATCGATAGGAGCGTTCGTCTGTTTCAAACCTTTCCGATTACTGCGGAATCCTGCAAAGTACCTACCCTTCCCCTAACCATTATACTATATGTGCAGAAAGTTTGAGGCAATTCATTATATAATATATATATATATATATATATATATATATATATACACACCATACATAGTCATTCGATCATTCTTATACAGAAGAAAACCACTCAGGAGCTTGCCCAGGCTGTGATCATTATATATATATATAATAGTGTGTGTGTGTATATTTATATACACACACTCTAGTACATTAAGTAAGCCTACACGTGTATTTTTCCATTTTTCCACAATGTGAACAAACATCATCAGCTAACACCCACAAAGAACCTGGTGTACATGACAGCATTAGGTCCGATTCTACATGGAAATTCGATAACGCAAATAGTGTTTCCTCAAGATTCCCTGGAAGCTTTTACGATTACTGCCTGCAAGACGAATGAATCTCAGAGTAAATGGTAGCATTCAGACCGCGCTAAATAAATCTTGGACTATATATAGAATAATTACAGGTGACGAAAATCTGTCAATCACCTGGTCCTGTAATAAGATCTCTTCATAAACAATGGCTAATATCTTCCTTCGAAAGCTAGCAACTGCCGATTCTAATGACTAATATACATAGGAGCCCTTTAGAAAGCACCCAGCTCCTGTTGAAGGATCGCTTAATATGTCAAAGCGGAGGAGCGGCAACAATGTGACAGGGCACTGTCAGTGACAGCGCGGCTTCCTAACAATGATGGTGACACTGCTTTTATAATAGATGGATGGAGTGCTGAAATGTACATCTCATCAGGTCACACATTAGTGCAACAACATGAGTTCAGATGAGGCATGTTACCCGACGCTGTTCTTTTGTACAATGATGGGAAGGCATGAATGGTCCGATATATCAAGATCAATAGGAGTCTTACCAACAGGCATTTAGAACATGAATAACAAAATACTCACAAATATATACATACACAGATACATAGATTGATACATAGATACATACATACACTGAATATATATATATACACATACATATATATATGCATGCATGTATATATATATATATATATACTTATCGTATCGAGGACCATAACGTATGCATAATATAAATATATAATTTCTCACCAGCCATATATATATATATATATATATGCATGCATGTCCATCTGCACTATGCACCCTTAGTAGCCGACTAATTTATGCTTCTAACTAGGTGCAACAGATCCTTAAGATGTCTTACCCAACAGACATTCAGAACATAAATAATTCACGAAAACTCCATCCAATAAACGGATGGATACTTGCAGGCAAATCTCACATGCACTTACGGCTACTGAAGAGTTCTTATACAAGTTTTTTTTATTCCTATACAATATAAACCTGCAGTTAGAGTTAGCATACAAATGCAGTCATAAATACATTATTAAACCCATAATAGTTATACATATCAGACAGAATTCCTATTACAAAAAATGGTGATATAAGGAACAGGACTAAATACAGTCACAAACATTTAGGCATACACTTCCAAGCACACTGTAAGCCTAATTATCACCAATTAAGATAGCTATAATTATATATAGCCTTCAATGTTTATTTAGTTTATTGTAGCCAAACTATGCTATAATTGGAAATTTCTTCCATGTAAGACATTGTAAGCACACACATAATATCTGTGCTCTATGCAATGTGTTTTACAGTCTTTTCCCATACCTGACCATCAGAAATCTGTCAACGACTTCATGGTGAACAATGCTGAATGATTTATTTACTAACCTCAGCAATTACCAATTGTATCCCACAGTACTAACTGACACCTTGCACGAGAACCCTAAAAGTAATAGGCAAGGTCCTTGAAGAATAGGGTTCAATAATTCAATACATCACTTGCAATGCAACAGAAATACCTACTAAATAAGTGTATTCAATTGCACCAAGATAGTAAACCATCAGAAAAATAACTGCAGTTAAACTATCAAAAAAATATCAAAAACATTATTTCTGCTAGATATAATTATATCTTTTACACTCAAGCACCGCGCCCCTTGACGATCGAAAAAGAAATTTATGAAACGCAAACCAGTTCTGTTTGCCTTTGCATCAAAAATACTTACATTAATCACCTATACCAGGTTATTCTTGAGGCAATCATCGGTTGACAAGCTTGGATGTGCGAACCTATCCGACGAGACTCAGAGATTGTCATTTTCCGAGCAAAACTTATCAAAAAACATTGCAGATCAAATTGGATATTACGCAAATATCGGCTGCCATCAGCGCACGAATTCCGTAGACGATATATTATATGCCCGTCCACGTTCAAAGACCACCCTAAATAATCTCGTCAATTTGGGACACACACCGATGCACGAGGAAGGAGCCCCAGAGGGAAATTTCGAGATTCAAGTGGGAGATTACTGGGCTTTCCCCATAAGATTATGATTTTTTACGACTCTACGAGTTCACCTGAGGCGAAGGCGTCTGTTCGTCGTGTTTATAGATGCTTTATGCTTTAATGAAAACGAGGCTGGTGACGTCATCATATCAACACGTATTCATGCAGCGGAAGATTGTAGAACAACGATTGGTCCTTTACAACGTCGTTCCCATTGTATGAAATGCAGACAGAAGTAATTAGGGTGGCCAGGTGTCCGGTATTTAGAGAAACTGTCCGGTCTGAAATTTCAGACGTTACCGGACATGGCGGTGTCCGGTAATTTGTGGTAGATATTTACTCACTGTTGCTAAAATGACAGTTTGTTTGGAAATGCATAATACACGTGAAAAAGCGAAAACTGAAAATGTAGATTTCGTGGAGCGCTACTGTCTACATGTTCTCTGTGTGGCTCTTCCCTTGGAAGCATAGATCTATTATATTGCATTTAGCCACAACAGATAACAAATTAAAGTTGGAAAATAAGATGCTTAGCCAAAAAATAATTTGAAACGGAGACTGTAATCATAGACGAAAATGAAAGATTTCCTAAAATAAAAAACGGAGAAAATCAAATCACTTAAGCCTCACATGTTTTCCTCAGTTAGAAAAATGTTTTAGACATTTATGGGCCTCTGCCATAGAACCGGGTCCTGGGGCAGCAATCCCTCCTGGCCCCCTCTCATCGTCCCGTTGTCCGGTAATTTTCTCAAGACTACCTGGCAACCCTAGAAGTAATGAATGCGTTCACACCGTTTAATAACCAAAGCCAGCCGAGTGTACTTGGCCTGGAGGCTTAAAAATACAACGCTAACTTTCAAAAGAGACAAAATAACACAAGAAAAGGCTTTCATCAGGGGTGTAACAAACGGGGTCAAAGGTACCGCCCCTCCCTCAGTTTAAAAACGGGAAAGGGGCAAAGTTTTAGTGCTCAGTGCCCCATGTGACCCCCAAATCGGTTATATTTGTTATGTTTCTCCAATAGCTTTTTGTATTTAATTATTAAGATATTTTACGAGTTGTTCTTACTTATTGCAGGTATAAAAACTGTCATTGCAAAGGAGAATAATGCATGCTTGGTTATTCATTCAT
>OY365817.1:21106191-21214089 GCA_959347315.1 Bimastos eiseni
ATTTTGAAAAATTAAACTCGATCTTTAGTCTCAGTTTACTGAGTTTAGCAACCCTATATTATACTAAAAATAGCGTCCTCATCCTCCATCTTTGCCTTACCTCCATCAACTGCATCAAGGACCAAGATACACCCTTCATTATGCATCTCTGGTATCATAGACATAATAAAATATGATGTCTATGGTTGTCGCTCAAACAATATGGCGGTCGCGATGGATGCGTTCCGGTATCGAGAAACGCATGACAACAGCGAGAAGCTCGATCGTTTTCAGGGTTGCTTGTTTAAGTTAAAAAATATCGAATACAGAAAGGACGAAAGACACCAAGATGAGCTAAATAAGATACTGGATGATCTCAATGCGTTGGACTACAACTCAAAATTTGCCGATGAAGGGGTAAGGCACCGTCGTGTTTATGTAATGTAATGTAATGTAAATCCTCGAAAATTTCTCAGCACCTTCAAAAGCCACGTCAGGAGATCAGCTTGTTCACAGACACTTTACCAAATCAAGTCCGCAATAGCCAATCCTCTCGTTTCCTTTCGGTGCCGGGTCGAAATCCGGGGAGTTAAGTCGAGGGAGTTTAGCACTCGTTTCGTCCGAAGGTTGCATTGATCAATAAATCATTCAATGATTTTGATCAATCAATGCACTTTATATAGCACCTCTTTAAGGTGACTATTTAGAGGCGCTCCCGGCAAACATTTAGCATCGGGGCACTTTTCTATGGACGAAATCTGGCTCAGCAATCAATTCACACCGACTACACATGCAAAGAGGCACATGTTTCATATAACGTAGATGTCATATCGCATGATTCGCATTCCTAACAAGGGCCCATTGAGATATATGTTATATACACGTGTTAGATATGTACCTCATTGCAAGGGCCGTTTCTGTGAGCATTATGATAAGTATTTGGCAAGTATGACATTCTTTAGCAGGGATAGCGTTCAGCAGTGTGGCGTAGAATGTTTAAGTAAGCAAGATGATATGTGCTCCCAAAACGTTCACGCCACATAAACTCGTCCAGGTATGTAGACACCATGACATTTTCTTCGACATGCCATTCAACCTTTTGATTACAGACTTTATCCGCTTCCAGTATTCTTCCACGTGATTAGTTGAACTCCTGTTACGGGATTTACAAAGTTCCAACCATGTGTAACACATGCTTAGCGGGAAGTGTTTCATGTGACATAGCATGTCCTCTCTTTTCACGTTATGTCACAGTATTATGTTATGGCTTCTTCGGTCTCTCAACCCACAGAAAAATATCCTTTGCGGCCAAAGGTTGTTCGCATGTGCAAATACAACACCTACCCTAACCGACCCTCACTATGCCTAACCTGAGTCACCTGACCCTAATCGACCCTCACAATGCATATTTAAAATGGCTTCTGTGGCAGAAACTTCGACCTCTCAACCTCAATGGTTTTTTGCATGTGCTTAAGTTGAGGTGGGTAAGTGGGTCATATTTGGGTCGAAACACGGGGAAAAGTCATTTTCACACATTATCTCAATATAGTTGGTGATGCAATGGGTGTTTTCTTCTTCCTCTCATGAGTAACCCACTTAGGTTGGTGAGTATTTGCATTTTCTTCTTCCTATCATTGGTAGCACATTATGGCCATCAAAAAATAATCACAAACTGATTGAATGAGGTGGGTGAGTGGGTCAGATTTGTGTCGCAACACGGAGAAAATTTTCCGTGTGCTATACCAAATCAAGTTCACAATAGCCGAGCTTCTCGTTTCGTTCCCTGTTAAAGTTAGGGAAGGTCAAGCCGAGGAGACTGCGTGGTGCTACGGTGTGTGTCGGTGACGATGGTGGTGATGCAGAAGTGGAATCAGGATATGATAGCTTGAAGTTTTAGGTTTTTAGTGAAAAATAGCAGAGGAGATCGAAAGAAGGTGGGTGTTCTTAGATTGGAGTCTTTATATTTTAGGATGTATCCACATTGCTGGTGCAGTGCTGTCGACTGGTCTCCTTCAGAAATGAAGAACTGGTTCAAAAGTTCTGTTGGCTCATACTTAATGCTCTTAATCGGCAGAAGGTAGGTGCTGAACTTCAGACAATGTCTATGTATGCATTTATTTTCGAGTAGGAGTAGTAGTTGGAAGACCATAGATTATGATTACCTATAAATTTGGACTCTTGCTGCTGAGAAATTTACGTTTGTTAGTGACCGATTTTATTTCGAACCTGAAGCAGCAATGGATTTATTTAGAATTTTGTTTTATTCAAGACATGTGTTTGTAATTAGTTATGTTTATTTATTTATTTTTTACCGAAATTTGATACCGCCCTTCTTCCAAAATGTTTTGCTCAGAAGTGCACACACACACCTCGACGGCGCAATGTATGTATGTGTGCAACCATTAGAGACACTGAGATACTCCTTTGACTGATTCCTGTTGAAATGATTTGTTGCAGCTGGTTCTCGTTCATGGCTTGGATACTGTGATGGAATACGTATTAAGAGCCCTGCGCCATTGTTCTCCAAAGGCAGCTTCTCTTCTGCTTCGTGCCTTAGCAACCATTGTCTATGAGAACACTGGAAAGACTGCAAAGGTTTGAGATTTTCTTTATTTGGTTCTGTGCATGTATACCATTTTGGATGGTTGTATTGCAACATACAATGTATGCAAAAATACAAGACTGAACAGAAGTATCTTTTATTAGTGCAGTACTATTTGCTATTGGGATTGTCCAAAACTGTTGCAATTAGTACTTGATTTCTTACAGTTGTAGTACCATGAGGATCTAAAGTCTTCTCTTCGTATGGTCTAATACGAGAATTTACTGAAGGAGAAACGGAAATTGATGATTGAAATCGCATAGAAGAAGTGCAAGATATGATGCAACACTTTCTTCAATGAGTGTTTAACATAGACCGGCATTGATCAATCTCTTGAAAACGTTGCACCAGCTCATCCCAAAATATCTCTGATTACATGTTAAAATCGGTGGAACACTTCTGAATGAACTGTTGTCTCAATTCAATCAGTTCTGTTGACTTTTACTCGGCTTTGCTCATGTCATTCTGTGCATGGCTGAATGATTGTTTGGCTGACTTCTTTGGTCACTCCCTTCATTAGTATTATGTCATATAATAATAATAATAGTGATGACTATTTACACAACACTGTTACACAGCCACGCCGATACATGCACTGGGAGTGCCTCCGATTATTTTGTACTTGAAGAGGTGCTATAGAAGTATGTAAGTACAATGCAATGTTATCACCGGAAATGTCATTTGTTGTTGTTCGTTTGACGTGTTTGTATGTACTTATTTAATCTGATTATATCCAATGATTAATTCAGTTTCATGAGGATCTTCTGGGTGAATCAGGGATTCTCTCTCATTTGATGGAGGTTCCTGACTTGGACATACGTCGAGCTGCCATCCAATGTCTCGAAAATGTTTCTTTGAGGTTTGCCATTTTCCTGATCTCTGGTCGATGCTTCTGATTTATTTCTGGTAATAATGCAACAAGACAGTGTTTCATAACAGTTTACAGAGCTTGGCACCAAGGCTAAACAAATGTGGGTCGTTAGCTGACTTTAATTTAATTTATTTTTATGTCAGTTAGCTCTTTATTTAATGACAGACTACTTTCCTTGTATTCAACCACATTATTGCAACTATTTATACTCTACTGTAAATTTTAAAATAGTTTTAGACCTAAGTTAGTAGTAAGGAATGCTACAGGTATGTTATCTTTCTGCCATTGCTGTGGCACCCTGGTTGGGAAGCACTGGGGTAGTATCTAGAAACCTCTATGTTGCTGAAGGCTCTTTCTAGGGATTGCATATACGTTGAAACAGAATCCAATGGCCCATTTAAAATGTTATCTGTAAACTACAAAGCTGTCTGATGAAAGTAATGCAAATGTGTGGAAACTGATTCTAATGGATTAATGTATTATATACTGTTTGAGCATTCGTATAGTACTACTTTTAGGTGCCATATTGCATGCTGCATTATGTTGAAGTTATGTATTCTATAGCGGTTGAGTTTTGGGATCGAAATCTTTTACTTTATTGTATTAGTGCTCATGGTGAAAGAAGGTCTGTTGTATACATAATGTCTCACCAGTTTATTTTCCAATTGATTTATAAGTGTGTTTTCTCTATATTTGGCTTATTCAGTCTTATCAGCTTGGCTATTGCTTATTGTCTGATGTTGTATAGTCCAGTGTTTGATATCTTTTAGTCTACTCAGAATTTGAGATGACATACTGGTACAAAATGAATGGCAACAGTTGTAATTAACAGAAACTATGGAAGTTTGTTTGTTTACGATAATTAATCATCTTCCATTGATTCGTTATCTTGTAGAAGTGCGGGTGACGCTGTGTATTTGGCAGAGAATCATCAGCTCATGTGTATTCAGTGCTTTCTGAGGACTCTGCAGATCCCAACTCCCAGTGGTTTATTTGATGGCATCCAGTGTAAGGTCAGTCATTCATTCATTCATTCTGAGCATTTATATAGCATCCCTTCAAGGAAACCTACTAAGGAGTGCTTTCAGCCCAGCCACAACTAAAGAAAAAAGACTTAAGGGACTTGTAAGAACTTGACAGTTGGGCCACGAGCAATGAGCGGAGCTCGAATTTGAGATCATTCCATAATGAAGAGCCCACAGCTGAAAACGCACGGCGCTGCCTGATAGCGTGTGGAACTAGAAGCTCACCCCTTGTCATAGAGCAAAGCACCCAGCTCTCTGCAACGTCAGACACTGGGCAGCAGAGATCACGCAGTAAGATGGAGCACAGCCAAGAATGCAGCGCGAATGCAACGCGAAACAGGAGCAGCAATGCGGTATGTAATTCACTAGAACACAGGCAGCCAATGCAAAAGTTCTTCACACAATTTTGTCACCTTAACCAAAGTCATTGAAGGAACTTTTGTATATGGTGGCTTTGTCGTTCAGTTTGTATTGCATCGTGATTGAGCTTTGGCGCTTGGTTGTTTTTGATATCAAACAAGACAATGAAGTTCTTTGGTGTATGGGTTTGGCAGCTAAACGCTGAATTTGCTAACCCATACCCAGACCATTGAAGGCAATGTCTTAGCTTTTAAAAAGTGAGCACGACTAAGAAATTAGTACTTTAGGTTAGGCTTAGAGTGTAACTAGAGTACATTTACTTGTTGTACATACTTGAAAGTAGTAAAGTAACACGCTTGTTTGCGTGTTTTAGCAAAGACACAAACACAGCCGCAGTAGTTATTGTGCTGTCTTATTGATTGACAAACCTGCATTGATTCTACCATATGTACTTACTCTGGGTCCGTGATAGGCCTCGGTAGCCTAATGCTCTAAAGACTGTTTTGCATCTAAGTATTGACAACTTAGCTGCCAGCTGGGTAGTGTCAGGCTGATTGGAATCATCCTGCTGTGTAAGTTTTCATTTCAAACCATGTTAACTACATGCTGAGTCTAATATACCAGCAATACTTTCTTCCACACCAGTTAAGAAAGCAGGTCCTATGTTTTTCAAAGCTCGACATCATTTTTCAAGTGATTGTTATATCAAGAATCATATATACTCCATGCCTATACTGGAGTTCTCACCTCACATGATATTCTTGTTTACTGTAATTTTGTAGATACTTATTAGCACATTCAAAGGCTTGCAGAATCTAATTGCTGGCAGAAAGTCATTTCCAGCTGAATTCACAGGCTCTGTTTTAGCTGCCTTACAGGTAAGACATTGGATGTCAACAAAGTGTCGTTGCCTATATGCGGATAAGACCTAACTGAGTGTTTATTGTGTGGGATAAAGCTTCCTAATCTTTGGTTTAGCTTGCTAATCTTTGGTTTAGCTTGCTAATCTTTGATCTAGCTTGCTAATCTTTGGTTTAGCTTCCTAATCTTTGGTTTAGCTTGCTAATCTTGATGATAATATGCTAACAGATATTTCTCCTCTTTTACCTAGATTCTTCTAGTTTCCGGGATTTCTCGATACTATGCTTTCCTACCTCTCACACCTTCACGGAGCACATCAAATCTGACTCCCTCAGGGCTGCTATTTTCAACAGAGGTGGCTACGAGCCATCAGATAATCTGTCTTGCCTTAAGTGTTTACCAATGCATTTTGCTTATACTAAACATTGAACTGTAGTGCAAAAATATTCCTATTATGTGTATAATTATTCAGAGCCACTGCCTAATTATTTTGTACAAAGGTTACTGCATCATGGTTTATGCAAGGTAGTCTTGCTCAAGGTCCATGTTTGGTGACCATCTTATGCGAGCCTTGAACCGACACTTAGCACTTCACATTGCTTGTGATCATTCACGATGGAACTGTTAGCGACATGTGTAATGTAACTGTTTACGTGTTGTTTGTTTGCTACGCAGGTGTACACAGTGTATGGTCAGCCAGGAGCCCCGACTGTTGTTCCTACGTCGTTGACCTCCGTGCCCCTTGCTCAGTATGATACTCAGGCGCCAAACAAAGACAGACTCCCTGTCGCTGACGACAAGCCCACCAACGCCAAGTCCAACCTATCGTCGTCAAAAAAGAAGAACAAGAGAACTCGAAACCGTAATAAGAAAACGGGGGAAGTGCGAGGAGATCAAGACGAAGCTGAGGATGCCCTGGAGCCTGAGAGCACACAGTCGACTGAGACTGATGCTTTGGCTACAGTGGGACCTGCGTTCTGGGCGTCCCTCGGCAGCTCCGACTCGGACTTTTCCGATACGGAGGGTGGCTCGTCTTCCAAGCTGCCCAGCATTGCATCAAGAGTGAGAGTTTGTGCCCTGGCCTGCTTTCATGCGCTGATTAAGGTATTTATGTCCTTATGTCTTACCCTTGTTGCATGATTGTTTGGATCTAACACTTGAAACGTGAGCTAGTACACAGAGATCGTGATTTGTTTGCTTATCCATCTGGTTTTTCTGTTATATTTTGGATTTCTGCTGGCGATCTCAAGTAGAACATATTTCTAAAGTGGAGTTTCACTTCAAATCAACCATCATTTAATTTCCCGTAACACATTTGATTGCATTGGCTGCTATTCTTTGTCACTGGCTGTTGTAATCACAGCTGATTGAACTTGTCAAAAGCTAAAAACCAGAGGAGAAAGTGCCAGTCCCAAGCCTGGAGATAGGAGGAGGGTGACATCAAATCATCTTCGTTATGGAATGGTGGCGTTAAAAAATTCGATCAACAACTTGAAGTAGAGTTCCTGCTTAGTTTCACTTTGGTTTAGACAAGTGATTGGTTTTATCAGGGCATTATTAGTAATTTGCACATATGACAGTTCTATAATTCTGTCCTTAGGTGGTCGAGAGGCGTATTATGTTCGGCTATTGGCCATCATTCATTCCGGATACAAATGACGCAACGACTGTTACGACAAAACTCACTCTGTTTACAGTCATCTTGAAAGACCCATCACACAAGGCAGGTTCTCTCTTCTGCACCTTTGATCTGATGAGATGTTTATCCTACGTTGCTTATGTTGTTCTAGGTCTTGCTTCTTACTCTCTGTCTGTCTGTCTGTCTCTCTCTCTACTTTTTTGTATTGTATTTCTAGATTTATTTATCACATCTCACAGAGGCTCTCTGTACTGGCCTATTATGATATTAGGCATCATTTCAAACAAATAGTGTCGCAACAATTAGCAAAACAAGCTAAGCAAGCACAAGAAGCTAAAGAGTCACCTTGTTTTCTAGTGAAAATGGAAGCAATTTTTATCCTCTATTTTCCTTAGGCAGTCTATAAGAATTATTGAATTTAGTAAACGGGTTAGTAAACATTAGCTATGTTTGTAAGTACAGTTTTCTTTAGTTTTTGCTAATTTTAATTGTGCTTCCATAGGTGCGTTGTGCTGCTCTTGGTGTTCTCAATGCCTTGCTCGATGGTTCAAAACAGTTCCTGATGGCTGCTGAAGACGCGTATGTACAAGTTAGACTTTTTGTTGTTGCCTTATTTACGCAGGTAATCATTGCAGGAATGCTGGTTGAAGAATTCCTTGAATACTCTTGCTAATTTCATTTGAAAGTGAACAGTTAACAAGTTGTATTTGGAAGTCTGAAAAGAAATGTTGAACACACTTGAGCCGACTTGTAGCATGCACCACCACCACCAGGGAATGCATTCAATGATGCTGTCCTTGGTACAGTGCAAATGTTTACTTTGATATTTCATTTCCTGATGAGCTTGCATTAAGTCAATCTGGTCTCAATCTGTTATGTAGTCATGATTATGGTTATGCTTTGTGAGGTTCTTGGCTGATGCTTATCACCGAAGAAGATGAAGAGCAGTCCCTGCCTCATGAATGAATGGTCGTTATCGAGTGTGATGACCAAGCCTTTGTGTTTTCCCAACATTTATTTATGATATGTATGTTCTGTTTAGGGATCAGTATCGTAATGCTCCGTTTACTCCATTTTACGTTACGGTTGGTTACATGATCAAAGAGATTCACAGGTGTCTTCTTTTGCTGCTCGGCTCTGAGCCGTCAGCAATCGTCATTACTCAAGTTATAAAGGTAATATTTTTAACAGTCATGAACTCTGAATTAGGTGATGAAAGCATTGATAATGATATATGACGATGGCGATTAGGGGAGGGAGAAGGAAGAGTTGGAGAACAGGGCTGAGGAGAAAGTTGGTGATGGTTATGGTGTTAGTTGCTGTTTACGACACTGTGTTATAACAAAGATGGTTGCATCGACCTCCTTTCTTTATGCTTGAGACTGGCACTACCTCAGGTAGGTAGCAGAAGAGTTGATGCAGATGTACAGAATGTATGTAACTATTTGACTATTAACTCTTTAAAGGCATTTCTTTTTTTCTGGGGTTTCCGTGCTGATAGTGCCTCTTAATAGTTATTCTGCAAGAGGTGCTATATAAATCTAAGGATACGATTCATAGGCCAGTAGTAGCCTACTGTTTAAGAATTCCATGAAGTTGCTAGAATTCTGCACAGGCACTGTGGTGCAGTTGAAGGATATGTGACATTTGGCTCCATCTTTGACAGTGCAACGCCCTAATGTGTAAAATGCCACTAAGGAAATTCATTTACGCTAACGGCTAATCGTGTGCTTTGGTTACGAGGGAGGGGCCAGCAGGGCCAGGGTGCAAATTTCAGGATGGAATAACCTATTATTCTATAAAATGCACTACTTAAAAAATGTGGAGCACCAATTTGATGCTCACAATTAGCTAGGCACAGAGCGCAATTATAGCTCGGTACGGCCCTTAAGACAGTTATGTGTTGTTACCTTGAGGATCTTGCTTGGTCTTGTTGTTGGTGCTCAAATAAAAGTAAATAATAATGAAGATAAATTGTCTCTGTTTCAGGACTCAATAGCATTAACTAGTAATTTAAGACATTTGATGATGTTTAATTACCAAGGGATACTGATAGCATACTGGTTGATTTGCATGCACAAAATTAGTAGCTTGTAGCTATCATGTGTTTCACAGGATATGGTTATAAAAGTAAATGATATGGTTATATTTTTCACAGTGTTTGGGAACACTGGTTGCCAACGTTCCTTATCAGAGACTGAAGCCGGGACTCCTCAGTCGTGTTGTGAGACAGATTCAGCCATATCTCTCACACAGAGGTGATCACCTAACAATGTAACTTCTTCACAGTTTGAGTTTCCTCTAGATGTGGAAAAGCAGTTTTAAAATTTATCTGTTTTAGGTCTAGGTTTTATCCTAAGTGCCAACATAATCTTTACCTTCAGTTTTCAGCCAATCCGAGGTGCTTTTCAGCCATTACTGCTTATTTACATAGTGACTGTTTTCCCGTAGTTAGTCTTTTCATTTGATATTTTCACTTGTACTGGGTGCGATTTGCCCTCCAGAATGGCATAATAAAACAAGATTGACTTTTCTTTCGTCTTACCATTTTCTTTTTTTTTCAGATCCGAACATACGCGTTGCCTGCCTGACTTGTCTCGGAAATGTCGTATCGGTTCATGCGCCCATGGTTGAAGTTTACCACCTGTTAGTGCCACAGAGACCAAGTGCCAGACTGTCTGAGCACGAGGGCCAGACAGCAGCTGCTGCCGGACCAGATGATGCATCAAGCGGTGGACACTGTCCAGATTCGGCTGCAGTTCATGTTTCTCGGGAGTCTGGATATTCTTCTTCCGTTGGGGGCCGGTTCTCTTCGGGCATTGTCACTCCGGTTCTCACTTCCGGCTTGCAAACGCCGTCTGTTTCAGATCTGGGATTTACTGGAGAGCTGGAAACGTCATGGATAGTGAGGCACTGCCTCCGCAACATGGCGCCATTCCTCTTAGATCGGGCAAGAACCGAGTCGCAGGAGGCCGGTCTGATGTCGACTTCGACGAATCATCCGCTGCCTGTGCGACTTGAGTCACTGCAGTTGCTTGCTCAGATCGCAAAGGGATACTTCATCGTTTTGCGGTCAGTAATCTTGTCCAAATTCAGATTTGATCAGATGTGTATTTTTCAGATTATATATCACAGTTTTTACACACACGAATAATTAAATATAAATAATTTTTAATCCAGTAATTTTATTATAAACATTTAGCAATCTAAAAACGAAAATTTAAAATGTGTAGTCATATTAGTTCTTATTAAAGGCAAAAACATTTATTTTGCTAATTTTTCATTACAGGAAACGACAAAGTTACAAAAGTCGAAAATTTTAAGCTTAGCCGTGGATGGTACTTACCGGATAAGACAAATAGTGCATCCAAATACTCGGATTTGATACTCAGTGGAAATTGTCTATACGGTTATTCCCTAATCCAGTATATCAGAATTAATTTTATGATCAAGTTTACCTGTTATCTATGTAATTTCCAGATGGATGACCATTCTATTGTAATTGTGCTGATATTATTTACTATAATGAAATTGATTATTGCCTTGACAATTTCTAGACCTCACCTGGAAGTGATGAGAGATCTAGTCAGCTTGTGTCTTCGAAACCAAGACTCTTCTGTTCAGCTGCATGGTGCTAAGGTAACGTTCAGCTGCATGGTGCTAAGGTAACGTTCAGCTGCATGGTGCTAAGGTAACATTAAGCTGTATGGTGCTAAGGTAACGACTTCCTCTGAAAACTATTCTTTTCCTAACCATAGGTGATTCATATCTGTGTATTATATTTGCGGATTTATAATCGCAGGAGCTCCCATTGTGAAAAAGGCCCAAGAGAAAAGAAAAATTACAAGAGTACACACAGAAACAGAAGTACCCCCAGTTACATGTAAATGGAGACAAGGTCTGGGAAGAGAAAATAAGCATATGGCAGGATGAGAACTGCTCTGGCATATGAAATAGCTTGCGTCTACTTGTTTTGCGCCATCAGTTGATTTCACTGTATGCTGCTGTTGATTAATAGTAATGATTAACAGTACTTGGTGTAGAATGACGATTTGAAAAATCCACCAACGAAGGAATTTGTAAACCCTCGTTTCGTTGGTTTCAGTTGCTTGACGCAATTGGAAGCACGATTCTACAACTGAATCAACAGCCAAACAGTGGCATCGACGTCTCTGCCGAACAGGTAGCTGTTGTTTTTATGACGTGGTCATTAGCACTGTTACTTTCTCTTAACCCTTTAACGACCAGCATTATTGATTATGTCTGATGCTAGATGTTGTTTTTATGACGTGGTCATTAGCACTGTTACTTTCTCTTAACCCTTTAACGACCAGCATTATTGATTATGTCTGATGCTAGATGTTGTTTTTATGACGTGGTCATTAGCACTGTTACTTTCTCTTAACCCTTTAACGACCAGCATTATTGATTATGTCTGATGCTAGATGTTGTTTTTATGACGTGGTCATTAGCACTGTTACTTTCTCTTAACCCTTTAACGACCAGCATTATTGATTATGTCTGATGCTAGATGTTGTTTTGATGATGTGGTCATTAGCACTGTTACTTTCTCTTAACCCTTTAACGACCAGCGTTATTGATTATGCCTTACATTTATAATGTTGCATTAATTTTTAATGACAATGCACTTTTTAAAATCTTTTCTCTGCGTGGTTTTTGTAAATAGCAGAGCATTTGTTTTGCACTAATAACAGTAATTTCCATTCTTATTTCTGGGAAGTCTGAAAGGTGCTTCAATGTTTGACATAATGTTTCAGAATTGACCAAAGTATGTGAAGTGATGCGGTCTGAGAGAGAGTAGGGATGTTGTTTTAGGCGCTGGATTTGTGGCTGCCTCTGTTAAACGGACCAATTCAGACTGCCTTACATGACCATTCAATTCAGACTGTCAAAGCTGCCATTTGTGATTGTCTATCCAACATTGGAGGAAGCATCTTTGAGAAGCTGCCAGTGAGTTGTTTCAACCTGAATTATCTTAACCGTGGCATATTTTTTTTATGATATCATTCAGATGCTGCTTATTGCCTCTGCTTAGTAAATGCCTAATTGATTTTAAGGAAGATATTTCTATCATCATCTGTTTGTGTAATTATCTGGCTAAATGGCTTCCCTTGGGGGCTATGCATTGTGCATGGTCCCTAGAGGCTAGATCATGTTCTTATATATTCTATGACCATTTTAAATGTACATTTTTGCTTGGGCTGAAGTTGAGTGGTTACCTTGAAGGGGTGCTATATAAATTTTTGAACCAATGAATGAGTACAGATTATTGCAGTGTTGAAATTAGTAACAGGGTGTGTTAATAATTTGGTTATGGTCGAAATGAAAGCATGCGTCTGTTTGAGGTTCCTAATGTTTTCAATTTCTTAGTGTTTACTGGTACGACTGAACTCCAGATAGCAATTTCATCTGTACAAGTATTAGGTCTATTAGGTAAAGCAAGATCAATTTATTGATCAGTTTGGCTTAGGATTGAATAATTGTTTGATTGTGGCACAAACGGCTGCCCAAAATAAAACAGCCCATACTGCTTACATAATTACAGAGTGATATTCTGGAATATTATGTTATATTTATATAGAACAGCTATACAAAGGACCAGTTGCAGATTGTTGGAATTTGAACTGCTGGAGTGAAGGTAAGGCAGACATTGCTGAAGGCGCTTTCATAGTTTGTATCTGTTGCTGATTCTGTGAACCAAAACAGTTGTTAAGGCTTTCCTTGACTTTAACGATCGAAGGCAATTATTACCGCTACTCTTATTGGTGCTGCCTGTGAACAGACATGTTATATTTTCCATGTGATGTTGTAGAGAGATCGGAGGATCCTCTGCATGACGCTACTGCTTGGTCTGGCTGGCGATGACGATCATCACGTCAAGGCGGCCGCCACGAGGGCCCTCGGATGTTACATTGTGTACCCGTGCCTACGTGAGGTATGCTTGACCGTCTTCTGTTGCCGTGAATGATGTCACATCTGGATGGTCAGGGACTTGGACTTATGTGACACTATGTGATTATACAGCAGTGAACTGTTTAGTGCTTAATGCTAAATGTGACATTTAGGGGTCGATTTTGTGCCAAATAGTGTAATTTGTGGACAACCCCCTCTATTTTTATATTCCATTGTCTGTTATATGGATCTTGCTGATAACTGTTGACTTCTAACACAACATATTTTTCTCTTGCTCAAGATTTGAAGCTCTTTGAAATTGTGCCATGGCTTTGTATGGACGTGTGATAATCAATCAATCAATCAATGTGAGTTTAATATAGCTCCACTCCAAGATGTCTGCTCAGTGGTGCTCCCGGTGTGACCGATAAGGCGGAGTTTGGTCATTGATTGGTAAGTCAATGTGGTTTCAGACTGCAGTGGGCTCCTAACAATTAAATACTCTATCTTTTAGTATTTTGAAGTTTTATAAAGCAGTGAAATTCTTTGCTCGACAATTAAGTGTTTCTTGGAAATGCTATCAGTCTGATAAAGTCTGTAAAAATAGATGCAGCTCGAGTTATCGCATGACCAACACATTTGATCTGTATAAAGGAATGCATGAAATGATTAATTCGTCATTGAATAAATGTATCTGTGCAAGTAAGAATGAATGCAAAATGTATGAGTGAATGAATGAATGTATTAATGAAAGATTGAATTAATGAATGATTGAATGTATGTATTAATGAATACACATAATTTATGTACTTAAACATGTACAAATGGTTATGTAGAGAGACAATGCCAGTTGACCGAATCCCACACAATACACTACCTGTATCATTTGAATGACAAAGGGTTGATGAATTTTTTATGTGCTAATTGTTTTTTTTATGTATTAGTAGTTTTTCTATGAATTCAGGATGTTTCATTTGTCGCTGATACTGCCAACGTCTTGATCTTGGCTGCTTCGGAGCCAAACCTGTCCGTGAGATGGAGAGCCGCCTGGTCGCTTAGCAACCTCAGTGATGCTTTGCTACTGAACAAGTATGCTATCCATCTATCAAGAATATATTTATCTTCACAGAATGAAAGTCTGTATGGTTTTTAAAAATATTTTTTTCATGGTGGATTATTTGGCCATTTTATGTGAGGTGATTTATTTAGTCTTCACGTGCCGTTAATTTCCTAATTTTATCGTCTATGGCCTTTGAAATTGTTGTGTTGCATATATGATTAATTAATAGCAAATGATTGATTAATATAATTTTTTATGTGTCGTTCCATCCTTACTGCATCATCCTTTCGATACCTCCATTTCTCATATTTTGGATTTCCTTGTGTTGATGCTGTTCACATGTTATTAGCTGTCTAAGTACATAATGGTAGCAGTCTGTAAAATTTCTCCAAAGGGCAAAGGATCGTACAGGTAGGTCATGGATTTGACTGCAGAATTCAAATATTGGATTCATTTTCAGCTCACTTTTATACTATCTTTAGAAATAATTTTCTCTCGATAGGTCTGATGGAGACAAGGAATTTGATGAAAGCTTTTCTCAGCTCTTGCTCATAAAACTATTTGAAACGGCCATCAGACTGTGTACGGACAACGAGAAAGCACGGTCAAACGGTGTCCGAACCGTGGGCAACCTTCTCCGATACCTGCCTAACAAATACTGTGGTATTCATTTCTTTCTGTATCTTCCTTTGCAAATTTTTCAAGAAGTCTTCTTTAGTATCATAAGTCTTAAATCAGTTTGGCATTTGGTTCATTTACTTTTGAATGTTGCATGTGAGGAATTGAAAAATGTAAAGTAATTTTTTCGTGATTTCGTTGATGTATTTGACTGTTTTTATAGCCGTTTTTTTCTAACACAGTTCACATTCAATCTCTTAATCACATATTTCTGAGAACAGTGTCGACTTTTGTGATGTTTTAGCTGGTGGTCGCTTTCATCAAGTGATTGATGACTCAGTTTTGATGATCATTAAGAATATAACAACGGGAACTGTGAAGGTGAGTTCAAACCGTTTCTCGGTGTGCAGCAGGGTGTTTTGGCACTTAGACTTGTTCTGGAGACTTGTTCTGCCCCATTCTTTAATGGCATCTGTTCATTTCCTATGTGGTCTTCCTCTTTTGTGTATCCCATCCATTATTCCAAAAGCCTGTGTTCAAAGTTTTCTATCATCTTTCATTTTGCAGGTATGTCCAAAAACCTAGTTTTCTCTGGAGGACTTTTTACTAATTTTTTTTATTGCACAAATTGCTTATTTAAAATTAACATGTTTTGCTGTTAGCAAATGTTATCATTTACTTGGCATATTTAGAAGTAAGTAAGCCTTGTGTGAAATGTTTCAGGTGAGGTGGAATGCTACTTATGCGGTCGGCAACGTATTCCGGAATGCAAGTCTACATCATAACTTGGAACCTCATCTTGTTAGTAGTGGAACTTATTTGTCCATTGCTCGAGTCTTGGGTCTTGTATAATGTGGCTCAGGGTTTGTTTGAAGGATGGCAAACATAAAAGCAAGTTGTAATTCCGTTAGCCATTTTGGTCTATTATTTACTTGACTGGTTTTGTCAAATGTTATTGGAAATGTGTATAATGCCAATTCAAGATAACTCATTTGAGGTGCTCTAGTTTTTCTTATTTCAGTTTTCCTTTCCTTCACTTTTTGTGCTTGCAACAAAATACAGTTAATAGCCAGAAAGGGTTTTATATAATAATATTCTTTATCCATTTAGCCAAACTTTATAGGTTCAAACTTAGTTGTCGTTCTGAAGTTCGTTATTTTCGCCTAAACTAGGAATTTACTACTGTTGTAATGCGATACTAATGAAGTTGTTTTAAATCAGATGTATTTTGATAGACAGAAGAATGTTTTATGACAGAGAAATCTCTGATGTTTATTAAATAGATTGTTAAAGTTTAAAGAATTTGAATTGTAAAATTAATGACCTGTACATCACGCATCAGTCATGGCACTTTACAATTCAAATTCATCAGACATTAACATTATGATGTTTGAACATAAATCACTTAAGAGTATTTACCAAACAATATTTCATAGTGCTATATGATTTTTAATGTTTTTTGTCTTAGACTGGCATTTTCTCAGCTCTGATGACATCCATTAAATCATGTAAAAATTTCAAAGTGCGAATAAGTGCAACAAACGCACTTTCAGTGCCAAGCGAGCGAATCGTGTATGGTGACTTGTATGTCGGCATCTGGGATGATCTGGCTGGTGTGCTGGAGTCGCTTGAAGAAGCGGCAGATTTCACTGAATTCCATTATCAGCAGAATTTGAGGGATCAGGTATGTTTGTAAGGGCTCTATTAAATTCGAATTGGCCCTTTCAATAATTTTATGCAGCTCTGTGATTCTGTTTAGTTTTAAAGCATTGTCCATTGTAACATCTTGTGCAAAAAACTATTTAAGGAATTGTTCCTATTATTACTTAGCAACTTCTATGATACCAGTTTTTATTGCACAGGTATATAATTGTGTATTAAGTAGACAATGTAATGACACACCTGAGCAGATTGAGCTGATGCAGAGAGGTACAACAACCGAAGAAGCTGAATCAGTAAGAACAGTTCTAATTTTATGTTTGACTAAAGCAAGGCAACCTTGTTAAATAGCGTTGAGACTTAAGAGTTGGAGCAATTATTGCAGGAGTGTGTGCTGTGTGAGTTAAATGCAGTGCTGTCTGTTAGATTATGAAGACGCTGATGCATGTGGTGACTTTGGTGACGCCAGACGACTTGGAATTTCTTCTCAATCGTGTCCTTGCAGTGAAAAGTGTCGTTTTATCTCAGAACTGTGAACGATTTTATGTTGAATCAGTTAATCAAAAGAGTAAGTGTTATTTCATTGAAATAGTGCAGAGGCTGTTATCGTGATTAAACCTAGTAATTATTGAACTGATTGGGACCACATGGATTGATCCGTAATAGATGTAAAATTATGAGTTGTATATCTGTCTCATGATATTTATGTTGCAACCTTCTAAACCTGATACTTTTGTCATGTTCTGGAAACTCAGATTATAAATGGCAGTTTGAATTTATCATTATACTGATCTATGTATTAATTAAATTCATATTTACTGATGAAGTGATATGTCATATTGCTTTTAATTAGATGTCGTCATGTGTATTTACCTGTGATTGCTTGGTACTTTTAACTGCTTAATTAGTATTTATTGTTGGCTACAACTAAGGAGTCATTATTATTATCATATATGGTGTTGTTTAATTTTTCTATCTGTAAGCTCTAGGTTGACATTGTTTTAAATCTTCTACTACAGTAGGCACTGATAAATTCTGCAGTGAATGTTTTTATGCTGGTTTTGTTTGACTTATTTTATTGTTTTTGTATTTTTGAAAGCTGTTCCATCATTACTTGATATCAAGGGTCATCTTGATTCGCTCAAGACAGCGAAGAAACCCCTTACAAAGCATCAGCTGGAAGCCGTCACCCTGCTAGACAACATCTTCACTTTGCCCGAATCAGGTATGTTCTGCTGAGATTGGTCCTCTAATTTTATTAATTTCCAATATTCTTCTATTTTGTTTCACTTTGTGCAGCACATTATTCTGGCTATGTACTACTAAAGCACAATGTAAAATATCTCAGTTTGGTACAGTCATAAAGTATTGCTCGCATTGTTTTAAATTGCAATATCATTTAAATATTTGAATCTTACTGTGACCAACATGTCAGTTTTCATTTGGGATCTAATTGTTTGTCCTTGTCTGTCCATTGCTTGGTTTCTTCCTGTTTCGACTTATAATTAATCAAAGTGTATTCTTAGGCTCATGCTCAAAATTGTTTACCCAGGCCTGACCAAACTTGGGCAATCCCGTCAGATATAAACATTTTTGACTGAGCACTATTCTTTTTAGGCTTCATACAAGCATTTCCTCACACCCTCCACACATCAGCTTAACCCATGGGGGTGACATTAAAACCAAATTTGTGTCTATATATTTTTAATTGCTTTCAGATGCATCGACTACTCTTGGTTTTGAGGAGCATGTACCATTGTCATCTGGATTTAGGCAGATGTACGACTAGGCAATGAAAACTGTTATCAATTGGCTTTTTATGTGCGTGATTACCTATCAACATTACGTGATTTTAAGATTCTACAAACTGTTTTTATTGGTGGTCAGTATGATCCAGATTTCTGGTGATGAATCTCTGGTCATTAAGAGATAATTTTTACATGATTCAATAGTATGAATTTGTACATCACCAGGTTTAGTCGTCTATTGAATTTATTGGTTGAACTTTGTGTATTTATTGTTGATAGAACTGGGTTGTCCAGTATCAATTACAATGTGTTTTTATCCATGACCAGTTATTTGTGGGGCAGGAGGGAGCTGGTTCACACATGTTATGTTTCATCCAGATATGTTCTCAGGATCGAACCATGATGTTTATTATATATTGCGTACGGTTATTAAAAATAATCACTTTACGAACGCCCTGCTTGTCTGCCTCCTCTCCGATCTTTATGGAGCCATGGATGTTGGATAGATTTCACGGCCCTCTTTGATGTCGGTTAGGCTTTTGACTCTGTTGACCATCATATACTCTTTCACATAATGTTTCTTTGGGGCTGATTGATTTGGCTCCTTCCTGTTTTGGGGAGGGCCGCTGAGTAATGGAGAACATACTGGGGTGCAAAGCTGAGGAACCAAGTTCGTACCAGTATCCCTCGTAAGGTTGACTAGTCTCTCTTGCTAGGCAACAGCATTGGTTAAGTTATATGTATAACGTAATGGGCGCCTTGCATAGCTTCCGAAATCCCCTCAATCGGCTGTGCTTGTTATTTTCAACTACGCACGGTTTCTCATTTGCTTACTCGTACCGCTACTACTACTCATGTTCACTCTCATCTTAAGACGGCTTTATTTGGCCACGCTGTGGTTGGGAGCTCTCCTGTGTAGTCTAGGGGCACTATACAAATTCTCATAGTGAATAAATGAATGAAAATAACAATATTTTAACAAGTACAGTGTAAAATATGCAATGAAAATCATCATTAAAATTGTTACACATGGACAAATTTTTTTTTTTTACAACCATTACTTTATTAAGGATGTGACTGAATGGCATATATATATATATATATATATATATTTATATATATATATATTTATATATATATATGTGTGTGTGTGTGTGTGTGTGAACATAAGAGAATATAATTATGTGATCTTCTTGGGTCATCCTTAGAAAGTTGGGGATCAGTCCTCAAAGTCACAAGTGCTTATGTTGATGAATAATTTTATTACAGATATGGTCCTGTAAGATATTCACGTGGTTGTAGTTTTCAGCAAGTTACAGAGAAAAAATTAAAAAAACACATTAAAATGCTTCACGTGACACAAAAATACTGTAGATACTAGATTCACATACTAAATTCAAGTAAATATCAACGATACATATTGTGTAACTAATCTAACAAGTTCTATATGGTGTTGATATGTAATGCACAGGGATCGACCAAGCTGTACAGAAGTGCTTTAGCAAAATGGCAGCCTGTTTAAGATAAGTTTGATGAACATAACAATTCACACAAAGATAACCCCTTTTCCAAAGGCAGTTCCCATAGTTCTTGTGATAATCAAGTGAAGTATATTAATAGACTATTTGAAGACCTCACATACACAGATGCATAATATTTTCTGTTTTTGAAAATAAAAAAGGTTTTTATCAAGTTAATGTACAGTGTAAATTCTCTTTCACATTAATTAAATTATCAATATTGCAGTATCTCTTTGTCAATGTTCAAGAATCAGTTCAACAACACCATGGATCACTTGAGCGACACCGAGCCTTCGCTCACCTAAGCAAATTTCTGGCGACACCTCAATAAAAATCATTTCCCACAAAATTTACTTTGTCCAGCGATTGATGGATAAAGATCCATTAGTTATGTAGAAAAACATATCACTGGCTTTTCAAATGATTCAAGTGGGTATAATTCAAACCATGAAAGAACAAAACCAGAGCTCAACCGGCATCTACCATCAAACTGGAACAAAACAATTGCATGTTTCATGGCTTGCGATTTAACAAACATATCACGTGCTCTTTTCAAGTCAAATTACAACTAGTAACTCATTTGATCATTTTACCAAATAAATTTCACACTGGACAAATTGTAGACACACCCAATAAATGTTAAAATCACAGATGGACGCATACACATATCCACAATAGCAGGTGCTGATCAGTGCTACAGTTCATATGCCACAGGTCTTTTAACAGCGACAGAAACGGTGATGGTGAAAAGAGTTTGTCATATATTACAATCAATACAGTGAAGACAGAGTTCAGAACATTAGTGTTCCGCTGACACAGTCCGACATCATCATGTGCAGATGCCAAATGTTTTAGGCGCTGTCTGTTAGAGCCTCCATTGCAAATTACTCTATGAGCAATGCCTCCATTGGATGCATAATTAGACCATCTCATGACACCTTTTGTGAATCACACAATGAGATGTTGATTTCTGTCCAGTACGAGCAATTCCAGATAAGCACGACTCTTGTTATTGAATGACTTAGCAATAAGTGCAGCGCATTCCTCGTGATCCAGGCCAAATACTGATTGTCCATCCACGGCCACTAAGACCTGACCTTCCTGCAAGTCTGAAGTAAAGGCAGATCCACTGGCCTGAATAAAAAAAAATTTAAGACAAGTCTCATTACATGAAATTATGATGGTAAAATTATTTACAATTGTAATTTAACATTATAATTACATGGTTGTCAGAGGTTAATAAAACAGAAATTCATGACATTTCCCATGAGTTTTATAACTTATCTAAGATGAAAAATACCTACTTTCTAAACAGATAATTTCCTAAACTGATGCAATGCAATTAAATAATCTAAATGTATGCATTTTTATGACGACCACTTGGTTCGTTGGTTAGTGATAACAAAGATCAGCTAGTGTCGCTCTCCTCCTTTATCCAGGCTTGGGAATGGCACTGTTAGACTGCAAACAGTGGCGGAGTTATGATGACCACTTTGCAATTAATCCATTCATTTCTATCATTCACCATAGCTATCCCTCTCAATTGATGTCATGCCATCTAAGGTTCCCGTGAACAAATTATGCTAGTCCGAGATTCAAATTTCTCAATACAGAAGAGCCATGATTGGTTGGAAAACCAGCATTCTTACACACAGAATTGTGCTCTATACAATTTACTACAAATATGCATAACATTTTATTTTCTCATATGCAATGCATGTAAAAATGTTACCTGGATTTTGGCAATTTTTGGATTTGGCTGTCGAGCGTTAGCACCGCCCTGTATGGCAATGCCTAGAGTTGGCTTCGTTTTGTAAACTTTGATGAGCTGGAGTTCTCCAGATGGAGCTTCTGAGGAGGAGTATTCTGACCTGGAAAGATCTTGGCTAAGGGAACCGGCACTCGGTGGTGACTTCTGAAATATTTCCAAAGCAAACTGCTTACAATGGTAATTTCATTGCAAATTAATTAATAGCTAAATTACTTATTACACGTAATTTCATTGCAAATTAATTAATAGCTAAATTATTTATTACACTCATTGAATTTTAATCACTTTAATTTCTGATAAATTAATTATTACACTTATTGAGGATTAATCATTTTAACTTTTGATTTGATAACTATAAAAGATGTTTAACCATTGATAAAAATACAAATCAATTCATTTATCATGTTAAAGTTGTTAACATCTTCAAAGCAGATCAAACATGATTTTAAAATCATAGAATAAAACAATAAGTGTTTAAATACTAACAAGATTTTTAGATGAGTCTCTTTTGTGATGTAGGAGGTCAATTGCATGACTGACGTCGTTGATCTGAGAACTTCTTTGAGATTTTGATGAATTTTCCTGTCCAAAGAAATAATGCTGTTGGTCCCCAAAACTCTTTGCAAAATCATGCTTACTCTTTGATTTTTTTGAATATACTGATAGTGACGTGTCATCCGTGAATTCCGACATTGCTTCCGCCACATCACTTAAACCATCACCATTTTGGAGATAGGCATAGACAGTAGGAGCCTCTACCTCATTGCCACTTTTTTCTGCTTGGATGATGCCTTTTCTACTTTTTCCATTCTCAGCAATTTGTCTGTTTATCTGAGAACTGGAAGGGGACGGGAAACCTATACTTCCAACTTCCGAAGTAGTGCGATGACTCTGGACAACAGATAGTTCTGAAGGCTGGTATCGAGTTGGAGTGCCACCGTAGCTCCCTCTCGTGAAGAACTCTGCACTTCTTTCATCATTCAACAAATCATTAGCTCCATGATTGTCGTCATTGAAATAGTGAAGTTCGTAGACGGTGTCGAGCGTCGGTCGGCTGCTCTTGAAACCATTGGCCAATCTTCCTCCAAACTTTTGTCCAGAATTGAACTTCTGGTCTGGTTCTTGTGTTCTGCCTTGTGCTTTCTGCAGAGTGCTTTCTCTGTGCTGGGAGGCATTTGACATGTGGCCGCCTTCTTGGTCTCTGCCTCTCTGCTGTCTTACTGCTCTCAGGTGGACTTGGGCATAGTACGGCAGGACTTCAAGGGTTTCATAGCCATTCGCATCAGGTTTTATGTCACTTGAGCTGATTTTCCTAAATGGAAGAAAATTATGGAAGTCAAAAGAACAAGAATCAGATCAACAGAAAACTCATCTGAACTGACAAAAAAGTGAGAAACATGAGACAGCAGAATTACAAAAACTGACAGCATTGTATCAAAAGCAGGTGCGATTAGACGTTAGAAAGTTCTTGCTTAACAAAAGAATAGCAGACCACTGGAACCTGAAGCAACAGGAAGTAGCTAGCATCTGCACCAATCTTGACCACTTTCAACTAGATACTGGACATTTGGATGGAACAACAAGGGCACTATGGCTCATATAGCTTACTTTAGCCTTTTAACCATAACTATAACCTCTCTATAATTATGTCAAAGATAACAATTTTGCTCATCTGCTTGTCAGACAAATATTTTTGAATGTGCATATATTCAACCCAAAACCATCATATCCCCATATAAAGATGCTAACTCATTTATGCACACGTGTGTGTGTAAGTTGTATATGTGTGGCATGATGGCCGATTGGTTAGAGCGGTCGGCCCGTAATGCTCCATGTGCGCTCAGTGTGCGGGTTCCAGCCTCGTCCGAGGAGTCACTCAGGGCTTGAAGTGGGATGGTATGAAACGGTATGCCATACCGGCACCTCTTCTGGTTGACAGCAAGCATGCCCGTACTTCTCCAGACCAGTAAGCCATACATGGCAGGACAGGGGAATGGTTCTTGTAACCATTCCGGCACCTCTTTTATGCCATTTCAAGCCTGGAGTCACTGTGTAGGGACCTTGAGCAAGTCCTTTGCGCACAATTGCTCTGCAGTACACCTGCAGCTGCGCCGTCAAGGCGTGTGTATGCACTTCTAAGTAAAAAAATATTGGAAGAAGGGTGGTATCAAATTTCAGTTGTACTGTATGTCGTACATGGGTTGCAGTGACCATGGTTGAAATGAGTCTTCCTTGAAGCCGTTGTTGTCGTCATCATCATCAGTTGCAACAGCCTTGTCCATCTGCTCAACGTTCCTCTACAACATATAAATAAAACACAATTAGGTCTCATTATCTTCCACAACATGTGTATCATCATCATTGTCATCATCATCATCATCATTGTCATCATCATCATCATTGTCATCATCATTGTCATCATCTTCATCATCATCATCATTGTCATCACCATTGTCATCATCATTGTCGTCATCATCATCATCATTGTCAACACCATGAACATCATATCATCATCAATGTCACCATCATCATCATCACCAACGGACGGCTATAATTCAGTTATGTTGGAGCCATTTGTAATCTGAAGCCGTAATTCATCTGGAGCCATAATTAATTTCGAGCCCTAATTAATTTCAAGCCACACCCATCTGTACTGTAAGAAGTCATGTCATGATGAAGCACATTATAACATGGCTCCAATCTATCCTCAAAGTACTTTACATGAAAGCATTTAAACTTGCCCCAGTTTCTCCATTCCGGTGACTTCTTTCTGCATGATGAACTTCTGCGATGACTGTTACCTCGGAAATTCCATTTCTTCTAGACGCTCGAGCCGCACCGAACTCGTCTTTCTGATTCTGCTGCTGTGGCATTGCTCGCCATGGAGACTTTTTCTGCTGTTTACAATTAATTAAAAAGAACTCTACAACCAAAATCCGCTGCTGTTGAAGTCACAGCAGATTCATTAGAATCGGAACAAAAAGAATATAATACACAATTTAGATGCTGAGGCATGAACTAAACTTTAGCATCTGCCATAGAAATATCTGCAAAGAGCAACTAGATGTATTCACCTGCATAGGTGCCAGATAAATGGATATGAAATGGATATTTTTACCTGCATTGGTGCCAGAGAAACTATTACCTAAATGGATATTTTTACCTGCATTGGTGCCAGATAAAACATTACCTAAATGGATATTTTTACCTGCATTGGTGCCAGATAAAAAACATTACCTAAATGGATATTTTTACCTGCATTGGTGCCATGTACCCATCACTATCCTCATCACTTGCAACAGATTTGTAGAAATGTTTATTGCCATCAAAATCGTAGATTTCTCGTATGGCTTTTCTCAGTGGCTCCATTTCATCTGCCACCTGTAAGTGAAACGACACCATGCTTTTGTTTCAGGTAAGCTGTAAATAAATGCCTCAACAGAAAATATGTATACTTGAAAAACTGGAAGTTCTTCTCTGGACAGAGGCCTGTATAAAAGCCATGATTTACCCGAATGATTGATCTACAGGACATTTATTGGTTTGTTTTCAAAGCCAATGCCTTACTAATGTTTTCTGTTCTGTACATACTAATATATATATATATATACACATACTGTAGCATGCATAATTGTATATACATGGTGAATGGATAAAAAGTGAACCTCTGGATCAGTTATGCACAGGAATTGCAATGCTCATCATGCAGTGGAACATTACCTCTGCATTGCTGCTATTTTGGAGGCTGTTACTACTGGATGTGACATTAGACAAGGAATGTAGCGCCCAGGAATCGTGCAGAGGAAACTGGGCTGCCATCGGATGCATCTAGAAAGAAAATATCAATAATACAGACACCAAGGTATTATTCTACCAGCATATTTACGGACGAGTCAAAGTCTTTTAAGTTGAAAGGGCAACCAAACAGAATATTCAACAGGAAACACTATTTTGCTTCTACTTCATATAAATCTCTTGGCTGTGTGTTACATGCCTCTATGGTGTGCAACAAGCAGTAACTTTGCAATGAGATTAACTCACTTTCAAAAGAAAATGATATCAAGGTAAATCCTGTAAGCATATATCAGCTCCTCTGAGTAGATATCTTGAAGGGGCACTATATCAAGTATTTTTGATTGATTGATTGAGCTTATAGAATACTACAGGCATAAGCATGAGACAAACCAATGATTATTGTGCAAAAAGCTATGTCAATACCAAGAAACAGACTGTTTCCGCATCAGATGCCTAGTCATCAATATAAAAATCAGAAGAACTAAAAAGTTGCTACATATCTAAAAAAACACATGAAACCAGGCAGTGCATACCTCTCCATTTACTTCCATTCCTTGCTGTATGGCCATTGAATCAAACTCATCCAAATCTGTTGGGGCTATTAGGCCACGAATCTGAGACATTAGGGACAGCTGAAACAAATAAAAAACATCCCAGAATAATTTACAAATAAATTTGCATAATCAATTATAATAAATTACAATAACAGATAAAAATCAAAAATCTCTTTTATATTTGCCCAAGTTACACGTAAGAAGTCAACATTAGGACACTTCCTAAGGTATTGTTAGAACACTTCTGATGAGTCTCTGCAGGTGCGTCCAGATAGAGGGGGTCCGGAGGCAAATGCCTCCAATTTCAGATAGAGGGGATATTATTTGCATCTTAGGGGAGAATATCTTGCCTTCCTGGCACTTGGGACCGGGGGTCAGCCTCCATCACTCAGAGGGGGATTGACGCCCCGAGTCTCTGTACAATAGATGTTCTGAAATCTGTGATTACAATTACAGTTTAAAGATAAATAGAGGTAGTTAGATGAGTCAATAGGTCATACACACTTTAGCCTTCGTATCAAACAGCTGATAGAGAGCGAGAAGCAGATGATCAACAGAAATGACAGAGCTTTGGTATTCGGACAGGTAATGCTTCATCTTCTTCAGTTCCTTTTTTGTCAGCAGTTGTTCTGCCTTGTGCTCCATTGCGGCCATCTGAGACACCTGGCCCGATATCGTGCTTAACATCAGCTGCGAGCCAAGGCCACGGGTGAACATAGACTGTAAATAAAAATATTGATTTTATGCCATTTAGAACTAATCGAAGTCCGCACACACTTTTGAGCTTGAAAAAAAGACATTATCACATACAGTCATCGTTGTGTTTATAATTAGTTTAATTCTGTGTGACCTCTGTCAGGAGTTCTTTGTGGCACAAACAAATTATCATCTGGTTAACAACTGACATAGCTCTGATAAATTAAAAACACTGGCTAGCACACAAGGATATGGTCCTGGTCTTAACAGATGTAGCCTTGAAGGAGCGCTATAAAAATTTTCGTATTGAATGAATGAATGAACAGGATCTATCAATCAAAGTATAACTCCCACATTGACACACACTTTAACATGATCTTAAGTTAATGGTCACTGAAGAGCCAAGATCATTAGGACTTAGTGGCAAAAAGTATAGGCTATCTGAGAACTGGTTTCAAAGAAGCAAATTCCTAGCTGACAGTGCATTGCTAAGCAATACAAGTTTAAAAAGAAAAAGCACTTGTCTGAGAAACAAAATAATGTTTTACTAACATTTTCGGAAGTTCCATATTTGTCCAGTATTTGAGATCTGGTGGAATAGCTTTTACTGTAAACAACATCATAATTAATTAATTAATTAATACCAAACTATGACATCACACAATCTGACTAAATTTAATCTGACTTCAACAGCAGGATAATAATACATGACATAACAATGGATGATTGTACACGATAAAAAACATTGCCAAAAACGCTCTTATATTATGCATTTCTGGCAATCTTTCTACTAACAAAACTAAACTTCAAAATTCTACTCTATACTCTCTTCTACTCTATATCATGTGACAACCAATGCTTGGACCTTCTGCCTAAATTTCATTTTATCCTAATAACATTTTAAAGGCTAAACAGCATTTCGTAACTTTTATTTGAATAACGAGACAACTAGTGCAGAAAAGATTAAGACTGATCCAGAACAACGAATTACTTGGATCGAATCGATCCTTGCGTTGCTAAGTTCTCTCCTCTGATCCACTCGGTGTGATCATACGTTGTCATTGCATATGGTATCTTTCCAATGTCCTTCACAGTGAACATTAATCTCTTCGATGACTTGAGCACTGTCACAGCTTCTCTGTGCAAGATGTCAAGGAAACTGATTCCATTGACATCGAGAATTTGATCACCAACCTAGAACAAAGAGCATTGCAATGGATGATCGCATGTGATAACAATGCAGGGTCACACCATGTAGACTGTACCTTATTGACTGCGGCAAAATTAGCTTTCAACATCAATGAGAATATTTCGTAATGAATTATACAAAAAGGTAAGTGCATTCATAGGAATTTTATTACACACAAATATGGAATATAGAGTTTACTCTTTACATAACATATAACTATCAACCAGCAACAGAAAGCCATGTTTACAAAGACTCAAGAATTTAAAGCAAAAGTTGAATCATAAATAATAACAATAATGACAATTTATATGGTCCCATACCGCTACAAGGGCACCTTGCAACAACTGAATGATCAGCGGCAAGCTACAAATAAGAATTAATATATATGTATATATATATATATATATATATATATATATATATATATATATATATATATATATATATATATATATATATATAGTGAATATGAAACAAACATGTTTTGTAACCATATACTAAAATAAAAGTTATTCTCAGTGTTTTAATGAGATTTGCATCAACTGTAATACCTTGAGACCAGCATGGTTTGCCGCAGAGCCTCGATCCACTCCACTGATGTAGATGCCGAGACCAAATTCCTTTCCCCCTCTGATCATGATTCCCATGGATCGTGAACCACCAACAGACAAGTTCACCTGGAAATAAACATATAAACCATCCCTAAGAATTTTAAAATATGCAATTTTAAAAGGTAACATGATCTTGAATATCACAATTATTAGCAATATCATTTGACAGCGCTCATTCCTTCACAAAGTTCGCACAGAAGGAAGATGGCAAGCAACCTACCAGGGTCATACCGAGGGAGGACCAGTGGGGCCATGGCCCAGGACGCAAATCTGGAAAGAGCACAAATTTCAGGATGGAATAAAGTTCTTATTATTCCACAAAATGCACTATTTTCAAAATATGAAGGTGCCAGATTGATGCTAGGCACAGGGCACAAATACTATTTTCAAAATGTTGGGCGAGAGATTGATGCTAGGCACAGGGCGCAATTATAGCTTGGTACGGCCCTGCAACCTACTGCGCTATAATAACTACTAATCACTACTGTGTCTCATATATCATTTCTCTATTAATTTTTCCTATTACTATTATTCTCTTACTTTTCTTCCATTTATTATTACTACTACCATTACTTCTCATACTATTATTTCTACCTTTCTCTCGTCAATGCCTTTCAGTAGCATAAGTCCACTTTTTCTTTCTTCAACAGCTTCATATCTTGAGGATAAGTCAACTTCAGGAGGAGGAGATGTTGTTCGGCCACGTCTGTCTGCCCAGATGTACTCCTGATGTGTCTCGTAGGCCCCTGGAACTCTACCCACGTGACAGACCTCGAAACTGAGTTTCTTTGATGAAGAAATGATCTGTAAACAATTAACAATAATCTTGTGATTAAGTCCATAGATAAGTCCTGACTAAGTCATAACCATAACCAATCAAGATTTTTTTTATTGATTACTGCCCATCATCAATGGCAAGGTACCAGGTTAGAAATACTAGGGGATTGACAGACAGCAATAAGGAAGTACTCTAAAGGGACCGATGACCCGCTGGCAGGGGCACCCTTACATTCAAATTTAATTGTTAGCGGATGGCGATTATTTGATGTATCATGTTTAGAAAGAGCATGCAATGTTTAAGTATCTTTTAAAACTAGTTAACTAAGATTTACAAGGATAAGACATAATTATATGATTAAGAAAAATGAATCAAGGAAGAATAAGAGTAAAAAGAGCAGACCCATTAACTAGCTCAGAAACAATCATAGGAACAAAGCGTTAGTGACTTCATTTTCCTAGCCACAGGAGTGGCCAATCCTCTCTGTGGCTGTCTCATTGTCCTACTGACAGTGTACAGTCAGCCAGTGTACTCCTTATAGTTGAGTTGGAGGGCGAAAAAATACACAACTCTTATATCTGACAGCTACTCTTTTAACCTTTTTTAGTGCAATGTATATTTTCCTTTAAAAACCAATTAAGCACCGATGTACCTTCACGGCTTCATTATTGGTGACGTGCCTGAAAGAAATCCCATTGACAGCGACAATCTGATCTCCAGGCAGTAATCCACGTCGATCGGCAACAGAATTCTCATCAACACTAGACACATAGATTCCAAGACCATGTTCGGCACCTCCCCGTATACTCAGTCCCAACCCACGGCTTGGGTCGTACTGCGACCTATCGACCCATATCCTGCGCAATGGAGTTATTAATCCTGCCTCCCAGTTTGGCAAATCTAAGGCAGAAACAGGGCCTGGAGAGTAGGAGGAATCATTGTAACTAGTCCGAGGCAAAGATTTAGTTATCTTGGTTGAAACAGCACTGCTTGACACAGGTAACCTGTTTAAAACATATCCACTATTGCCACCAAGTTTTCCACTTCGACTCCAAGAATCCAGCACCCCATCCACAAGTCCATCGATCACTCGATCGTTCTTCCGAAGTATACTTCTCTCCAGGAGTCGATCGTACATAGCCACCTGTGATCGTGGAATGAGTTTCCTGAGCTTTCCGATCAGCTGACGCTTCGAACGCGTGTCGAGCAGCTGACCGAGACGACTGGTCAGTTCGGAGATGCTTTTCGACGTAAAGTAGGAATTGATTATTTTGGCAAATTCGGCCTGCTCTTGCACATTCAAGACGTCACTGATGGTCGCCTTCAGGCGCCGTATGCTTCTGCTGTTTGCAGTCATCGCTCTCAAGTCTCGCGCACAGCGCTTACTCCTTAATATTTAATCACTCTGTTCCAGGTATATGGAGGATCTGCAGACAAGCAAGTGGAACGTCTTCAGGTATGCTGCCAAGTGGAACGAAAACTAGAGTGAGGCTGAATGATATGCTGTAAATTCACACATTTTACCACTTTTCAGATTTTGGAAACAATGAACTGTGTTTAGCAACACAGGTCATAAGAAAACAACTTCAACGACATGATGAACCATTTCCACATTTAGGCTTGCTTGTAGATACTGAATATTGTGAAATATCAGTACTGCTGTCAATGTAAGTCTTTTCCATCCACATGCAGGTTCACAACGAGAAAGTCCTTGCAAAAAATGACAATGCCCATTTACTCAAAGCCGTTCAAACAGTCCTAATACTGAGCGTAGCAAACTGAATGTTGAGAAATCTTAACATAAAGAACATAAATCCTGGTAACATCATTCGATCTTGTTCTGTTTAAACCGTTCCTAACATGAATAGTTATCGATTTTGATTAAAATTCTTTCAAGCCTATTCAACAATCTGCAGTTTTTCTTATTTTCATAAACTCTTTATCTGCACCAAACCCAGTTGTGTTTCAAAACAAAACATGTCTTCATCCAACCGAAGTAGTATTTCAATCCAAAAGAGTGATATGAGTGGCTGACACAAACATTGCCATGCTCAAACTATACAGGCTTACACCAATGAAAAAACTACTTGAAGCAACAAAATGTAATATGCAATTCAGCACGGTTCAGTCTTTTGTATAATCAAACTTCATTCGAGATAGGAAGGCCATCAAGGTAATTCAAAGTGACCTCCATATAAATTACTGTATTCTGGCATTTCCACATCTCATGCAACTAGTTGAATCCCACGAATTGAAGCTTCCCTGACGAACTCAATCAATCTCGTTATGTCGAATTCATCCTTTCTCATACGCTTACAAACAAATGATCCTTTGAGACACAAACCTTTGAATAGGCCACATATCACAATATCTCATTGTGATGCTTTTCTATGATCCCGCAACAAAAAGCTTCTCAATTCAAATCATGTCTCAGTGTATATCAAAGAAAATTCAAATGCTGAAGATTATTCGTCAGAATTCCATGTTGATGGGAAAAAGCTTTCCAGGTCAACACCTACTACTTCATCGTAAACTCATCGTGAAAATGATTAATATTCCAAGGTAAATCATGCTGACTATCCAAGTGTTCAGTCAAACGGAATCCTCAGCTGATAGTGACAAGTATTACGTCCATTCAGAAACTTGTACGTCTACAAACCATAAAGCCATTCACAGTACACAATTATCTGCAGCAGCTGCAGTAACGGCAACTTGAAAATCACCCAACAACAGAATTATGGCTAAGACAGCTGCAATGTACATTTAATATTCACTGGTATTGATTAAGCTGGTCAATCGTTTGTGGGCCATCCAACTCTGCCAAGTTGGTTCAATATTCGCATTTGGATATTGAATATTTGGTATGGCAAGCTTCAGGTTGAATAATTATTTCAAATTTTCATATCTGTTCAAAACAGTTCCTCAGAGTAACCATAATCACCAAGTCGTTTTACCCAAGTGATCACTACAAAATACCAAGCAGCTCTCTCAACTAGACTATACCTGTCAACACCACACAAGAAACCCAGCTCTATCTACACATGGTACTTCTAAAGGGATTACTTTCTTACTAGTTCTCAGAGCAAGTTAGACCATCTCTTGTCCAACAGGTGGAAATAGTATGAGATTCTTCTGTCTGATTAAGTGGAAAACTAAAGAAGGATGCTTGGAAATCTTCAGAGACAGTGAGAGCATGTGTGAAAATATGCTTCTGTTTGGAGCATCTCTGTTAAAATCGATGAAAGTAGTGGAAAGTTTTCGGCATTTACATCTTACAAATGACTTAAAGACATTTTTAAGGCAGGATTTCGTTTTCATTTAAGTGTAAATGATCAGCAAAACTCAACAGCTTAACCCTGCTTCTTTAATCCAACGATAGACATGGGAAAAAGTTGCGATATAACCAAATGCCCAATGTCTTGGTCCTTTTGGGGCCCCTTACACAATGTCTTGAGATTTTATGTTGGATGTCTGCGTGAATAGCACTCGATGTTTGGTGTTTCGTGGAAGAAAGCCATGGACAAATATGAAACATGAAAAATTTGTAAATGATTATTCAACCTGCGGCTTTCCATAACAAACATACAATGTTCAAACATGAATTTCAAACAACCTCATTATATATTTCATGTAAGGCAAACAGTGCCATAATAACTAACTTCGTGAAACTCTTTACATAATAGAAAAATTCCATCGTTTGAGTGGCCAGCTACCAGAAATTCTGGGCCCCCAAAGCAGAGCAGGCACAGAAATCCGGGCCCCTAGGCAAGGTAGTCGCAGGCCTCTAAATAATCTTTAGACTTAATGAGAAAATTGACTGCAGGCATGGCCACATAAAAAATCACTGGGCAGTTGCACTCTGAACCCCCTCAGGGCCTATCATTCAATTCAGTGTATGGCTGCTAGGGGACATATTCAGGTTCTTAATGCACTAGACTTGAAAGCTCAGCAGCACCAACTTCATATTGGAATCTGGTGATCCAAGCAAAGGATTTCAGACTACATCATTCAGCCTTGCCACCAAAATGTTACCACTGATAAGTGAATTAAATCTTTAGCTGAAGCATCCAGATTGTAACATCAGTAACTGAAGGAGCAATTCAGGCAACATGAACCATTTCACCATCTTTATGCATATATCATATAGCATACATGCCGTTTTGCGAACAAATACAATTAAACAATCAAACTTCTAGTATAACTAGGGGCAGAATCTCGAACCAACTTTCTGCCATGGCGGAGATTTGAACCTCGAACCTAGAAACTTCTCGATTGGCATTCCATCACGTCCACACCTAGACTACTGTTAATAATCCTGTTACAATACAATACAAAACACCTTTCATTTATGGTGCATCTTAATAAAACAGAGTCTTACTTAAAGGACGCGTTACAGAAAGAGTTCACAGAAACTGTTGACAACTGCTTTCATGGTAGACCAGGTAGAGGCGTAGAGCCTACAATCATTCGTAATCGCAAAAGTTGCCTACTAACTCCTAAAGCACCACACGAAAACCAAAAGCAACGCACTCGGTTATTGAAGAAAGCTGTTAGAGTTCTGACTGATCCATTGACATCAGATTCTGTCCAGGCTAGGATATAGCTGCTGCCTTTTTATTAGATATCACGGTATGGGTTAAGCATTTCCCACTATTTACTCACTGATCTGGAGCACAAGGAGGCTCAATTAAATATCGAGTTTTACTGTTATGACATTTTCGCAATGAGCAGCTTTAAGGTGAATTCTACGTTTCCGACCAATTTTTGCAACGGGTCTATGACTTTATGGTCACATCTGGAATAATTAGTCCCAGGTAACATTGGGTATTGGAATTCGTTTTTCATGGGCTTTTAAAACCTACTTTGACGCAGCGTTCGTGAATAAGCTAGTGATCTGCGGTGTCTGCGCTTAGTTTCATACTATACTAGCGCTACGGAATTCCGTGATAACGACGATGATTGTCATTGCAATAAACTTACTACTTAGTACTTACTTATTTACAATATTGAACTTTGAAAAACACAGATCTCTCCAGAACCGGAAGCGCACTCTGGGCTTCAGCTGCCAAAGAAGCGTGAGGTTGTCTGTGTTGGTGTTGACCTCCAGTAAATTCAGTCGAACTTCAGACACAAGAGATCTGTCAGAAATGCTTCGAGCTGGAATTAGAGCCCTACAGTCGGCAAAGTGTGTGGCTGGAAGATCGGCAGGTATTACAACTAGTTTTTCATTTGAGAATCATTTCAATCGGTGGCTTGTCCTTGGAGTCATCGCCACAGTGTCCCGCTTTGAGTTCACTGCATAGGTTAAACATTCGTTGCCTGTGTCGCTAAAGACATTGAAAAGGTGTTCTGAGTTGCACGTTCTAGGAAGCAGTTCCATATCGATAGTCCGAAGATTTGAGAATCCTATTATAAGTGTAGTCCAATATCAATGCGACATATTATCATAAATTGTTTTAAGGCAAATAAATCTTTGCTGTGAAATTGGAGGCTGGATGAGTGAAGAAAATTGTTAAAGTAGAAGCTGGATTAGTGATTAAACATATAATGCAAAAGTGGAAGACATACAAAAGGGAATGGGATATACTTAACAAGCATTTGGTATTACCAAGACGATGATACAACACGTATCACTTCTCGCCATCATCTCCTATATGGATCAGAATTTTTGTCAATGCAGAACCTGGATGAGAGAAGAATTTATACAGCAGAAGCAAATAAGCTGCGGAAGATTGAAGGCGTTTCAGGACTAAGAAATAAGAAATGATAACACTTGCCAATATTAAGAATCCAGTTTACTATGCTGGACAAGTCGTTCAACGAAGACTCTGATGGTTTGCATATGTAGAGAGAATGCATGTTGGCCGAATCTCACATGATGCGCAACTTGGAAGATTCGATTGAAAAAGAAACAATGGCTGTACGGATGATATAATTTAGAACATGACATCATATTAGCTGACTCTAAAAGAAACAATGTACTTGACAAATAGCCAACGACAATAGAGCTCTAGTGTCATAAACTGACGATGATGAATGGTGGTTTTAGAGAATTTGTTCATTCCGATGTTCAGTAACCTAATGTTATTTAAAGTTGTGAAATAATATGGAGGGTTTTAATTTTTAATTTATTAACTTGATTGCTTGATTGAACAAAAATGCATTATGTCAGGGTTGTAATCCAATTTTTTTAATGTACCATTGAATTGTGAACAGTATGTAGAGAGGTTTGATTGGATTGTTACTGTGTGATATTATTAATCAGTTGCAGGCACATCTGTTCGTTTCTCTCACCATGACGAGACCGCCGATGAATTTGATTCTCGTTATGAGAAGTTCTTAAATCGGCCAGACATCGATGGCTGGGAGCTGCGAAAGGCCATGAACGATCTTCAGGGTCATGACCTTGTTCCAGAGCCCAAGCTTGTGATAGCAGCAATGAAGGCTTGCAGGAGAGTGAACGATTATGCTCTGGCAGTCAGATACCTCGAGGCTGTCAAGGCAAGTTGTCACTGGATTTATAGTTTCTATTACTTAACAAGTTAAGTCCTGCTAATTACATGCTACTACTGACTGTGTACCAGCCACCTGTGCTTATTGCATATAAATGGCTTCCCAACTAGCACGACGATTGTCCCTTTAGGGTTTTATATTCTCTCGATCCCTCCAATATTTGTGTGCATGTTTATTTTGCTGAGTTATTTTGTAATGTTACGGTATTGATAAACATTATGGGTATGGTTTTAGATTATTCTTCATTACCAAATTTATTTGAACTTTTACAAAGCTATGGTTAGATTTGGTTGTATCTTGGAAATGCTGCATCTCTTTTTTTGTAGCTTTTTAAGGGTCGTCTTTGAAGGATATGTTGAAGGTGATGCATGAATGGGTATAGCTATTTTTACATGAACTGATGCAGCATATGGATATAGAGAGTAAGTGTGGAAGAGAAATATTTGAAGGGCTTGTCTAACTTATGTGGAGATGGGTAGTTGGGACCCTGTGTCTGATGGGGAAAAACTAGTAGATGGTTTCAACTAAAGTGAGATTTGTGAAAAAGTTGGTTTTCGTGTTTAGTTAGAAGTGGAATGGTGACAATTACTAGGGGAGTCAGTAAGTGAAGTCTTGGATTTAATGGTGAATGGTAGTCTTGATTTCAAGTCTTACCCTTCAATGACCAGCGCATACTAAAATGTCTGGGAAACTTATCTGCTTGTCGTTACAGGGTTGATCAGGATGCCTGTTTTGATTGTTACAGGGTTGATCAGGATGCCTGTTTTGATTGTTACAGGGTTGATCAGGATGCCTGTTTTGATTGTTACAGGGTTGATCAGGATGCCTGTTTTGATTGTTGTTGTTTAATGTATTGCTAATTGTATCAGCCTGTGTGATGATTGATCTGTAGGACAAGTGTGGCCCAAAGGCAAAGGAGATCTGGCCATTCATGGTGCAGGAGGTTGGTCCGACTCTAAAAGAACTGGGTATTCTCACACCGGAAGAAATGGGATATGACAAGCCGGAACTGGCTTGCAAAGATGTTCTAGATATGTAACTAATGGTACGTTCTATGTTTTTTCTGCGTGATAGCATTTGGTGGCAACACTAGCTTTTTATGCACTCCTACATGCTTTACTGTTAAACATGAGACATTTGTTATTTGATATTGCAAAGGTGAGGAATTTTGACATTTGGGCACAGATCCATTAATAAACACACCTTGAGTGCTCAGAAACCAAATTATTATCTTCTGTAAATGGTGAATAGAGCATGACACTTAAATAACTTAAAGTGCAGGCCTTGACATTCAGAACATTAGGTTTAGAAGCAATTGAACCAAGAGCAGATGTGGTTGCAACTATGTCCTTCAATCAGACAGCCATCCTCCATATTTCAGTGTTTTGTGATGTTTATTATGATTCATGGTCCTGCAAGAAACCTCTTTGCATTTCTGCAGACTTGAAAATCCGGTCTTCACTCCTACCATTGTATTGTTTCGGAATGTTCTCTAATGCCTTAGACATTCAGTTGCTGTTTCATTGTTTTTGAAGAATACAATCCTTGTTTTGTTTTCCCTGTGTTGTTTAGCAATAACTCCTTAGAGAATAGCCAGACTGTTCTGTGGTGTCATGTAAATTTATGCATTTGGTGTATGCAAAATAAACATATGATATTGCATTTGTTTTTCTTTCTTTATTCTCATTGATGACTTGACAGCTTTATTCTGGTTGTTTTCTCATTCATTCATATTATTTCACTGGTTACAAAATTGACAATGCTGCATTTGAATAATTCTACTTTAATTGCAGTTTGTGGTTGTGATGGTCTGATGGGAAAGCATAGGGAGCTTCTGCCCTTTCATCTTCCATATTACTCCCTCATTTTGATGCTAACTTGCTTTTCAAATTCTTCTTAGCAATACGATGTACAGCCTTTGTGTTGATTTAAATGTACTAATGCTGCAGAAACTTGTCTGTTTTCAGCACTGCCACTTACGAAAGCATTTGTTTAAGGCATCAAACGTATCTTCTCAGCACACTGCTTGACTGGAGGAATAGCACGACGAAACATTTCTAATTTAACAGTGCTTAAAAATTACTGAGTGGTGTCATCCTTCTGAGTGGCTCGTTGGTCAAGGTTTTCGTTTAGTTTAAGTTTGATTTTGATTCGAACTCCTAGCATGCAAGATGTTGAGATGGATAGTTAACGATGATAACAAGGAGGATGAATAATGATCATTTGGTCTTTTGTCTTTGGTTCTGTTCTTGAATGTTGCTTCATTGAACCTTATAATGATGAGAATGTATTGGAAGCCAATGTAGCTCATCATTGAAGGGTTAGGTTTTAATTGTCTCAAGGTGGAGCCAAATAGGTAGGTTTGCACTCTAGAAAGAACAAAGGGTCTTCAACTGTTTAGGAGATTAGTTTTAATGGCAGAACAATTATCGGTGGACTTCCCTGCAGTGTGGGCTAATCAGTATAATTATATTATTATGTACGGAAAAATTATATTTCCATGCCCCCTCTTACATTTTGTGAGACCTTTCATCTCCCATTTATGTGCACAACTAAACTTTATACCACTTTTACAAAGTGAATTGGCTAAACTCATTTATAAGACCTTTATTTAGCCACATTAATTTTTTTGAGAAGTAAAATTTGTTGACCCTTTAATATGAAGCAGTAAAACACTAACACTTTTGTTTAGCAAGTTTTAATACTACATTAAATTGACAACGTATGAATAGTCAGTGATTTGGTTTTTGTTCTGACTTAAATATTCTATAGCTTTAGGTCTGAACAATCTGAGCAGAACTTTAATAAGGCCAACTAAAATTAAAATCCAGAATTCATCTGAATTTAAAAAAGAATGATTAACTTTCCATCAGACTCGAACGCTGTCTGCAGCCAATAAAACAAGTCGCGAACAACTCTTCCCTTGTGAATCCTGCTTTTCATCAACAGACTTTGTGATAAACATGCCATCTCGAATGACTTGTGCATACGTAGGCCTATGCATATACATTTCTAAATAGCCAATTTTTTTAATATAAATGTGATTTTGTAAATGCCAGAATTAGAACTTTTGTTTGCTTACATGCACATTCTGCCGAGATCTCTTCCCTCGGTAAGTTCGAAATATACGGATGGACCCTGAGTGATTTGTGTCTGTATGCAAAATGCGGTGTTGATGTTGGTATGTCTGTCTTCATTGGGAAATACATGTGCATGTTGCTGGTAAGAATTTACATTCACTCACTGAGAGTAATTTAAGACCCGAATGTGCAGTTAACTGCTCGAAATTGGTTAGTGAAGAGACAACCAAGTTGCACTGCTCTTAATTGGTAGCTACTTGTGGAAACAGTGAATATACCGTGCCTTTCCCGTGTCGTGTATGATTTTATTCGCCTATGTGCTGTGTATATTAAATACAAGTTAAAATTAGCTAGTGTTCAGCTGCTTCAATATAAACGAGTAGCATCTAACAAAAATTAAGATACGTTGTCGTGGTAGGGGTAACCTACTTTCTCTTAAGGACCTGGGTTTTGATGGAAAAGTTTGAAATAAAGAAGCAATTTTTTCATTAAAAAGCTCTTGAAATCGTAGTCCTGACAACCGCGCGACTTGCTAAGGCCGTTTTCAACTAAACCTGCCACCATTGGACATTCCCTTTATAAATGCCTTCCTCACCTCTTCGTCTAACCATTCTTTCTGGACCTTATCCTCATAGATTTAATAAACCTTTGCTCTTCCTACATCCTTTTTCTGCCAAATATATTTAACTTCACTCGGCGTTGTCGCACTGGTAGCGCTTCTGAAGAGGCCTACTGAATAGCCATAGTGCAACAGATGGCAACACGGTATTTGTAGTGATGTAATCAGAGGGTGTTTGCTCCTAAATTGTTGATTCAATATACAGTCTGTGGGCGTAGCGTGACGTTTTTGTAGAGTGGAATCAACGACAAACGACAAATCTTATTGAGTTTCTTAACTGCAGCGTACAAACTCTTAAAGAACCAATTTTCACAACCGATTTCGGTCTTGAGGCATTCGCCCGTACTGTGACTTTTCAGCATGTCTATCGCCGGTTTAAAGAAACAAGTTAACAAGGTTAATCAGGTAAGTTTTCATGTTTGTTTCCACCTCAATGAATAAAGAGGTCGTGTGTTCAAAGCGTCTTTTAAATCGTCTGTATAATGTCAATGTTAACCTTTTGCTGTTGCGATCGTGTGTTGCCCGGTTGTCTAACTGGCAATGATCTAATCAGCTTGCTCTCTTCAATGGGATTCCATAAAGTGCTTAAATGAGGGGTGTTAGAAATCAAAGTGTTTTTAAAAGAATGCAAAGAGATCTTGGCTAGAGAACTATAGCCTCGCCATTAGCATCTGTTTATAGGTGCCCACTCATTGAGTGGTAGGTACTTAAGTTACAAAGCGCATATATTACCAGCAAGCACGCCCTACATGTGGCACAATGGAAATGTATAAACCTATAATGCACGACCTCCGTACCCTTCAATGAAATAAATAAAATAAATGTGTTATCATTGCATGGTAATATAACTACTCATTTAATGCATCTTTTTTGCAAATGTTAGTCATCGGACACTATGGGACCATGCGTAATTAATTATTGACATTGTTCTCTGAATAGCAGGGTCAACAGCTGGACTACAGTAGGCCTAAGAAAAATAGCAATTCGCTTACCATGTGATTGGACTGGATGGGTGAGGTTTCCCTCAAGTGGTTAAGTACAGAAGTTGCCGTGTGACCGCTTTGTGATGAGTATGGGCTATTTTACTTTCCTAGCTATAAAAGCTGCAGTCTAAAACGTTGTTTGACTGACAGAGACATAGCTTGTTTGGCAATGGAGTGATCATGGCTATTTTAACTTAGGCTGACAGCTAGGATCTTTTTTGTTTGCATATGCTGGCCTGCCTGTGTATACCCTTGCCCTTGTTTAATGCCACCATATAGATATGTGACTATATTGTCTTCAGAAAAATATATATGATACATATATATATATGATATATATATGATACCATGCGAAATTCATTACACATGGTCTGTTTACATGGTTCTTTTAAAACCAGCTATACATGTATAATTATATATGTATGGCTGGTGTTAAAAGAACTATGTAAAAGGCTTCTAAGTAGGTGCACCATAGAATAGAATAGAGATTTAGATTGTACTATATCTAAGTACATATCTAAGTAGTAAGTACTGTACAGCATCTTTGTATTAGATTGTCTTACTGTCAGTGACACTCATGCATTATATATATTACGAGAAATGTGGACTTGAATTTGTTAAACTTTTTCACAAATTACTATGCATTTAGTCTTCTATATTTCTTTGCTGAAGCATCTTTTTGAAAAGCTACTTTTAATAACTTGTTTGCTCTGCATTTAGCTGCAAGTCTATATAAATTATGAGCATATATTTTTAATTTCTGACCACACTTTGTCCCAACTCCTTCTCATCCATCTGCACGTTTCCTGTCTTTGAAGCAATGATTTCTTCAAATTTCTTGCTCAGGTTTTTGTCTGTCCCACAAGTTGGACACCAGAGTATTCAGTAATACTAAAGCTTATCCTCCATATTACTTTACTCTCCAAGTGCTGTGAAAATCAATCCAACTTTTCATTTGTTTCAATATTCTTTAGCCTGAAAGCCCTTTGTTATTGTCGTGCAGCCTATGATTTTTGCAAATAGAAGCACTAACCGCTATAAAAATATTTGCTCAGTTTTTGCAGTACGAAAAAGGATATATGAAATGAATGCATGTATATGTATTGTATTTATAAGTTAGTAATCAGTGACTTAATCTTTATTCGCTTGAGACAAACACTGATACTATAAAAAAATGACTACAATGAAATAAAGATATCACTATATCCATAGAACAAACAATCCAATATAATTTATGGTTTGCAATGTCTGACTTAATATACAGCTAGTATCTATAGCTATGAGGTTAGATCTCTGAAAAATATACATGTGTGTGTGTTGAGTTAGAGCTGTAAGTGTTGTAATATGCAAAGCAAATTTCTGTCGATGGCAACTAGAAGCTGTCGTTAAACCCTTGATCCATCCAACTCGGGAAAATCTGTAAAACTAGCATTAGCAGTTAAAATTATATTTCACAGTGAACAATTGATAAGCAGGCACAGGGCAATGACTTGACCAAGACTGTGATTAATGATGTAGAGACTATAGCTAATTGGTTTGAGTGCTCATATCGGGGCTTGGGTTCGAGTCTCCTCTGTGTCCGGACCTCGAGCAATTCTTTCACTCGCAATTGCTCAGCAGTTGATGCTTGGTTATTAGATGGTGATGCCTAATAAATGCATAATAATAATAATAATTATGATATAGTAGTAAATAACTGCTTGTGGTAGTGGTGGTGGTGATGATGATGTTGGCATATTTGCATATTTATTCATGTGCATTATTCTGATCCTTGGCAACTGATAGGTGATGCTAACTGATTATATGGGACCATAGAGAGACTGCCTTTTATTTTTTATAATGAGCAGCATTCACTTGCTGCTTAGGTATGCATTCCGATAGGGACATTCAATTTTGCTTTTGTCCATTGCTTTAGTTTATGAGTGAAAAGATCGGAGGAGCTAAAGGCACGGAACTTGACAATGACTTCCTTGAAATGGAAAAGGTTAGTCACATTGATCAGTCTTTGAGCAGGCTTAAAAGGATCTGGTGACAAATTTAGTAATAATGATAATGGTGCAAAAATACATGCACGCACACACACAATCATGTGTCACGAGGAAGTGACAGTCATACAGCAACGTAGGGGTGTCAGTGGCAGTGGGTGACAGACATGAATATAGTTTTAATCCCAAATGAATACATTGATTAGGCATTTCAACGTTTGACTTGGATTCTGACATGAATGTGTCAGATGTATGTAGTCAGATTTATCCCTTGTGCAAGTAAGATGTTGTCAGATGTGAGCGCCTCTGAATAGTCACCTTGAAGAGGCGCTATACACAAATTCTAGTGATGAATGATGTTGCTATTAAAATATACCTTATAGTTACATCATAGGCCTATATTTTTTCTTGTGCCATAGCCAGTGTTGCATCTGCATAGCTTTTATCAGTGTTGGCCTGTAAGAGCTTTGGGGAGCATATGTAAATATCATATCATAATAGTGAGCAGTTAAGTCCACAGGCTCACATTATTGACCAGGCTTCTCTGCACAAATAAATTCTTTTAGCTAAGCATTGTGCTGTGGAAAGATTAAAAGTGATGTTGGCCCCAGGCCACTCAAGCATCACAGGTATTTAACAGTGCACCTCTAGCTAGCCAATCCTTTGAATTTTACTTAGAACTGTGCCCTGGGTTTTAAATATGAGTTATTGGTGACAAAGTAAATCATGTACTGCTGGTTTGCTTCGTGACTCTATGAGTCATTGATGTATGGAGTTTTTGCCATTTTTCAGCACTTTGGGCTGAAGTAAAATTTTGATGACAAGCAATTGTTATTAAGTGCTGTCCTACATGTATTAGCCACTCAAGTGCATCTACCTTATGAAATGCATATTTGGGTTAATTTTAATATGTTTTTAAGTTGCTCTGATAACAAACAAATCATTGGCTCAACACAATCTACAGTCGGATCAACATGGGAATACTTTCAATGGCTTCCCCTTATTGCTTGGGTTTTACCCAAGGCTCTCACGTTGATCTCTCAGCCATGTACTGGCCAAGATCCACAATATCTATATAATCTCATCCGCCTGCCATCCTCTACCACTTTTCTTTGCCCAGTATGCTCACTTGATCGGCATGATCTCTTTGCTCCACAAGCGAGAACTGCTAATACACGAGCCTTTGCCTTCATGGGCCCTGCACTATGGGACCAGTTCCTTCCTTTGACACGTTCCTCCTTACTAACTGGTGAATCATGTGTGAGGTGTACAATACCACCTTTTTTGAATTGGAGAAACAGTGCCCATTATTAGTTTCTCAGAAGGCCTTCGCTTGAGTTCTCAAGAGTTCAAACAATTACCTATCATTATTATCATCATGTTATCACTGTCTTCTTCAGAGTTATTATTATTGTTATTATTATTATTATGCATGGAGTATTAATGGCACCATTACAATTAGTTAACATCCATTGAAGGGGAAACGCTAGGTGATTTAGTATCCCTACTTTCCATACAGAAACTGTGCCTCTGGATGGGGTACTGATGAATTAGCTAGGCTTCCTGATGCTGGTTTAGCTAGGTAGTAATAATTTAAGAGATTTGTGCTAAAATCACTAAAAGAAAGTATAACGAATTGTTTCCTGATGGTTTTCTGTGTCTTACATTGATATATGATTTTATTTTCATTGTATCTTTACAGAGAGTTGACTGTATGACGAAATTGGTTGATGAATTGATTGTCAAAATAGAGGAGCTGCTTCAACCAAACCCAGGTTAGGCCTGTCACTAGTGTCGCTTAGTATGCAATAGTTTTGACTAAGAAACTTGCAGGTTTAATAACAGGTGCAATAACAATACAATGCAACTCTTCAGTTATAACGCGCTTTATCATGACAAGTCGTTCTCGAAAGCATGTACACGTCTCAACGACACAACTGCAGTTATACTGCAGAGCAATTGCGTGCTAAGGACTTGCTCATGGTCCCTACACAGTGACGCCCCGGACGAGGGTCGAACCCGCTCGCTTAGCGCACACTGAACATTACGGACTAACCGCTCGGCTACCATGCCACACCAATAACAATAACTATGTGTGTTAGATTTTCTGAATTTGCATATGTTGCAAGTGCTTCTAACAGCAAATTAGATAAATAATGAACAAACTCCGAGTCCTGGAACGCTGTGGTATTAGTTCCACATGTTCTGAAGTATAGCTACCAAGTCCTGTTATTGAATCGGACGCTGGGATGATCTGATGAAGGAATGGAATGTCCGAAACCATGAAAACACATAATATATGTATGTCTTTTGAAGAGCTACTGATGGACACTATGTATTTGTTTCGTTTCTAAGCATCACGTGCACGAATGGTAGCCCTGAAGTCCATCAACAAGGTTCGTGGTCAGGCCAACCAGACCTTGTATCCGCAGCCAGAAGGACTGCTTGGAGAATGCATGATCAGGAACGGCAGAGAACTGGGATCGGATTCACTGTTTGGTAGGTCATTCAGCTGGGTCTGGTTTCATTTTCTCTAAACAACCATTTGATTAGCTTATTGCAATTTTAATCTCATTCCAGCTTACTTTTCTTGTGCAGATAAAGCCAGCTATGCAGGTGTTTCGTCAAGTGCCTCATCAAGCTGTAGCCTTATCGGTTGCATCTAGATCTTTTGAGTTTTGTGAGACTGATGGTGAAAAATCGATGTGTGGGTGTATGTTTGCTTTGCATTTGCTGTGCTGTCAACTTCTTTGGCTTTTAATCCAGGGACTGTACAAAGGGAAATCCTTTGCCAGTTGTTAAAGCCAGTAAGGGCAGCTCTATTTGTGGTCAGCTACCAAGCACAGCATTTAGAACCGTACTCCAAATTACTGACTGACTGACTAACCACACCTCAGATTCACATTTCTATTTGACTGTATGCACATTAAAATTGATAATTATGATAATTATACCCCTTTATTTTCCAGATATGTAGCTATGCAATGGTTAATGATGGACGAGGATTTGAGCATAAGCCTATAGTGAAGGATAATTTAAAGGTTAGCTGACCAATTTGCCAATAGGAACAATCTGCCAGCCTTCTACTGTATCCTCAAGTCATTTTTTTTGGACCGCAGTCAGCCTGAGTAGTTTCTTGAAGGGACACTATATAAATTTTCGGAATGAATAACGAAATAATTCATATAAACCTGACAGAGAGGTCAACCAGTTGCTATGCGAGGTCAACCGCTGAGATGATGTTGGGCCCTAACTGTACAGGCTCTTTGATTTGTAAGTGGACTTGTTGACTTCTTGTAGTGAAGTCATTTACTGGATGCTATGCTGTTTCTAGGTCAGTCGCTGGTGGAGATAGGTGAGAGTTACAGGCAGTTGGCAGAGGCTAAGTATACATTGGAGGACACAGTTAAGCAGAACTTTCTGGAACCACTTCACCATCTAAAGAATAAAGATCTTCATGAAGTGCAGGTAAGAACCTGCAACGTTATCAACATTATCAGATTTACTATCTTTAGATTCTTGTCAAATCAGATGAAAATCAATGTGGTTAAGGCAAGGAAGAGAAGACCTGCATGACATCAGGTTCACTCATGTTTTATTGAATTATAAAACTGTAAAAGCTAGGAAATACTCTAGGGTAGTAGTACTTTTGCATATCTGTAGTTTATTTGTAGGAGGTGCTAAGTAAATTAACATACAGTGCAATTACCATAGTAATATAATCCTGAGCAACATTATGTTGTTGTGCTGCAATGACTAAATGTGTAATTTGATCATTTTAAAGTTACATTACACGATGAACTATTTTCAGCATCATCGAAAGAAGCTGACTGGTCGCCGGTTAGATTACGACTGTAAGAGACGGAAGCAGGAGAAGGGTAAGAATAGATTATCCTGTTACATTACGGTTTTTTTCAGTATGGTTATGGGCTATTGTTTATTCAGTCTCTTGACAGTGATACATTACCGTTCACATCACAGTTTCTCATGGTTGGGTTGTTTTGGTCTTGGGATGTGAGAGTTTTAGTCCAGAGTTTTTCTTGATCAAATAAACCCCACAGGGTGTTTTGATTTGCTGTGCATTGACAATGTCTTCTTTAGGCGGCACCCGCTAATTCGAAAATCCGCTTTAACCCTTTAATGACCAGTGCGTATTAAAATGTACAGTAATTCTGGTTGTTAAAGGGTTAACAACGCTTGAAGGATGGTTATTTCACACAAAATGTGTTAATATGTGATAGAGGAAAGTTTGAGTCTAGTGCTTCTATACTTATGAACTCTCATGAATGTCTGTATGTGTGTAAGTATTCAACTGAACATTTGGATAGTATCCTGTTAGAATCTTGCATCTTATAGATATGCTGCAGCGATGATGAATGTGTCTGTTGTTTGTGTTTTCCTGAGCAGGAGGCACAGTCACGGATGCAGAAGTTCAGGTTGCTGTCGAGAAGTTTGAAGAAAGCAAGCAGTTAGCCGAGACAGCCATGCACAACGTTCTCGACAATGATGTGAGTTGGTTTACTAGACACTGGCAATAGAGAACTTGATAGATGATACAGTTTGGGTGACCACATTTCTTTTCTGTCTTTCTGAGACACCATTCTGTTAAGATATGTACTATTGACTTAAAATACATAGGACCTGCTCTTCATCTAAAATACATATACTATTCTGTTAAGATATGTACTATTCAGTTAAAATGCATATTATTACTCAGTTTAAATGCATACTATTCAGTTTAAATATATATATATATATATATATGCAGCTGTAGATGATATTCAGACATGCCTATGTTTACAACTGCTTATGGTTGTAGAATGCAGGATACTTTTGATGATGGTAATGTAACCTACAGTGAATTATGGATACCTTTATACAGCAGCAGCAGCAGGATGCAGAAACCCTCTCTGTGAAGCTAGACTAATATATGGACATTGGCATAGAAGAGCTATTGAGTGTAGTGCTGTGCAAATAAAACCTTTGCATGTGAACTGTTGACCTTGACCGGTCCATATATCTTTTCTGCATATTATGTTACACAGGTGGAGCAGATTTCTGAGTTGACTTCGTTCATTGAAGCGGAACTGGAATACCACCAACACTGTGTTTCCATTCTGGACTCACTGACAGGGATTCTCAGATCAAAGTAAGACCTGGATGCTTTTAAGATTTACTTACTTACAACTCTACAAAGACTGCTGCATGTATTGGGTCTGTTGATGTGTAGTGTACACCAGAGATGTGTGTGTTAGGTTACATTCTGGTTAGATGACTACCAACAGAATGTTTAACTGCTGTTTAAGCATCATCTGCGCAGAGATGTATTTAGTGTCTTTAAGATACTCTAATTCATGTATAGGGTGGCACAGAGTGCCTTAGAAAGATGCATTGGACAAATTATCATCTGTCAGGTGTGTCTCTCTGGAGCATCATTGCCCTGTCCAGAACATGCTGGACTTGTCTCCAGGCTGTGTATAGTCTACTGTTCAGCTTGTGTCCAAATGTGGTGTAGGCATCCAGTTTGTTAGTCTCTTTGAACCCCTTTAAAGGCTGAAAATCATTCGACGAGTGGTATATGTATTTGTAGGTGTGAGCAGGCCCAGTCGAGGCCCCGTTCTGATCACGTGCCAAAGAGAATCATGTCGGAAGACTCCAACGGTTACAACAGTTCTCCGACTGGCAGCTCTAGGTTCAGCACATCCGAGATGGACTACTATCCTTCAGCCTCTCCAACCCTCGCATCACCTACGAAAGGTATGAAAACAAGCTTCATCTGACCTAATCTGCATCCTGAGGTAGCAGATTCAGCTTACCTTAAGTGTGCATGATGTACTGGAGCCAGATCAATTGCATCTACTTACAATTATTGTAGATATACTAAATTGTTTAGACAATCATTTTTAAAGTGCCTTAAAGAGGCTATCAGATATGCTTACTGTTACATAAATGTCCTGATTCACATGGGGCCAAAGCTACTATGGCCGAATTTATACCTACAGCCCCTGAGCTTAAATATTTGCATTGGCTTTCTGTTCAGCAATGAATTATTTTCAAATTTGGGCTCATAGTCTTTTAAAACTTTGAACTCTGCAGTACTTCTTAAGATCAGTTCTTATGTTCCAGACTTATCTTTCTTCAACAATGTCATCTGAATGACTTTGTCTGGCCATACCTATCAAGAATTGTTCTTGGTGAATGAGATTAAATATCAGGCGCTGGACCTACCATCATCCAAGTTCCAAAAGATATGGATGACCCATATATCATATAATTAAAATACATATTCTTATGCAAGGTTAACATATGTGTGATTAAACGTGTTGGGGTTTAGTATTTGGAATTCTCTCAGCATGCTGTGGGACGCACTTTTCTTAAGCTCCTTTTTTAGCCTTGATTCTCTGGTTATGTGTAGCTACAAGCCAGCCATGCGCTGAAGCCTTGTACGACTTTGAGGCTGAAAACGAAGGAGAGCTGAGCTTCAAAGAAGGCAACACGATAAATCTGGTGAGTCGAATTGACGAGAATTGGCTGGAGGGGAGCGTCAACGGGAAGACTGGATTCTTCCCTGTTTCATACGTTAAGATCATCGTAGACGTCGAATGAAATTCATCTTCCTTTGGCTGTCATTCTGAAAACTTTAACGTCATGCTGAGTTGCATGATTATTAAGTCCATGTTGCTTTTCTGCGTGGTGACTTTGATACAAAACGTGAAGCTGACAGTTATTGTTTTGTTGTAAATGTTATGAATATTTTGCTATCAGAATACAAATTATATAGTGGTAGAATTTTGAATAAACAGCAGAAAGATATTTCAGTAGAAAAGGTCTTCAATTCAATTGAATGAATGAAAACTGGGATATTGTAGCTCCCAGTTTCATTGGACACGCTATTTGTGTTTGAACCGTGTAGCGACTCGGCCTAAAGCATTCTTTTCTGCTTGAAGGCCTGAAGGTTTTAAGGTCAGAGAAACAGGTGGATATGTCACCAGATTTTAGAGCGAAGTACTGTAGCTGCTACAGGAGAAATTAGCCATAATATTATGGTGTAAAGTATTATGAATTTGCTTAGTTATGTATCATTTAAGGTTAATAGAAATGAGTTGCTTGTGGCTTACAGTACTGTCTCCACCCCTCCTCCAGAGCTGAACCGGCTGACTTTTTATATCCTGTTGAGTACAGAACCGTTTGTATGAGAAATCCAAGTTTCCTATAGGATGCTAGCAGCACAAATGTTAGATTGTCTGTCTGTCTGTCTGTTAGAACTGTTGATACGATTGACATTGACTGCAATTGATTATGTGGAGTTGCCTACCACTAATAGGAACTGTAATCAAAATCTCCAACCTTTAAGGGTACCAGTTGAAAGCCAGGCTCATTACGTTTTCAGCTTATTCAAGAGTGCTGCGTGGAATCAGAGGAGGGTGCTGACCAAAGGGTAGTTCAGGCGTCCTAGATCAAGGTCTGGCTTCCAGAGAGCTCAGAACGGGTAAAGTAGGCAGGTGTCGTTTACGGGGAGAGTTGGGAGATGGAGGATCGGATGAGTGCCTGAAGAGATTACACTAGTGCAATGTTGCCGAGCTAAATAATGAAGAAATTTAAGATGATTGTGAATGATGATGAGCTGTGGGTGAACGTAGTTTGAGGTGTCCTTTTCTAATTGGTTTCACAGTAAATGCCCAGAATTGTGCAGGGCTTCAATCTGCTGAAGCAGGTTCACATTCCACTCAAATTGGTCCTGGCCAATAATAATCTGATCTAATTACTTCCTAGCTAATCTAATCTCATTTCTTCTATGCTAATCTAAGCTAATTACTTCTATGGTGTTGTTATTATAATGCTTGAGAGTTTTATCTATATTCAACTAGACTATAATGGCAGTCAAAAATCATGCTCAATTGGAAAGGCAAGGTCAAAGATCAGGTCATATGTCTGTTCTGCTGTGTAGGCTATAGCATTTCGTAATTGATTTTCCACCTTAGTAATGAAGCCATTTGTTGACAAATTGTTTTGATACGTCTTATTGTTTTTATTCAGAACTTTACCAGCTGAATAATTTTAAAGAGTTTTGAATTATTTAGAAGACTAAATATTTTCAGTTGTTTTGTTCTGTTATAATATTGTATTCTATTTGCAATGAATTTGCATGAATGATGTGGATATATTTTATGAATCTTAAAGTCCTCATTCGACTAAGGTCCAACAGTGACAGAGAATCTTTAACATGTGAGCTGAAAAGCATAAAGTGATTTTGTTGTTTTTATCTGTGTTACCCATACTTAAATTGTATATTAATAAACAGTAGTTTGTAAAGCTCGGTGTATTTTTGCTCGGCTGCAATCGAGGTTCTGTATTTCATGTTAAAATGCAGAGCGGGTAATTTAATTAGCTTCAATTAATGCGCTTCAATTAATTACTGATTTCATGTTTGTTCAAAGACATGCCATGTGAATATGATCATCACCTCTACCCCTGATGATCAGTGATGAAATTCTGGGAGAAAGAGGCTTTATGTCTCTGTGTAATTAGGAGTTGGCTGCACCATGCTTTGTATGAAGCCAATACGAACACCACTAATTCATGGCAGGATTTCTTGAAGTGATTAAGCTTTAATTTTAAGTGAAGGCCCAGGGGTTATCGTATCAGAGGCCATTAGTTGATTCCACATTGCCATGCTATTAGAGCTAAGCCAGGTGACTTTATTCGTCAGAATGGTTTGCATATTCATAGATTGCTCTGCTTCAAGTAAGTAAGTAAAGAATATTCTTTATTAGGTTTTGTTGCAAAAATATATGAATAACTTTTATAATGTAATGGAGAATATTTAAATGTGGCAGCCACCAACAACAGTGTCGTGATATATGTTATTATTTGACCTTAAACTCTGGACGATTTTTCCTGTTATTTGTAGCCAACTAATTTCTAATGTAAGGGTTCTGTTTGCATTTTCCCGGTCAATTTCTTAGTACATGTGCAAAGATGCTAACTGTTGACCCAACATAAGACAGGCAGTTTTAAAATAACACGTAATTGTTCTTTGGCTAATTGGTGTCTTTGTATTAATGTGGCCATGCCTTTTTAAAGCAATGTTCTCACGAGTTCTATTTTTTAAAAATAATTTTCACTGTTTCAGTAACTTTGTCATATCAAATTGGTTTTACATTCATGCTAGAGATAAGAAAATTGATGTATGATATATATCCTTTATAGGTGTATAATTATAATATCAGACTACATACACAGCGTGTGTATGTTTTCATGAACTAATTTATATAATTGCATAATTGCTAATTGCATTATATATATGTATATTTTGAATCATCAGTCAGTTTTAAGTGTGCATCAGACATGTGCCCATGCACACATAAGCCTACTAGTATGAAAGTACAGTGTCAGTATGGGTATGTTGACTGAGAGTTATGACTAAAGACCATAAGCCTTTTTTATTGATTACCAGGACAGATGTTCCCTGCATCTATATAGACCTGCTTTTAAACATCCTACTTTGACTGTCTTGATACATTGCACATGAAAAGGTGTTGCAGTTTGACTGTTAAAACGGTTGATGTTATTTTGTTGGATGTATTTGCATGTGATCTTAATAGGTGAGTTTCCTACAGTGCGTGCAATTTTACCACTTCAGAATTTTACCTTTGCTGAACTGAAGATGTTTTTGTTACTTGCATATTTTACAAATTCAGCACAGCTTGTTTGAACAAATTTACTCAGGTTTAGATATTTAATAGAAACTGAGTTTCCAGTTGTAGATATTAGTTCGAATTCGTGATCAATTTGCACAAGCAGAGGTCTTTTTTGTTCTCCTAATTATAATGGCTATCACAAGATTCAATTCTAGAGCCTGTCCTTCCTGTGTGTGTAAATACTCAACATCACAGAGATAAGCCATTATTATACTTCCCGTCCTTGTGAGCTAGACCGCTCGCTCACTTATAAAGATAGTAGTGGACGGTTTTGGTCCATCAATAAGCTGATGATGGATAGGTTGATAATATTTTGACCTTTTTCCAACTCGTGAAAATGATAATTGATTTTACATTTGATACTGATTGAATCATAATTAACAGTGGTGAATACTGATTAGTTCTCTGTTGGAAGGCAGGTCCATTGGCTTTTATGCCAGGGTCGTTGTGCAGTGCTTGAGGTAGATTTGAACCAGTGACCCTCAGTTACAAGGCACAGATCTGTGATAGAACATACCACCTGGGACTAATATGGAATGATTCCTTAATAGTCATTATAATTTTAAAATAAATAAATAAGACTTGTCAAGTCAGCTTGATCACTAAATGTATAATAGTATTAGGGAGACCCAACATGCGGAACTACTGTTCCTTTGGGTCCACCCATTGTTACCAACTGTACATCTACCATTGTATCATGTTTATTTACTATACTGCTCTGGTAACAATAAAGCTGATTGATTGATTAATTGACTTTAAGTTAAAGGCCTTTTCACTGTAAGTTGTTGCAGTCTTTGTGGCTTCACGACTGACTGGGGGCAGTTCTGGACTAACAAGAGTCTTCTGAAAAACCGATCATGGCATTAAAACTTCTAGAAAATGCGGCTCACGGCATGTCAGAAGAACTGCTGGAACAAGCCTTGTCAAAAATATCAGATAAACTTCTGGATGAACTGATCCCCTACCTGGACAATCTGTGTCTTCCAGACTACGATGGCCAGACAGCCACCTGCCTTTCTACACTGCATTATGAGACCTCTAATGTCCGCGTTGGTAAGCTTACTGACCCAGAATCGACCATCGATATTGATGGAAACAAGATCCACTGGATCGTGAAGAACATTGGAGTATCGGGTGAGGGAAACTGGAAGTATAGTTACCTCTGTATGTTTGGAGGTGGCGGACATTTTGACTTGACTGCAACATGCATTACAGCCACGGCTTCCGTCGCCCTTACCAAGGACAGAGGACGTTTCGGAGTGAAACTTCTGGAATGCAAGTGTACGTTGGGCAACACGGAGTTTACGTTTGATGGAGGTGCGCTGTGTGCATGCATGCGATGTGCATATCATTACTTAGCCCGACCGGAAATGTACAAGACCCTGCTGAGACTGTTGAAGGAAGGCGTCGAGGAGGTTCTGGAGAAAACTGTTCCAGGCTTTCATGTGATAGAAAAGTACTGGCCATTTGACATTCCAGACATTGCTGACTGATGGATTTCGTGGCGCTACAACATTATGTGCAGTTGTGGTGTATCTGCAGACAATTCATCAAGTTCACCAAAGGCTGCAAGTGAAACAAGCCAGTCAGTAAAAGTTCTCTGCAGCTCAACATTGTTTTAAATATAAAAACGTAGATTAACTTGCAAAACTCTTTCAGTTTCATGTTTTGTATAACCGGCTTTGGTGCTTAGCTTAACAATTAAACTTGCTTTACTGCTACTAGTATGGTAAGTCCTAGTATGAATATAAGAGCCTTGTTATTTACTTCTATTATGTAATTTCAGTCTGAAAAAATGAAAGAATTGAACGCACGAGTAAAAAACAAAGGCATCGATCTGATTGATCATCTCTTTACAGTCTTGTAAAGTACCCTAGAAGTCTCTTGCTGCGACAGCGCTCTATAAATTTTCATAATAATTAACATTTTTAAAAGAATTAATATTACAATCTCAACTCGCTCGTGTTGGCAGCCTGGAAGGTCTAATCTGCCTTCGGATTTGCTGATAGCCTGTAGTTCACCCGGCGTACGTAGGCCTAGCCCGAGTTCCACTAACCTTAGCAATGGCATATCGCAGGTGTCACGTAGGCTTACAGCTTTTTCATTCCCAGCTGTTGGCGGGCGAGGACCTAAGCCATAATTATGGGGCAGAGGTTTGAGATGGGGTTCGGTGAGCATATCCCCAGTGATATCACGTACATGACCATTATTCTCACTGACCACCGATGCGCAATAAATTACTGTCGTCGCCTCGGCTTGACCTCCGAGGATTTTGACCTGGCACCGGAACGAAACTAGTGGCTTTAAATAGCTATTGCGGACTTAATTTGGTATAGCACATTATTAGTAAATAAGCCAGTCTCCATGACGTGGCTTTTGTGGGAGTCGAGAAATTTTCGAAGATTTCCATTACATTACGCGTATTACACTTAAGTTCATCCACACGTCGTTCAGCCACCATCATTATGTCCATCTCTCACCAAAGATGGTAGATTCGCTCAACCAGATTTACTATCACTATCACTTCCTGAAACTCTCCATTCATAACTTTAAACTCCCAACCAAACAGAAAAGCTTACTCTGTTCCATCCAGTCCACCGCTTTTTGCATTTTATCGCAAGACATTCCCTCTAACTTGATGCAGCACTCGTGTACATGCTTATGATATTAGCGCTTAATGAATTATCTGGAAGTACAATCTTTATCATAATTTGCGCTAATTAGGCCTACAGCAGTCCTTCTCCGATTCTTCCTCTCCTTCTGGTTGAGTTATACAACAGACAACATATAGGACTACACGCCGCGCGATTGCAGAGGTTCATTTGAATCATTTTAAAAGAAAATACTTACTTGTATAACACAGACTTGTATCATTGTCTGCCTATAAAGGCCTGTAAATTAAGCTATAATTACTATATCATCCTTTTAAGCAGTTCTAAAATGTCACAAGTTAGGTATATAATTTGCATGAGAATGGGACAATCATAGGTTGTGGAATAAGAATTTCTAGGACGTTCACGGGAAATCCGTGAGCCGTTTTATAGTTAATTGACTTGTTTACGTAGGTGAATCTTATTTGATTGAAAGGAATCATTTTATATCTTTTGTGTATATTTTCATATGATGAAGACGATTTTTACTAGTATTTAATGTAATATTTGTTACGTCGTTGTAAGTTAAGGTTCCAAGAACGATTTAAGAATAACTTTAGTCTTATATTCGGGCAAAGATGGCTCGCGACATACTCCATTATGCATATACGACTATAAAGGACGGGTTTGAACTAAATGATTTCCCGGATCTGGAATATTTCGACAATTTAGATAACTCGGAAAATTCGAAACGGATGCTGGAAAAAGCAGCAAAAGAGGTGTCCAAAAAACTGTTAGCAAAAGCGGCAACTCTTGCCTCCCAGAAGCTCCTGGATGAACTTCTGCCACGTCTGGAACACATGCGCCTGCCAGATCACCACGGCCAGGCCGAGCTAATTGTCTCAGATGTCCATTTCGGAACTTCTGAGGCAATGATCAGCCGAGTGCACAGGCCGGAGTCTTTGGTCGCCATCGATGAAAATGTTATCAGCTGGAACCTGACGAATATTGGTTTGACTGGAACTGGGAACTGGATGTACGATTTCATTGGAGCAGCCAAGGACAATGGTGGCTTCGATTTGAATGTCGGTGGGATCTCGGCAGCAGTGGCTGTTGCCCTTGAGAGAGATTCCAGAGGGAGGATTGATATGAAGCTGGAGAGGTGTGATCTGACCTTTGGAGAGACAGACCTCCAGTTTACTGGAGGTGTCGGATGCTTCTGTCTGTCCGTCATATTCGAACTGAAGGTCAAACCCGAGCTCCAGCGTATTTTGCCACAGCTATTGCAGATGGGACTTAAAGAGGTCGTGGAGAACACAGTGCCTCATCTGCATTACATTGAAGAGTATTGGCCAATTGCAATGGGGGTCATCGACCTTTCCTCAAACCTGTTCCAGGCTGGTCTTCATTGAGCAGCATGTGAAACCCAACGGCCTAGTGACGTTTTCATGGGCCCTGCTATTATCTGCAGCAGTTTAATGCTTTCTATTAAACTTGTTTGATGCTATGACCTAAACTTTTAAACTAGTTGTTTTAGTAGCGCTGTCCGTTGTTGATTAAAGCCTTCAGATACTATTGAACCCTGCTATCATGTTGATACACAATGGAAATTATTTAAATGAATATACTAGACAGGGTGTCACATTTTTATGAACTTTTGCCAGCCATTATGAGATGTAGAATTAGTTGGACTTGACTTTCTGAATATGAGTTTGAAATTTAATAAAATAAAGTTCTTGATAATTGGGGTATCTAAGTTTCCTAAAGGGGTTTGAGTTGTGAGGTTAAGGGTTTGTTGAGGTTTAGCCTTCATGCACATTAAGGTTAGGTGGGATAAGACATTTCTTATTTTTGTTTGATCAGTTTAATAGTATGGAAAACTGCTGTGTTTTCTCAATGCTTCCTGCCGTGTCGTCATCTGATGGCTTGGGATTAGGTATAAACAAAACATATCAAATGGCTTGAAGGAGTTTTGAAATTTTCACAGGTTTTCTCCTTTTATTGCCACATACATTTGATTTCTGCTAGTAAATTTGATGTCAAGGACATCGAAGGTTTTCAAAAGAAATGTCTTCGAAAGGTGCTGATCAGTATTGTGTGAAAGCAATGGGCACCACATACATTTGTGCAGAAGGACAAAGCATGTAAATGGGACATGTCATCCCTGTGTAATATGGGCTACAAGTCTACAGGTGTGAGTTGTATGAGGGACAAATCCCCTCTTTTGCCCCATGTGTGGGCACAGACGAGTAGTGAATTTGTTTTTGTTGCCAATGGCCTTACGGAAACTGTTATTGTAAGCTGTGCTTCATTAGTTCAAGACTTGTTTTACTCTTAGTAAAATTATGTGGAATACTTCATGGCATTTGTTTGGGATGCAATCATGTTGACATCTGGAGATTGTATTGGTGACTGAGTTTGTTAAGTTGGTTTGTATACACATTTTTACAAATGCTTTGTGACTTTGAATATTTGTTTTGAATTGTGGGCAATTAATTCACTAATGAAGTAACATGGCTAACTGCTTTGTTGCCTTGACTGCAGGGGATGTAGAGGATTTATTAATTTAAATTCAGGTTGTTTTTGCTCATTTAGCTGGTGCATAAAACACTGCATATTTTATCGAATTGTTTTCACATAAATTTTTGAGTTTCAGTATTGGTTATGTAGTCAATTTATGATCTGGATTTTACGAAAAGATTTTACCAACTTGTTATTAAGTCGATTAAACGAATTTCATAAATATTTTGAATAATATTTTCCTTATTTTATTGTTATGACAGAATTAATTTTTATAAATGGTTCAGTTTTGTGCGCAGGTCCGAGTTGAATGTGATCATAGTTAAATTAAGATCATATCTAAAAGTCTATGACGATGAGTTCTGATAACGTAAGAAAAGTTCTTTCACATTTGTTAACACTAAATTCTTGTGTGCGCCAACTCCATGGAATAAAATACTCATAGCTTAGAGGTGATGATGTTTCTTAAAGTTGGATTCATGTTTTCTCAGCTGTTTACAAGCAAACAAGGCTTTTAGAGAATTGTGGCCACCATTTTATTCTAGAGCATTTATTTATTTATTTAGTATAAATTCTTTGTTCACTTTTGAGTTGATGCTTTACATGCCCCTTAGGATATATTCTTAACTGAACAAACACGACAAAAAGTTGTTCCTCCGTAACGGCTATTTGAAACCAACTTTGTGAGACTCATAAATTGTGATAAATTCACAATGAGTAAATAATATGTATACAATATACACACTTGTTATTTTTATCTTCTATATGCTTTAATACTGTAGGTCAGGGGTGTCAAAGAGCCGGCCCATTGGCCATTTCTGACCCGCCAATAACGTTCTGGCCCGCACAATTTGAGAATAAAAATTCTAATGTCATTTTTACGGCTTTATGAGATTTATATGATGTTTGTGGCTGTTAATGAATATTGAAATTAAGATTTTTAGGTCCAATTTAACTGTTGGTATGGCAGAAATGAACCATTTAAAATTTAGTTTTGCATACATTTTCCCAGGATGTGTTCCTAGATCCCTTCCCCTATTTTGCTCAGGTGCTTGTGGCACCCTGGCCCACCACTTTCCAGAAAATAAATATTGTCAATAGTCTGCCATTAATAAAGGTTTGACACGTATGTTTTAGGTGGATATGTAACTTGATTTGGTAGAATGATGTCATCTTGGTAACAGAACAATATTGGTCGTTTTGGGAGACCATTGATGCCATTACACATGACTGTTAGTGTATTATTTTTATAGGCGAGCAAATAAAGATCTGAATCTGAAATGTACATTATAACATTCGGATAAGAGGATATGAATATTGTCGAGCTTTGTTGTTCTTGAATCTATGTTGCTTTATGTTATCAATGACATGCTAATTGTTAATAATGAAAAGTGGTATTGGTTTTATATTGCTAATGATAACTGTTGTTTTACCTGTTTGCGAATTTAGTATTAAACGTGCATAATGAAGAGTGATTAAGGTACAATTGTTCTTTCTTGATGATGCAATTAGTTAGTTATGCGTGTTGTGTACCGGTGTTGTTTTCTTTGCTTGTCCTTTATGTATAACATGATGGGCGCCTTGCATGGCTGGCGTACAGTTAATTTCGACTCCTATAATAAGATGTAGTCATCTGTTCATACTGTACTTGTACTCATACTGCAGTTTGTCAGTTTGAAAAAAATGAGGATATTATTATTACTGAATCCAGAAATGAATGCAATATAAAATCTGTCTTATATGCTATACAGGCATACAGCCAACCAATCTCCACTCCTTTCTCAGAATTCAACTTAAAATCTTTCTTATGTAGTTCACAAAGTATTGTATTAAGATAGACCGACCTATCTCCACTCCTTACTCACCTCTGATGCCAAAAATATAGTGCACCTGATCAACTCTTGCCTGATACGCTTTGCACCAAGACAATTTTAAGCTCTCATGTTTCCTCAGGTGATCTGAAGCTTTGGCAATCATTGTCTAGTCTTGTGCCTTCAGAACATAACTAAACTATGCAGCTGTTTTAGCTTGCTTGCTCTAATGTAGATTTATGGTTTTCAGCTAGCTTCACTAATAGATTATGACGCTGGTTACGATTTCATGTGAAGCTACCATTAACTGATGCATTTATGAGAATAAATGTGTAGTTATATTACCTTACATTTCTGCATTTTTTCGAGTACAACTAAGGTTGTTATGACTTGGCATTTTGGGTTCATGAAGAAATCAAATATTATAGCAGCATTAGATGCATTGCTGAACAAATCTACATTATGGGACATTGGATAAACTTTATGTAGATCAGCTTTTGTAAGTTTTTTAATACTAGGAATGTTCATGAAGACTTTTTCTTTTGGATTTTGATTACTTTATTCATTCAAAGAAGTGTAGAGCTTTACATTATATTACAATCTTGTGCTTTCATACAGATCGGTTTTGGTTGATGTGCAAGTAAAAAATGTCCTTAACAACCAAGTCGAAAAGCACAATGAAAATCGATACAACTAATGCCTTTATGATGCTCCATTTTTATCTCCTCCATTAAGAAATGCCTCAAAACTCACTATTTCTCATTGGCCTTCAAACATATAGAGACTGCTCTACACCTGCTGGTTACTGACCACGCCTTGGATTCACATTTATGTTTACTTGCAAGCGTTGGAAATGGCTATTATGATAATTGTAACCGCGCTACACAATTAATTACATTAGAGTAGATACTGGCAAACACTTTACAGCTTCAGGCATAGTGCAGTGTTCACAAATACAGCCCACATACTCACCTTTTGTTTGGTCCTAAACATATGCGCATGCATGGCATAAAAACAATATCTATATTTCCACTGTTTATTGTATAAACGATCCTATAACTCTGAGAAAATCTCTACAGGAGAATATAATGACAATCATGATGACGATGAAAATAGTTTAGTAGTACCAAAAAAAACATTTATGGGTAAGTCGACCAGTATGGCTTTGCGCCAGAGTATTCCAGCAAGTGGGAGTGTTTTTTAATGCAACTACTTTTTTCACCTATACCCATCACACCCCACTGATCTGCGGAGTGAGATTTTATTATGCTGATTACAAAGCTCTATACCCTCTGGCAAAAGAAGCATCTTGCCCACAATCAGAAAGACTAACGATATTAACATATATTATTATATATATAGACGTATCAACACAATATTAAATTTTTACACCATACAAGCAGACAGATGTATCGAGTATGACATGCTCGTCTTCGTTTTCTTGGCCTCAGCATGCCAGGGAGAAGGGCCTTGTTTTGTCCTGTTTTTGTCTGGACAAACACCCAGAACTGACCCAACGTGTAGCAAGTTGAAAGGAAACCGCTTGAGTCCTAAGCATCAAGATTTGTAGTCGATCAAATTCCGTCAAACTACACTTGTTTACATTAAAATAGAAATTTAGCCACTGTCAGTAGCTCCTTAGCCTTGCCAGTAAGTATACACAAACTCTGTCACTACCATCAAATTTTGCTTAAACACCACTTGTAAAATATGAAAACCGACATATATACATAAACACATGTACATATATATATATATATATTAATATGTATACACATACAAACGCCTCCTTATAACTAGCTTACTGATGAAATTTCTGTTCGTAATGGTATATAACGTTATTTACAATCAGTGTGCCTCTGATTAGTATTTTGCGTGAAATTGCCCAATATAAATTTGTAACAACATTTACAACAAGGTTCATTATCATGCAGATCTTGTTGCAACATGTTATTACCAATTTAATTCTATTTAAAACCGAACCTCATATCCCTGCCAATGTATACTTGATATAGCTTGCAAGTGACACAAAGTGATATAGCATCGTTATTAAGGAGGTTGCATTGCACCTGTTTATAATATATATCTATATTATATATATATACAAGTACATATGTATATACATGTACATATATATATTTATATTGTAAAACAGTATTATACAAACATAAATACAGTATACAAACATATATACTCTTGTATAATACAGCCTATCTTGGGTTTACAGCTATGGCACAGCATCAAAACAACTACTGTAAAGCAGTAGAGTAATTTAGCACAATGCAAAAACATCCAATAAGAAATGCACATGAGCACGCAAATGTATCATCCGTGATGTCAGTTGAAATTAACATCTGACTAACGAGCAATGCGCTCAGCACATCGCTCGGGCAAAATCCGCTGCTCAGCAGATTTTGAAATGGATTAAGACTGTTCTCTGTATGCACAACAACACAACCTGGCATTGGAAAATAAGATTACGAGTGCAACAGTTAAACGAATTAAACAGCAAATGCAACGAGTCCATCGCAAACGAAAAGGTCTGTCTGACAACTCTACAGACTGTACAGTATATACAAAGCACCACAGATAACGAACGACGTCACACGCTGCTTCTAATGACGAAATAAGTTAACATGAGCTACACCAGAGAAGAATTTTAAAACAAAATACAAAGTGCCTCACACTAGACTGCAGACAAAAGATGATCTTATAAAAGTCTGCATTTCAGTTTTACTCAGAAGATATGTTAGAGCAACAAGTTCTTCACGTGCAGAGAATTTGTTCTGCCTACAGCAATTAATTGTAACCTTGCCACAGTAAATATACCTGCTCTATGTAAGTAGGTTAATAATTTTACAGCACCTGTTAAGCACCAAAACTGCACCTCTTGCAGTATCTGCACAGGCTCTCTCACTTAAAACTGAAATCCACTCCTCTTCCACAAATCCTACCGTCATTCCTATTCTTCTCCTTCCTTCCCTCACTGCTCCCACTCCAATCACCATCCACCACCGTAGACTGTCTGCCTGACTTCCTGACCATTGGATCTTGATCTGGAAGTGATTTTAACCTTGCATCCCTATATGATGTTGTTTTTGAGAGTGACTGTGAATAAGCTAGTTTCTGCGACTTGACATCTTTGGGCACTGTAGAAATCTTGAGATTATGATTACAACTACATTACAATAACAAACTGAAGGGCACAACTCACAAGCCTACAGCAATTAATGTCAGAGTTCAATACAAACCACATGGTCAACTGCAGTGCAAGTGAGTAACGTAGCTGTAAATGACACCGTTGGCTAGTCTTGTGGAGCTCAAACAACAGAAATTCGAGTACATTACCAAGTAGGTAGCAGTAGGATAATTATAACTTTGCAACATTCAAGTAATATTCACATAAACCAAATTTACATCTACAAATATTCAGTGATGATGCAAAGTAAGTAACAGCAAAACAGTCAATCAAATCGAGCGAATTTTTAGAAACATTTCTCACACATTTCTCAGAACAGAGCCGATGGCAGGTCTGGAAAAAAGAGTTCAGCCGGTAAAACGCACCATTACAACCTCACAATTTGATCCAATCGCTTCACAATTTTGGCAAACGAGTATTTATATCTCTATGATGCAGCCATGAACACCAGAACATAACACAATGCTGCCAAAATAATGAAAAAATAAATGAATGACCTAGATGAGGCAATCAAAAATTTCAGTGAAAATCTGGATGCAAAAATATGGTTATAATCTTAGAACATATAATTCAGTCGATTTAGAGTGAATAATGCTTACGACAGACAAGGATTCACATCTCGTCGGCATTCCTCAATTTTACACGTCGTATATGACAAAAAGCAATCTTTTTCATTATTCCAGAGTTTGATCCAATTCTCGTTAGCTCCCTATTTCAGACTTCCCTTCTCGTTCTCAGTTTTTTGCGGAGCATGACGCTTTAAGCTGGCCACACATTCCACACTTTGCATCTGCTTACGATATGAACTGTTCTCAAAGGATGTCCATGTAAAGACATCAATTAAAAAGCATCTTGCTTTACACAATTATGTAATGACTATGCCAGCCGGTAGCCAAGTGAGCGGTAGTTTTGTCATAACATTCATCAACACCGTTATTATTCAACATTAGTTTGCTACAGTTAACAGCACAGCTGTGACGACTAGAAATAGGAAAACATCCACGATGAAAGTAGTTTTATCACCGAGAGTTTTATTTCCAAGAGTTCGGCCTAATTTTAGCAACAAGAAGTTTCAACTAAGTATTTTATTATACCAGACTGCACACATTTTACCAAGCTAGAAAACAGTTGGCCACGTTTTTCAACTAAAATACTGACATAGGAAACACGAAACCTCCAAACTTTGTGCAGTGCCGCGTGCCACCAGAACCGGCATGGTCGTATTACCTTGCGTCGCCTGTGTTACGTTACGTTGTGGGTTGCAAGCAAAATGAAAAGACCCTAATCTTCTAACTTTCGTCACTGCTGCATTTCTCTAGAGAGCGATGCATTGGTGGGGTGCCATCGACGCTCGCTGCAACCATTTCAGCACCGTACTTGCTTCGCACTTTCTTATTCATGTTGGCCATGATCTGGGAAGAGAGCCGGAAGCCGCTGATCATCTCGTCCTTCCACTGGTTTATTAAAACGCGATCCTGTTAACAGACATTAAACTAGATAAGGCACAGTCCAGTTAGCTATACTGGTTCGTTCATACTGTACTTTGTAATCATTCTGTAGTTAAAGTGATCATAGGCTGAGTGACCATAGACTGTAGGTGTGTTGATAGGTTTCATTATGATGATTTGATTTTATATATGTACTTGCAACGACTATTCCTCAATTTAACTGGGAACAACCCTCAAACTCCACCCACCTGCAGCTGAAATCGTTTTGTTTGGTGATATCCTCCTAATTACAAAGCAATTAAAATACCTACCAGGTACATAAAGAACTTTTTAACCAGTGACAAACCCAAGGCGTAGTGGTAAGATATTTCAATGTATCAAGGCAGATAAGACAAATAATTATGAAGTTTATCTAAGTCTGGCTTGCTCTTGTGGAGTTTTCTATCTGAATTCTTTCTGAATCTTCTATTTCTTCACATAATGTCATAAATAATTATTTCAAATCACCTAACGTTTTTGACCTCATATCACCTCATGCCTGATCACAAACTGAACTTACTGGTGATGTAATGACAATTTTTGTGTCATTTTTCATCTGTAGAACGATGCAGTTTTCAGTGCGATTAAACTTCTGGAAGTCAGGAATAACCTCCTGAATATCTGTCATAGGGATCAGCTAAAAATCAAACAGTATTGCACGTTCAACAGAAAATGTATTCCGCTTTCGTATGGAGTTTAACAGCATGGCAGCACCCATAAAATTTCTGAAACCATCACTTCTGTGAACACAGGGGTGGCGATCGTGGGGGGTCGAGTGGACAAATCCCCTCCACCTTTTACTGAGAGGGGACACGTTATACGTTTGTTCCCCCTACATTTCTCACCCCTCTCATTGGGTGTCCTCCCAACTGTCAAACGAGATCGCCGTCTCTGAGTGAACAAATATGATGATGATGATACACTCTTGATCTCTGTTTCCAGAGACCAAGGCCGCTGCCCACTCTCTGGGTCTAAAGCCCGTCGATGTCTACTGCAACCCCGATCTCCGTATCCAGAGTTTATCTGTGTCGTCTGTGCATTGGATTTCTATTGCCTTGTTTCTTTATGCAACCATTTGAACGACCCTCCTCTTGTTTCCAGGCTGGGGACTGGCTTCTCCTCAATTATAGCATATAGGAACAGAAATCTTGATCATACAAAACAAACAAAATTCTTTTTATTGACCTCAACTGGAACACTATGATTAAAGAAGATTATTATTATATACAAGGTACAACAGGGAGGAAAGACCAAAGAGGGACCAAGGTCATGTTAGCGGGGCCACCCACGTTGAGAAAGAAAGACATTCGCTCGGAGATCAAAAAATAAGTAACCACATTGTTTCGCTGAATTAAAAAAGACTGGAGTGTCATTGCTAGGTGAAAGTTTGGCAAATGAAACACAACATTACCTCCACTCCTTTTCCTTTCGCTATCTGACCATCTCGGTTCTTGTTGTAGAATTCGAGGCGGTTTGGGTAGAGCTTGAGGTATTTCTTCTGCCAAGCCTGCAGGAATGGACCTCCAAGCTTCAACACCTCACCCTCTACGATGCAGTCAGTTGGACCAACTAAGATGGATGCAAATAAACAGTATTTACAATTAATTCAAGGACCAATATACACAGGATTGGAAACACCATTTACGTAAGCTTGCATCACTACTCTTTGGCCGATAATCTTGCTGACATAATAAGTTGATTCGTCAACTTTAGTTATGAAGGAAAATTGAAGAATAACTAAGTCAGCAAAATTAAGAAAATGCCTTTGAATGTTTAAAACATCATCCTTTAAATTAGTGGCAAAATTTAGATTGGCGTGACATCTATGTTTAAGAGTAAAATGTGTACACGGATATTTGACAAGTAACCATTCCTCTAATATAGATTCCTCCTTAGTATTCATATGTTACAGAGTACTTTAATTTTATTTTACCATCTGCAGCATGTTGTGAAGTCCTTTCAAAAGTCATATAGAATATCTTTTATACTATTACTATAATATTCTATTATATATTGCATTACGCTATATTACAATACATTACATAACAATACGTTACATCACAATAGTCATTCGAGACGAAACTGAAAATGGGAATAACACATCTTTGCCACTTTTTCGCCTGCTTTAAGCGAGTGAGTAAGTAAGCATGCCATTATTGAACCATCTTCAAACGCACTGCAGGAACATCGGATAAACCACAAAATAATCATACCATACTAAATATCGAGTAGTCCATGATTATATTTCCAATTCACACATGGTCTTGCTTTACTGTCACACAAGGAACCCCCAGAAACATTTTTTCACTTACAAAGTGGTGCCATCCAGAGCACACTTACCATTGCTGGCATTGCAATTGCTACAGAAGAAAAACAAATAGATGTATTGTATATACCAGTGGTGTCAGTGATGGAGGCAAACCTCCCGGTCCCAAGTGTCAGAAAGGCAAGATATTTCCCTAAGACTCAAAACATATCAACCCCAACACGACATTCGAAGCATTTGCCTCCAGGCCCCCGTATCTGGATGCCCCTGGTATATACAATTGGTGTATTGTATTGCTTATATGCGATTTGTGTTGAGAGTTGCGTACAATCCTCTGATTCATCGTTGCGTTCCTTCTGTCGACGTTTCTGCTCCATTTTGTCGGCATCCTGATTGATAGCATCGAAGACCGTCTCAGCAATTTCCTGCTGCCAGCGATCGGACACTACCAGCGGAAAGTTTTTGTACAGTTCTTGGTCTGCCTCCGTCAGCTGGCACAGGCAACATGCACAAACAGAACAGCATGCACAAAATTCTTTGCCGATAAAGTGCATATAAAAGCGATGCTAATTGCATCGATGTTGGTTCCATAAATCAAACAATGCTGATGTAGCATTTGAAACAGACCGCTTTCCCATTATTCAATTATGTACATAATCGAGATTCCTTCCGAAATCTAGCATTAGCCCAATACTTTGCAGAGGCTCAAATAACAGAGTTACATAATAATTCATTGATTGCATTAGATTATAAACTATAACAAGCAAATATAGCAGATTTAATCAGTATAGTAGATTATGAACTAAATAAATTTGTCATCCAGATTAATTTAATTCAATGCATCACAAACAATATCAATCTAAGCTACCAGAGACCTTAGTTAATTTAACCAAATTCACTTGTAATTTAATTTAATCCAATCTTTGACTTTCCGTAGTACACCAGAAACTTGCTCTAGTGCAATGTCTTTGGGAGACTTGTCACGATATGTCTTGTAAGAAATGTAACAATAGTTTTATTTCAGAAACCAGAACTACGTTTGGGATTCATGTCCGTGACTGAGAGCTAAATCAGAATTCGTGTGTGTTAAAATATGTCTCTTGGGTTCAATATCAAACTATGCCTCATCCTAAAGTCACCTGGCAAGCCAGTCACTGCTAGATTATGCACTAATAAGCAAAGGGATCACAATAAAAAATGGCCACAATGATGATGAAGATGGTTGATTGTCCACACAAACACAGGTTACAGATGAAGACAGATGAAAGCTTGGCAGAGTCTCCTGACCCGATGAGTGTACATGAGAACTGCCATCAATGGGGTTGGATGCTGAGAGAAAGACTTCTTGCTCATACCTGATTGCTGGCACATACTCAGAGAAGTAGAGATAAAGTAGAAGAAGAAGGAGAAGAACGAAAGAAGAATGTCACAATGAAGAAGAGTGCAAAGAAGAATGCATAGAAGAATGTATAGAAAAATGCAAAGGAGAATGTGTAGAAGAATGCAAAGGAGAAATGCAAAGACAAATGCAAAGAAGATTTCAGAGAAGAACAATGAGAAGAAGAGGTAGAATGCAAAGAAGGTTGCAAACAAGTAGAAGAGAAATGGTGAAAATACCTTTATGCCTTTGGTATCTTCTTCGTCAAATGAGCCAATATCAAAGGCATCAGCTGCGTTGACCTCCCCACGCGGTGGTATAAGTGGGGGTGGATATTTCTGCAAGTAGACTTGCTGCCAGTCAATACCAGCAAAAAATGGATGTGACTTGACTTCTTCAGCCCTAAAATCATGAATAAGAATACTGAGGTCAAGCAATATTCAACATATTAGTCATCAGGATTATTCGTGCCACGATTGCCGCGGTCATGTCATATTTGGGCAATTCAATCAGCAAACAAACATCTCTCATGTTGGTGCATATTTGTGAGCAGCCCAATGTGGGATATGGTATCTTATTGTGGAACATGGAAGCCAAGTACGGTTTCAACTCGCCATGAAATGGTCACTACGTCGGTATAATTTGAGCAATTCCTTCATTCATTACTCAGCTCCATTATTAAATAATAAGAAGTTACACAAAGCGATCCTCATAATTAGCAATTTAAACAAGCAGATAAATTCTGAAACAAATAACACAGCTTTGAATGCTTCCTGGCCTAAACAATACAACTTTGACTTTTGATTGTAAATATGTCTGTCGTTCACAGGTAGATTCGGTAGAAATGTAGTACAGGATGAAAGCATTTTAATCTTTTGAACTAAACATAGATTTTATGTTATGGTTTTCAGAAAAGGCCTGCTGTTTCCATAACAATCATGTATTGTTCTCACACAGTGGCCGATCGGCTAGTACCGTACCGTTCAGTTTGCGCTGAGCGAGCGGGTTAAACCCTCGGCCAGAGAGTCACTGTGTAGGGACCTTGAGCAAATCCTTTGTGCACAATTGCTCTGCAGTACAACTGCAATTTTGCTGTCATGGCATGTCTGTGCACTTCTGAGCAAAAAATGTTGGAAGTAGGGCGGTATCAAATTTCGGTAATAAAAACTAAATAAGAAGTCCTTTTAACTGATCATGCTGTAGGCCTCACCCAACTCCACGGCAACCCAGCCGTTCTGAAACTTCTCGCTTCAAAAGAGACTCCAAAAGCGACTTCATTTCAGAAGACAATGACTCCGGAAAATCAAGCTCCTTACAAATGCAACGAGCAGAATGTCAGATATTAAACGTGTAACTACTTTTACAATGTTGTCATCGCTACTTTCATTACGATCATCATCACTATCACTATACCAACACCGTCATCACCAACAGCAACCATTGCCACTATCAAACCACCATCACTTCAACCTCATCATCTTTAATTTTGTTATTTAATTAACAGCAATTCATATGATTCAAACTTAACACTGCAGTTCGGGGGGCGATCCCGGGGTATCAAGGAGGACAAGTCCTCAACCTTTTACAAAGAGGGCACACGTTATACGTTTGTCCCCCCCACATTTTCTACCCCTCTAATTGAGTGTCCCCCCTACCTGTCAAACGCCTCTGCTGCTGTTAGCATAACATGACTGCTGTTAACATAAGTCTATGTGTATTCATTTACTTATGACTATTACTTTTGTCATCATGACCCATCGACCATCCATATTACTGTTACAACCGTCTTCATAACGATAATTCAGGGTTTTCAAAGCAACTAACCATGTTGAAAGTCAAGTTGTCTATTTCAGACTTGTCTTTTGTTTTGTGCTGTCTGAATGGACTGTGTCTGAAAAGAAAAGTCGGAGAAATTCACGCGAATTAGGAATAATAACTGAAGATCTGTCCCAGTTGGCGGATAATATTGAAAATTTATAAAAAAAAGTTCTTTGTAAAGACTAGCTCCTGATTAGGGTATCAAGCCTCAAGCTCCTGTGTGAATAAAAATTAAGGGATATAAGGCCAACAGAACGTTAACAGGAATAAAAAGAGGTCTTACACAAAATGGCCAGACATTTTTCTCAGCATTGAGGAAGGTTGTACGTGCCACCTAAAACCAGCTGGTGGGCAATTTTTATCCTGCTGTCCACAGTTTCGCAACCACTGATGCTGAGGGATTACGGATAAATATATTTATTTCTACATCATGCAGGCCTACAGTTTGATTGACATATATAATACACGTTTAAATTCATATTTCTGTCTCAGTAATCCTCTTTATTAAAAATCCTGGTAAAACAATCCAGAAATGAAACAGAATGACAAATTCCGATGAGAATTACATATAACACATAAATCAAAACATATACAAATATATTTGATAAATACAAACTAAGGTTCTAACCCTTTGAGGAGTTTATATATCATACAACCAAATGAGAACCAGTCCGCGCTCGAGTCGTAGGCAGTGCCTTTTGCCAGAACCTCAGGTGCCATGTAGCCATGTGTGCCTCTAAACATTCACAAAAGAACAAATGAACAAGACATCTTTTCTACCTGCTCCGGTTAGACTGACTATCCGCGCCTCAGATTCACATTTAGGTATGACCTTGCGCGTGTTACAAATTCAATAAATAAATAAATAATAAATAAAAAACTTAAACCAATCGCTGATAACCTTATCCAGCCCAGCGCTCATGGATAAGCGAGTGCCCTGCACTTAGCTTTCAAGTAAGTGTGTATCTATGTAAACCTCTATGAAGCACACTTTTGGAATACCTAAAAGCACTAAGAACATGGCTGTGTTTAACTTGAACAGGTGAGATTAAACAGTTAGAACATCTCATGACAACAAAGGGTATTGATGTGGACAGAAATTATATTGAACAATTATTACCATTCCTTTTGCCTGTCCCATATCCTCACGAAACTTAAACCAATTGCTGAACACAACCAAAGCCATTAATAAATGGCACTGGCAAACTAGAAGCCGTTGAGCATGTCAGCAGGAGTTCTAGTAGCCATACTGTATCATTGTCACTGACGTCACCTATAGTCATCGTAACACATTTACGCATGTGCCCGACATTTATGCCTATAAATCTTTAAATCTTCCTGTACTCAACGACATCTGTTGTGAGTTCATCTACCTGGAATGACCCGACCCTCCTCCATCATTAAGGACTAAACTAATGACTGGCTACTCTCCATTGGCTTCTCGCTCTTTGAAGGTGTTTCTTTTTCCCTGGGGTTTTCGTGCTGAGCGCCTCTGAATAGTTATTCTGCGATAGGCGCTATAAGAATCTAAGGCTGCTGCTTTATGGAGTGCAGGAAAAACTGGTCACTACTGGTCACTCACACACTGGCATGTGGTTTCTTCTTGGAAAAATCACAGGCAAGACCCAGATCGGAAATCCTGACATGTCCATTCTCGTCCAGGAGAATATTTGCAGGCTGGAAAAAGAAAGAAACTTAAATCTTTAAGCAATTACATTCTCTAGCGATCGATCGGTGGTGCCTATTGATGGGGGTTGGGAGAATAATCTCTCATGGTTGTCAGAAGGGAAATTTAAAGTACCTCTTTAAATTAACGAAATGTACATTGGCAACCCCTGGTGTTGATAGAAAGTACAGATACATTTTCTTGCAGCATTCACACAATGCAGAAGAAAAAGGACGGTATTATTTTTAATCTACTCGGGGTAGGCCTACATGACAGTCAAGCTAGAAATGCAGAGGCTGGGCCTTTAAAACTTACAAAGGAAGACATTTTGAAATGCCTAAGGTGCAAGAGCTGTCAGATAAGGAAGATCATTCTCGCTCAAAACATCCTTTGCTCGCATGTCAATGGTTGCCTCTTCAAGTTAGCTAAAGGGACTAATCTTGTCCTTGCTGATGTGAACAGGTCATCCAACAGGTCTACCAATGCCATCTCACAGGTCTACCTGGTACGTAAATACTTTCTTGAGCAACCTGTCCCACCAATCCCATCAAAAATGAAATCGGATCTCATTTATGATCTGCGAGTTTACCTTGAGATCTCTGTAGACAACATATCGACTGTGCATGTGCTCTAGGCCAAGGATGACCTCTGCAGCGTAGAACCTCACTTCACCCTCGGAGAAGACGCCGTGCTGAGACAGGTGGTAGTGGAGATCACCGCCATTCATGAGGTCCAGAATGAAGCACAGCTTCTCCGGTGTTTGAAATGCATACGTCATACAAACTATGAATGGACAAGCCTCCTACAAGAACAAAGAACGTTAGAGCATCATGCCGATCCGTCTGTGAATATATCATACAAACGATAAAAATGTGCAGAACCTCACAAAAATCATAACCATAAACACAGAAATTTCTAAAGCTTTACGATTATAACTGTATGGCAGCACATTACACAGCACTACATTTGCTGCTGTGGTACATCTACCTGGAAAAATATATGACCTTCTCCTCACTAAGGGCTGAATTCATGATTGGGTTCTCCCCATTAGCCTTTCACTCCTTAAAGGTGTCTTTTTTTCCAAGGGTTCCATGTTGAGAGCGCCTCTGAATAGTTATTCTGTGAGAGGTGCTATATAAATCTAAAGACATAATACAATAGGATCAATATGTGTAATGCTGTAGCGTACATGTAATTCCACGCGTTCAATATTATCTTCATACAGGTCCTGCAACCGATCAGTAAGACATGCAGCTGTGAACGTTTAAAATGCAGTTAATCATTATTCAGTAATGGCAGACCAATGGGTGCTGTGTACCTCCCCTGTCTGAGTTAGACAGCTAGTACAAAGAACAAGAGACGGTGTCAAGGGTTTCTCTAGGATTCCAGAGGCCACATTTTCACACATGCTATGTAACCGTGTCATGATATTTGATATATTGTTTACTGCTTTCTTATATCTGAGTACTGAATGTGAAAACAAGAATTTCTTATGGTATTGCGTCTTTAGATTTATATAGCGCCTCTCACATATTAACTATTCAGAGGCGCTCTCATCACGTAAACCCCGAGGGGAAAAAGAAACGCCTTTCAAGAGTGAGAATGCTGATGGAGAGAAGCCAGTCATTAGTTTGGCCCCTAGTGTGGGAGGAAGGCCATTCCTTATGTACATGGTTAGGCCCAACCCAGTGTTCATCTTTGATTTATGCAAATACTATGGATATATGTGAAAGTTTGCCTCCATGGAATTGTCTGGCTAGCTGTCATCTCTTTATAGTATTCTTGCTAAATAGAATCCCATTCTTAGCAGACTATGTCGCTTTTAGGTTTCTATTGCTCTTTAGCATGCTGTATTATAAAGTCTTTACAAATACTACAGGTAAATAATAACTGCTTTTAACATCTTAACGATGTACAACATTTTTGGAACAATAAACTGAACTGGATTGAATATTTCTTTACTACTCAATACAGCAGCAACTTCTACAATTACTCCTTGTATAATATCCTCTGAGGTTGACCACTCCTTTTCTCTTTATGTGGAGGAGGGGGCATTGCTTAAATTATCCCTAACGGGTAGGATGATATCATGAGGACAATTCAACGTATTTCAGTGTAATGTACAGCACTTTATCACACTAACTAAATGTATTGTAACCCAAGTTAATGCAGACAGGGCCTTACAATAAATTCAGAGACCAGGGTCATTGCGAATACGAGGTTCAAATCTGAGAGCACGCCACAATCTGTGGTATAATGACAATGGGTATTTGTTAAAAATGAATTAACTGTCAGATACAGTAAAATTTATTGATCCACCTGGGTTAAGAAAATGCACCATACAAAAATTCATCTAAATTCGCATGATGAATTTAAACACAAGCACATGCCAAGTGTCTTCGCTACTCTCATATCAGAATGGATCTTTAACAATTACTAATCAAAATTCTAAAAAAAATCAGCATTATCAGTTTTTATAATGCTAACAGATTATAGATTAATGCAGTCACATGCTGCATTGGCAAAGCAATCAATCACGCTTAAATAAATCATTTACGGTATCACCTTCCACCGAGATCTCAGTTCCATGTGCTGCACAAGAGTTATATTCATTTAGCATCTTCAATATAATCACGAGACATAAACAAGAGAAGGGTCTGGCGTATCCAAGATATCACATCTGACACGGTTTGTCCCATCTGATGAAGCACTGGAGACACTCCGAGAAGATCTAACCACCACCACCACCAGCATAATTATCGTCACCACCACCATCATCATTACTGTCACCTTCATCGCCACTACCACCACCACCACAATCATCATTATCATCAACTTCACCATTACCACCACCATCATCAGAACCACCAAACACCACCATCATCATTATTATCACCTTAACCATCACCATCATTAACAATACCACCACCATCATAATCATCACCTTCACCATCACCACCACCATCAACAATACCACCACCATCATCATTATCATCACCTTCATCATCACCAACCCCATCATCATTATCATCACCTTCATCATCACCACCACCATCATCAACACCACCACCATCATAATCACAATCGTCACCTTTATCATAGTCACCACCATCATCATTATCATCACCCTCATCATCACCACCACCATCATCATTTTTATCATCACCTCCAACATCATCATCATAACCTCCCCCATCATCATCAATACCACCACTGCCACCATCAACATCATCATCACCATCATCAGTTTCTGACCCCCGTCATTTTATCCAACCCGTTCCACTTCCACCCTAACGCTGTTCCACCCATCCGTCAAGTCATCACTAAAATTTTAAAATTTACATATAACTCCATAGCCACAGCTGTTCTGCCTCCTTGGAACAGACTAACACCAGTATTGTGATAAATAACTGATCCATCGTACAAACCCACCAGAACCTCACCTCTTGCCATATATCCAACAGTTATTCACTCAAAATTGAAAGCAGAGCTTATCACTAATCTTATCCTGATTCCTCCTATTCCCTTCCCTCCCTCACTGTTTCAACTCTGAAGACAAACAAGAAACATGACTGTGTCTTGAAAGACAAATACGATATTCGAGAGAAGTACAGACCCCAGTGCTGACAAGCGACAGCATAATTCGCTCGTTTAGAGCCAAAGTCTCGCCACCTTTCATCTTAATCCTCTTCTTGTCGAGACATTTCATTGCATACCTGCAAAGGAGGAAATAATATACACATGCTATCATTAGTTCTAGAAGAAGGAAACAGGTAGGTACATCACAATTTCAACAGCCTTCATTCGTAAAACATGCACTATTAGCAGCCAGACGACTAATTTTAACATTCCTATGGATTGACAACTTTAGTAAAGTCTTTCTGGATGCACTTGTACACAATACAATAAACCTGTTGCTGTTCAATCAACCAATCAATAAGAATTTATATAGCACCCATTCAAGATTCCTACTCAGAGGAGATCCTGACCGACGGAAGACGTCGCTCTACCCTATCAACACAACTTGGCCCAGAGACTCCGAACATCCATGCTATCTGTCAGCTGTCGATGGGAATCCGTTGGTTGGTTCCATGCTTGTGTGTGATCCCTCCACTGGTGACTCTTTTCAGCTTAATTTGCACAGTTTTGCCAGCCATTTGGTGCTAGTTTTGCTAACTGATATGTATTCTATTCGATCATGTGACAGTTAACATCATCAAGGACAGCGCTGAGAGCGCCTCTGAGCAGATATCTTGAAGGGGTGCAATATACATGCTGGATTACATTACACCATATTATTGTCCTCTTACCACAGGAGAAAGAGAATCTTTATGTCAGTGAACAACCATACATGACAGACATGTTCAAGACATTACAGTAAAACTTGAACATGTGTACTCTACACCTAACATGCCCAGCAGCCCATCCCTTCTGACACAATGCCCCATGGTTGCTAATATTGCATGCCTCAGAACAGTGCAATTATAGGAAGTGCTTTATACTGAGTACATGGCTAGACTGCACATAAAACAATGGGATGACTTACATTTTGCCAGTGTCAGCCTTCCTGCAGCCATAGACCTCTCCGAATCCGCCCCTTCCAATTATTCTGTGCACGCTAAAGTCGTTCATTGTAAGCTAGATAGAAAACAAGTCAGGCAAAACAAACATCAGTCATGCATAGCGATAGAACAACAAAAAACATTTTAATAGCAGTACGAATCGAATACACACGAACTAAGTGCTGTCTCACAAAAAGACAATAGTGGCAGATCGACCGATGATGAGCGATTATAATTCAGTTCCATCAGATGCTCAAGACTCTCCTATTCCACCTGGACTGGGTGGGGAGCACCTGTGAGTGGCACTATAATATAATTTCGATTGATTGACTGTAATGAAATATAGCAGAGGATTTGTCATAAAATTAAGAAAACTGAAGTATATCCAATTTTTCGTGTATACACTGATCCTGTAAGCAACCATGGGTATGAAGATTTAGAGACTTCCTTTTTCATAGCCACAGGATCTGTCTTCTCCCTTGCTGCTTAATCTACCCAGCAAACAACTTTCTGCCTTGGCTAAGAGTTGATCCCAGTTCATCCCTAGATGTCGTCACCAGTCGTCTATCCATCTCATCGATGCAACTTGGTCCAGAAAGTCTGAACATCGAAGCCATATGTAAACATCAAACCTTCTCCTTCTTGGGAACGACTGTCTGGAATGGGCTTCCTGTAGAGCTCCACCTCCAACCTAAGAACTCTTCACCTTCATTTTATGCCTCTCTGAATGCTGTTTTATTCAGCTGTGGTTGAGAAAGGAGCACCTTTGAGTTAATAACCTGAAGGGCTTTAACTGAAGGGCGCTATATCAAGAGTTTTGACGGATTCATTGATTGTTGATGGGAATCTGTTAGTTGGCTCCATGTGTGTGCGCATGTGTGTGTGTGCGTGTGTGTCTGCCATTGGTGACTCTTTCTAGTTTACAGTGCATCGTTTTGCTATAATTGACATCAAAGTTGTAAATGACACATAACATCATAAAGACAAACACAGAGAAAGTGCTTCAGCGAGCTACTTAAAAATGCGCTACATTAAGTATCCTCTTGTCAACATCCACAAACACACACATAAATCATAAATACATACATACACATACGTACATATATACATCAATCTGCTGTAAAAAAAACCTTAAATAACTGCACAAAGAACTGAAGGAACGTGCAGTGCATATCTCTTCCCAGTCCGTTTAAGTTTCTTCGGCGGATAAGCAGAATATTAATTAGGTTTTCCAATTTCATGATCACATCTAATCTGTAGCAATGCCCTGTGCATCAGCAAGAGCATGTTGCTAAGCATAAATACATTTTTAGCAAAGCCTGTGATTGGCCAGGTGAAAGTCTGTACAAACATTGAAAGCTTATTCCACCTGCAAGCTAAAGGATTTTAAAAATTCCTTTGTCCACAGAAATAAGTAATCTTTACAACAATGCATACAAAAGAGGATATCAGAATTTTTTTAAATGATATGATTTATATAAAGTTTCAAAAAATTAATTTTTCCATATACAATCCTACAGTACTCAACAAACACCGTAATGATCATCATCATCAATTGTTGACGCCAGCCAAATATTTGGCGGCGACGGGTACGAATAAATTATCGCAGCAAATCATTTATCAAGTTCATTGCTTCTATTAGTGTTTAAGTTTCTTCTAGTGTTTTGTTATGTCCTCATAAATAATTATCTATTCACCATTGTCTTGGTTGGCTTTGATTATGTTTCCCTAACAGGCTAACACGCATCACCAGATGTTCTCAACCCCACATAACCTATCAACAATTAGGAGCAAACCATGAATTTAATAGTAGTGAAAGATTTACATTCAGTTTCTAACCTATTACTATTCTATTGTTATCCAGTAATGAAAGAACAATGAACATATTATACAATTCTCAAATGAATTTGCCACGAACCTAAAAAACTCATCAGGGCAATGCCATCCACAATGACCCTAGTACAATGACCGCTTTATATGCTTTTCATAAAACTTCCATCGATCACCTGAATTCCATGTATCATGCAACCGATTTGCAATGGCCCTCTGCGGGTCCTATTCTCCAGATGCCCATTAAAAGAACCTAAACCATCCATACAATAACTGCGAAACCGATAAATCTGATGAATTCCATAATGCTAATGAGACCACGCCAGTAATACCATGGCTAAATTTATTAGAATGGCACCCGATAAAATATTCAGTACCTTGGCGAATTCACACATTCAACGCAGGACATTAGGTGTGAGAGCGAGAGAGATTGACAGACAGACAGACAAAGACAGAGTGAGACAGGAGAAACTGCATGGCTGTCGCCACAAAATACACCCTCGCTAAAAATCAATATCGTGCCAAAAATCAAAAATCAATTCTGGCTACAACTCTTTTGAATTTCCACACACATCTACATACACGTCTACATACACGTCTACATACACGTCTACATACACGTCTACATACACGTCTACATACACGTCTACATACACATACACACACATAAGGACACATAACCGTCACATACAAATGTATTAAAAATGTACACATGCATGTGGCAGTACGCCTACATAATATAATTATATTACAGAAGAACAACTTTGACAGTGCCGACCCAAGACTGGAGGAAGAAAGAGGGCGTTGCTAATAAAAAAAGATAATCTTTCTTATCATATGGTGTTGCTAAACAGAAATTAGCCAAACTATTGAACATCTCTGTCTTGCCATGTTAAGGAATAACAATGCAATAAGCAAGAGCTCCGATCATGAACAAAAACTTCTGACAATAGATAAAAACGTGTTCTAATAGCTTTATAATCTGTCAAGAGCATCTGTCATTCTATTGTTATGCAAATTCTCACCTGAATGTTAAGCTCAAGATTTTTCCACTGGCAGAATCGCGTGTATTTGTCACTAAAATGAAAAATTGACACAACAAATATTACAATAATGAGCAACTTCAATGCATTAACCATATCAAGCACATCAATTGCAATAAATTAAATATTTTCCATAGTCAACTAAGTGTAGAAAACAAACAAAAGCATCAACTGCTGATAAACTATTATCAATAAGATCAAAATTATTGAGGAAAGTAGAAGCACATGCTGGTGACACAGCAAGAAGTGCAACTCTTTCTTAAAGACAAAACAGCGAACCAGAAGAAGTAATGAAAAATACCAAATCAAATAAATAATAGTACATTAATTTAACACCTGTCAAAAATCTCTCATTAAACAAAACAATTGGAATCTGAGTGTCTCTAATGATGCTCTCTTGCAACAATACTGAACAAATATCCAATCACAAGTAAATATTAACAATTGCAGATACCTCTCTAAAAACTTGTCAAATATTCGTCCTCTTAAGGAATTCTTGATTTCGGTTAAATACGGCTGGAAACCAAAAACAACATATCAACCATTCAATCAATTGGCCAACCAACCAATTAATCAATCAATCAATCAATCAATCAATCAATGCAATCAATCAACAGAAAAGTTTTTAACTACGGAGTAAGGTCCAACACCCAACCGCGTCAATCCCAAAACGAGACGAGGAGGCCCAAAACCCAACCCAAACAGATACAAAGTCCAAACCCAAACTGCAAGTGTGGAAATTACACTAAAGAGTCGAGCTCCATCTAAAGAAGCGGTTACCCTGATGAAAACTGAAACCAAGAAAGGAGATTAAAAAAACTCAGAAAGAAATTAAACCAAGACAAGAACACAAAATCGGCTGGAAAGAGTCAAAATCAAAGACCTAGCAATCAAAAATGCCAGAGTACACAACCTAAAAGCAAAATTAGAAGACGAAAGACTTAAGAACACCCGCTGACTCCAACAGCTGCCAGCTATGTTCTGAGACGAAATCAATTTCAAAACGCAGGTAAAATGGAAGCTGTTAATCTTGGTCGAGTCCCAGGAGCGAAATATCCAACAGAAACCATGCAACTGAGACAAGCTGTGCAATGTATAGCTGTAGTTCGTTCTTTTCAGTCACCCTTCAACTGGTCTTCACATCATCAGGCAGTATACATAGCCTACCTCATGCAGATATCAGCATTCCACCAGATTTCCCAGAAAACATGGCCTCCAATCGCCATATCGAATTATTCGCCATAGAACCAAGAGAAAGTAATCAGTTTTTATACTAACAGTGTCTAATGATCAGGTGACTAAAGAGAGGCAAAACCAGATTTGGCAGCTGATAAAATGTTAACACGACAGAACATCACAGGGTTTAACGTTATTCACAGGACAAAACACTGTGTAAGAGCCACTGTCTTAATATCCTATCCGTCGAAGCTTGATCTTGAAGTTGTTGAGTCACTCCATCAAAATTTTCACATCACTCCACTCATTCCATACGCTGATCATTCTGCTACTGGAAAATCTTTTACTTGCTATTGCCTTCTGAGTTCTTGAATATCTTGTATCTCTTGTATCTGTGTCCACTTCTGTTGGTCCGTTGGATATCATCCAGAATGGTGTTGCTTCTTTGTTCCTCATTGTCTTAATTCGATTTCCTCTGCATTTGCTTTTAGTCCAGTGTTGTTAGTTTGCAGTTTGCACTTCACCAATCTCTCCTCATACATCATTGTTCCAAATCATTTTTGTTGCCCTATGCTCCACTTTTCCTAGCTATTCATAAGAATCAGAGGCGTCCAGATAGGGGGGGTCCAGAGGCAAATGCCTTCAATTTCACGTAGAGGGGGATATTTTATTAGTCTCAGGGGGGAATATTTTGCCTTCCATACCCTTGGGACCTGGGAGTTTGCCTCCATCAACTCAGGAGGGGATTGACGCCCCTGGTAAGAATGAAGACTTTACCTGGAATTAACAACACCTACTGACTTCAGATCCTGTTGGCTAACGGTTCCATCATAGAGTGACATCGCATTGTGTAACCTGTTGACCCCAGTCCACACATTTGGAGCTTGTGAAACAGTCCATACAAGATGCATGCTGTTGGGTCTTTCAAAATGGATGCATGGCGCTACTTGAGAAGGCACCGAAAATTCAGTCAGCTGCCAGAGTCTCAGGACAAGTCAGATGAGGGAATTTCAAATCGCAACACGCGTCACCTAACCAACTAATCAAATAATCTTCGGCAATGCTGAACACAATTCTGTAATCAACAGAATTGAACAACATGATACTCATAAACATTGCACGAGTAGTACAGAGGCAGTTATGCGCACATAACACATGGTTACAGTAGGACCTTTGTTTAGGATAAAGGCCAAAATGATAATAAATGTGGATATCGTGAGTGCGCCTCACCTCAAAAATATTTGCAGGTAGATGTCGTGTTTTCTGTGCCACCATGAGCGCCTCGTGAACCTGGTCTATTGCTTCCTTGGAGTAGGTCTACAAAACAGATTCAGCAGACCCATCAGTCAGGAGAAACACCAGAAAACACTAACATTGGATTGTCTGGTCATTTGTGACATTCATGAGAAATGCATAAAAGTTAGATCAGATTAGGAGATAAAGTCACCATTACAACCGTTAAGCGATAATACCATCTGTATACACAGTTCTGAAGGGCATACTATAAGTAGACTTTTCGATGCAACTTTATAAGGTGAAGTCTCAATAAATCAGGGCTCACAACACCTCAGATTACGTTGTTGGCAAAGAACATCATGGTTTCTGTGAATTGTTCATTTCACAGAATTTTGCCAATCATTAAAAATAATAACAATGCCGATTTATAAGGCGCCGTAAATGCAGCCCTCACCACTACAAGGGCGCCATTGATGCATATCGCTGCTGTTTTCTTAGGCTCCAGCATATAGGACTCCAAAGCACATAATTACATATCAATAAAAATTTCAAATCTAAAAAAAAGCAGATGAAAAATGTTTTGCAAAACACTTGCAGTAGGCGCCCTGCGTGGCTGCCAACGGTTAAATTCGACTCCTATATTAACTCGTCACCATTCGGTCATAGCCTCATACTATACTTGTAGTCATGCTGTGGTTTGTTGTCGGTTTGAAATTGAATGAAGATTATTATTATTGTTATTATTATAATGCCCTCTCCTCTAATCGACTGCCATTACCAATCCAACCCTCCATCAAACCAACAGCCATCTGGAAAGTTACCCCAAAAAATGCTCCTTAAGCATGATGCCAAACTACATAAGGATGATTAGATCCAGCGTCAATCTAGAACAGCGTTGCAAAGACGAAAAGCCGACTAATCTGAAACCAGTTGCCAATTAGTTTCTGCCAGTACCCAGCCATCACGGGAATACATAATCCGCTGTGCCTTCAGTTGCATTCCTCAGGAGCACATCGCATGAATAATTAATTGACACTAGAATCCATCTTAGGTCGTGCGTCAAACTGAACATCTTTGGTCATGCCATCCCTTCAGAAATTACAAAGCAGATTGAAAGCAGACTGGCTGGTCTATCCATAACAATATGAAACAAAAAGGCAACATAGGACTTGACAACGGGAGAACGATAATAATATCTGCATTAATTTTCTAACAGACAAACCGCAGGAAGATTATAAATACAGTATGAACGAATGATGACAAGTTATTACACTAGTCAAAATTAACTGTCAGCAGCCATTCAAGGCGTCCATTACATTTTTTATGTTGATTTAACCCTAACCCTAGCGAAAGAAGGACCATTTCAGAGTAGGTTTCTTGAAGGGATGCTATATAAATGCTCATAATGAATGAATGAATGAATGAATGAATGCATTTTTCTTAAGGGCCATATGGGAAACAAACTCACTTCCTCAGCTCATCAAGGCAGTGCATTATCCATTACTCTATGCCCCCTCCAAAACATATATATATATACACACACACACATATATATATATTTATATATATATATATTGTGTTGCTTCTGAATACGATACCCCTAAGACACGTTTCCGGTTCCTACTGGCATGTAATTTTTTTTCAATCTCCTTTGTTATCTGCAGGTGTCGTTGACAATAATGTAAAATTTATGGTCAGGAAACAACACGGTCTCCTCTGGGCCACACCTTGGATTTAGCCCTGGAATTGAAATGGACCAAACAACCTGGCGACTGTAGATTCCAATTGCTATTGCACAACAACCAACGTATAAGCTGGTCTCCTTGGCACAGGATTAATGTTGTGATGAAAAATTGAAATGATTTGTGCTTCAACTGATACGATTGTCAACACTCAAACTTTTACACACAGCATCTACAATTCAACTTCAGGTTTCAATGCATTTCAAGGGACACTCAATAACATTTTATTATTATTACTACTACTACTACTATAACCATCATTTTTTATTTATTATTATAACTATTATTATTATAACTATTATAAATTATAACCATCATTATCATTATTAATATAATTGTCATCATTTATAATTAATCATTATTTATCATCATTATCATTTCAAGCATTGGTCTCCTTAACGGACACAAGATGTTGGCTTGTCTAGAATTCAGTCTCAGATCTGGCTGTGTTAGCCAATTAAAAGGTTTCCATTCAACGCCTCTTAAATAGAGGACAAATTAAATGCATTCACCCACGTTTTATGACCAGGATCTGGACAGAAATTTGTAATCAACAAACACATAATTTAAAGCAGAAAAACAACAAAAAGTCGAAAAGTCCATTATAGGATGCACGACTTGCATGTATCAGAGCATACCTGAAAATAAGTGCTGAGATGTTCAGGAAAGATATTTAACATAACTAATAGCAAAATTCAAGATTAGTTTATTCATTTAGAACCATAATGTCCTTGCCCAACTAACTCCGGTGCTGGTCATACTCTGCCAGTGCCAGTCCCAAGCCTGGATAAAGGAGGAGGGCGACGCTAATGGTCTTTGTTACCACACAGTGTTGTTAAACTGCAACTACTACTACTGCTACTTGCCCAACTGATAATTAGCTATCAGAAGCCAAAATGAAATTAATAACCTTTGTCATCTGCAGTGAGAAATCAATGACAATGTTAGGCCTCAATTGACACTGACTCAAATCAATTTTATAATTGAAAATGAAACATCACGTCAATTAGTTCAGAACATGTAACAGGCGTCATCCACTGAGCTCAAAATGACAGTGCAGAGTGCATGACCCCTATATTTCGCGTGCACAGGCATTGTAGATAAATGCCTGGCTTCCTGACACCACTGCATGTCCGTCATAATGCATTTCTCTCAACACAGGTGCCAATTCACACGTCTTCCCTTTTGCCAGTGTTTGACTTTTTGCCCTTCTCATAATCACTCTGTCGACATCATTCAGCACTCGTGAATAAGCTGGCACCCTGCGCTTGGCTTTGGAAATTACGAGCTAACGATTACCGTCGTTCATTTCTGCCTTCAGACTAGTCATCAGCATCATCAATTTGACACACAACCACACAATCAATCGAAAGACCAGACAGGAATCAGTAATCCCAAAAAATGGAATTATATCAGCATTCCCCTTTTCTCTTGTCAGTGATTTAAACAAGTCTGGCAGCTAAAGTGTCAGGTTCAGAAACAGGATTCATCTTTTTGTTATTGCTTGATCTTTGCATCATCATGGCAGGGTGGCTGATTGGTTAGAGTATCAAGCATGTGTGCGCAGAATATGATGAATTCGAGCCCTGTCCGAGGCAGCTGGTGTGCAGGGGACCTCGATCAAGACCTTCTCTCACAATTTGCTCTGTGCCATTGACGTTGTATGGTTGAGTGCACGTCATATAAAGACTACTGACACTACAGTATGAGTACTCTGATAGAGATGATTCTGTATGGAAAGTAGGCCTACTCACATGAGATTGAGAAAGCAGCTCCTTCATTATGAACTGGTCATAGACATCTTTTCCGGCCTTTATTCTCTCTTCATCTGTCTCCAAGATCTCAAACTTTTTTATCTGAAATTTAAAATAAAAAACACAACCTTGCCAGCTACAGTATGTCGCCCAAATGACCCAATGCGCACCCTAAGACAGAAAGCATAGATAGTGTACTCATCTTTTGCACATAGTTTCTAGGTTTGAGCCACCAGCAGATATCAAGCCAAAGCCCTAACCAGTGGTCAGTACGTCCTATTCTGGACATGGGGGAAGTGCTCATTTTGTTTTCTTAGACCCTGAGTTGGCAATGGAAACTAATGTATCCCGGAATTTTCCAGCATAATCACTTCCCATTTAGTATCTTAGCATTCAGTTGTCTCTACCTGCATGATCCTGCGATGAAATACCAAGAACCTGGTTCTTGAGAATTTGATACATGTACCGCTGGTGAATAGAATGGTCTGCCTGGTAAAGCCTTTGTGTGGCACCAAGAGTTTTTTCAGATCTCGTTTCATTGTGTGCAGGATGGCAATGTCATTGCAAAGCAATTGGTCAGATGAACTAAACCCACGACCACTAGATGCAAACTATACTACGCTGCTATTGGTTAAAACAGACTCAGCAAGAAGTGTTCTGTGTTACTCTGATGTAATGTGAAGATAATTTAATAGTTTCTCTCACAAAATCCCTCCAATGCATAACCAGCGTCTTAGTTGCCATGGTGCACTTGACTTGATGTGCTGGCCTGGTGTCTATCAAGGCAAGCCGGCAGATCCAGGCCGACGGATCCAGGCATAAAGACAGTGGCAAGCACACAGAGACAAACAGAGGCAAGCACACAGAGGGAGACAGAGAGACAGAGGCAAGCAGACAGAAACATTAAGACAGATGCAAGCAGACAGAGTCAGGCAAACTGAGGCAGTATAGATATAGATAGATGGATTGCTAGAGACAAGCAGGCACACAAAAGGAAGCAGACGGAAGCAAGCAGACACATAGAAGAAGGCAGATTGTGGCAGACAGATATACAGAGGCAAGCACAATATGGTAGCAGACAGAGACAGGCAGATAATGGCAGGCAAACATATGAAGATAGATAGACAGAGCCAGGTAGACAGGCAGAGGCAGTCAGAGAGACAGAGGTAAACACACAGAGGCATGCAGACAGTGAGACGCACAAACAGAGAGAACCTGAGAGAGGCAGGCTTTACACTCTACAGGCTCAGACCCAAGAAATGAAGAGGATGAAAACTCCTCCCACATCATGCAATACAATACAATACAGCAGTGTGAGAATTGTGGAAAAAAGACTTGGGGCAAAACTTTGCTCCGATATGTAGCGTTGAATATTATATCGCATTTTGCAAACTGATATCAATGAAATTTGAAAACAGCAGATTTCAGTACAGTAGGTTTCCAATCACTGATGACTTAAATCAAAATTGAATCTTTTGTTGATAAAATTCAAACATCGGTGTGCACTGAAGACATAACTGTGGGAATAACCCTCCAAAATCTAAAGAGATGCGCTCTTCCCTGGCTTCACATGTTAAATATCATCATGAACAGATCATTTGTCAGTTAGCAAACATTGCTCAGGTAACTAGAAGTCGCTATGGATAAGTAGCTGTCCACTTTGTGAAGTAAGGCAGAAACTGTTACAACGGAGAAGATTCCAAGAGCTTTAAAAGACTCTCTTGACCATCTTGCAGTGTGTTTTACTGCCACGTGGACTGGCGCGGATCATAGAAAGCATGACATTTGGCATTTAGAGATACTCTCGGCCGAACAGAGATGGATCATATGGAAAGAGCAGCAGCTGGTAGGTGGTAAAGAGGCAAGCGTACTACTGGAGGTAGAGGTAGGCAGTTAACCAGCGGTTGGAGCACTTTGGCTGGCATTTTATGTGCTGGTGCAATAAAACTGTAATCTACTGTGCCAGGGTTTAATGGTGAAGGTCTGAACTGATGGTCCACGGAACCAATGCCACACATTTTGGCCAGAGACGATTCAATCCCAATAAGTGCCGCCAATAAGCCCGTCCTCTCTCCATTACAGCCTTCGTATGGCATTGAGATATTTCAGCTGATTTACATTAATTACAGAATGTCTATATGCTTTCAAGCTTGCAGAAGATCACTGCATGGGACAGACAGACATACAGACACAACATATACAGAGACACCTACACAAACATGGATAAAGACACACATGGTGGGCATCAAAACTATACAATAGAAAATAGAACGATGGGTTAACACAACATTTTGAGACATTTTGTCATACAAAGTCTTGTAAGATCCTGAGAGAACTCAATGGAAGAATTCCACATCGCCTTTCCACACTTAGCAGGAAATTCTACAGCCTATTTGAAAAAGTCACAAGTAAGCATCATTCATGATATAATTATGACCAATAACCAGAGGTGTAACAAGGTTTTGAAAAGTGGGGGGAGGGTACAATTTCAAAGATATTGCACAAGGCGCAAAAAATCCCCCCCACTTTTTAAATTTTGCCCCCCAGAAATTTGAAAAATCTGGGCACACATTATCTTAACAAAAGTTTTCTTAAAAAGCCATTGGAGAAACATAATAAAAAACCGATTTGGGGGACACATGGGGGGGCACTGAGCACTAAAACTAGGGGCTTTGCCTCCCACCCAGTTTTGAAACTGGGGGGCAAGTGCCCCTCTATCCCCCGCTTGTTACACACCTGCCAATAACTCTTAAGAGAAATATCAATTATGATAATGGGTCATTAGCTAACCAGCGTTTTACGTGCGAACTGCCAAGAATCCGCAGAAGAATTGCTACATATAATTTATAGGCTTATAGCACGATCAAGTAGCTTAGCAAAGAACTTGAATTTGGTACGAAATAACTAGGAGACTGTATGCCTACCTCTTCGTAGAATCCTAGCTGAGGTACTGATTCATCACATACATTTTCACAGAAGTCTTTGAATAAGAGAAATCCTGAAATACATTAAATGTTTTAAAAGCACATTCTATTGTCACTTCTGACAGACAGTTGTTATCACTATAAGCTCAATGCTTCTAAACCTTCACACATCACAATAATTTGGTGGATGCAAGAAAAGATGGATGGAAAATTATGGTCACCAGACGGATGGACAAATGAATGGATAGTTTGATGGGTGAATGTCAAATAGATGGATGGTTGGATGGATGAATGTCAAATAGATGGATGGTTGATCGCCAAATGTTTACATAGATGGCTGGATGTATGGCTGGATGGATGGAAGCGTGGAATGCCATGGATTCTTGGCATCACTTTGGAGGCTGAACGAACAAATGGGTGGATGGAAGGGTGGATAGATTGGTACATGGATGAACAGATTGATGGATGGGTAGTTTTATGGATGGAAGGAAAGAAGGAAAGGAAGAAGCAGGAAGGAAGTTTGGAAAGAAAATGATAAGGATGAATGAATGGAAAGATGCAAGAATGAAATGGTCAGATGAACAGACAGTAAGAAATATGAGATCAATTAACGCATCTATGAAAAATGATTCTATCGGTGAAAATGCAACGACAGAGAATGCCAGATATCAATGGCATTCCATTCACACGTTTGCAAGATGCTTAATGCTGCTGAGACAGAATTTCAGCAAAACGCTTAGAAGAAAACATCTCACTTCATCACTTCCAGTGAGGAAAATGCAGCATGTTGATGCATCTCAAGATGAAAAACAGCTAGACACAGAAAGACAGAGACAGAGGAAGAGAGACAAGCATAACTGAGAGACAGGCAGGCAATGACAGACGTAGAGCTATAGATGTTAACATCCAGAGACTAACAGAACAGTCAATCTAAGACAGACATTGTCCTGCAGTAGTGCCAGTGCCAAACCTTAGTCGTCAGATTGCAAAAAGTTGTACCAGAGATTAGATATGCTAATATACTTTATTAGTTCATATATGCTTTGATTACTTCGAATATACTTCAATCAGTTAAAATATATTTCAATTAGTTAAATTATACTTCAATTAGTTAAAATATACTTCAATTAGTTCACATGTACTTCGATTAGTTCACATGTACTTCGATTAGTTCAAAAATACTTTGATTAGTTCTCGTTAATCCTCTCCACTTCCTACCTCCATTTCTACCTACGTCTGTAACCTTGGACCAGAAAACTGGCTCTATCTGAGCATGTAAAAACCTGTCTAACACGCTTTTATCATTTTTGCCAGATTCACTCTATAATTATACGCCAGTCATGCTCTCCCTAGGCGGCGCTTCTACTCCCGATGCATGCGTTCATAAGTACCAGGGTCCACTATACAGTAATGGCATAATGGGGCCATGCTCCTTCACATTACCCAGATGCATTCTCGTTTAAATGTCGTAGCTTGTTTAATCGTCTGATTCCATTGCTCGGTGGCATAAAGGACACTAAGTAAGCAGATGCAATGCAAGATTACACAATAAATCATTGCAGAAGTGCACCTTTGGCCTTCTTCTTCCTCCAGATAGCAAGGTCTAATAATGAATTGAATCGAGCATGAAGCTTCACGACGACTCTCGGTGCATCTACATTCTCCATGTAATTTCTAACCAAATATTTCACAATACATGGAAAGTTCACACTGCACAATATTCTTGCCACTGTTATCGTAATCGTAAACTCGAAATTTTGTAAAGCGCTCTCCGAAATTTAAGCACAGGACACCAGTCTATTAACAAGTGCTGCTGTGTCATGTCAGAGGGGTTTTCAACTGGCTTTCATATCCTTCAAATCGCACAAACGAAATCACAGAACAGATCCAGCAATGGTCATGGTTAGTAATGCACAGGGCAGACGTGATACAGGAACTTACCCAATTTCTGGTTAAATATTTTGTCGAATGTTATTTCGCCCGTCTTCTCAAGATGTTTCTGCATCACGCTCCGAATGCTGCAGACACACACAAAAAATACAATTTTATTCATCAGATGAGAGTCATGGGACAGGCAAATATTTCTGTCAAGCAACAATTAGAAATGAAAATACAAATATCCAAAATTTATTATAATGTCCATCATTTTCTCTTCAAGTGATGCTATATAAATTCATGACCACAAGTAAGAATTTTAATGGTAACCTGCTAACACGAAGAGCTGTATATCCAAGAATGAAGCGGGACCAATACCTGTTACTAGGGATGAGCCGAGTGTGAACTTCTTGCCTAGTCCGAGTATTATAAGTTGAATTCTGCCGAGTCCGAGGCCGAGTTTCGAATATTTAAAAAAGTCTCATTCTCTTGATTGTCATTTTGCACAACTTTAATGAATTATTTAGTTTTGTCTTAGTTAATACAAGGAAGTATTAACTTGTAATCACTAACAGAGCAGCATTTGTGTTTGTAATTAGTTCGATTGTCATTTTGTAAATAAAAATAACAGAATTTGTACTTTACATCGATTGTCATATTTAAAATTTTTTTAAATCCAATTTTTGTCTTAACAACTGAAAATTGGAAAGATGAATACTCAGACCCATTGTTTGTGCGAGTCCGAGTTTTGCCAAGTATCAAGAGAATTGGACCGAGCCGAGTTCCGAACTGAGTTTTGGTTCATCCCTACCCGTTACCCCTTCAGGTTGACTCAGCCTTCCATTCACTATATGGCAAAGGTAAAATGAAGATGTTGAATGACATGATGGGTGCCTAACAGGCTTCAAAGCATTCCATACTATTAAAAATCGATTCTTGTAAATATTTTAATCATGTTTATACAAATTCAAATATTCATAATGTCATCTGACAGTTTGAATCAACAAACATGAATATTATTTTAACTATAAATCATATTAACAGAGCATATTGTTCAGCAGATAGAACTGATCTGGATCAACAATGAATTTCACTGATCAAAAACATCAGCAATACCAGGATAACAATGTAAAATTAACATAACAATATAGAAAACATGTTTTCTATTCATTAAACAATAAAAAATACAGAGAGACAAAGTTCAGACTCAAGCCGGGTTGCTCGGATTAAAAAAAGTGCAAAACAACAAAAGTTCGACTATGCACATCTACCTAAAGTTCTTGATGGTTCAGGACTCATAGCGAATTGACCTCAATTAACCCACTCACTTGGGTTGCGTTCGGAAAATACAAATTTTAAACCCAGATCAGTTCCGTATTGCATATTACAAGCTTAACCCTTTAACGACCAGCGTTATTGATTATGGCTTACGTTTTACTATGCGCTGGTCGTTAAGGGTTAACAGAGCAATGAAAATTTAAAACTGTTGACGTCATTTCTTTTTAGACACTCGTGGCTGGGCACAGAGCACCCATGTGTAGTTTTATTTAGAGAGGTGCTATGTAAATTCTTGAAATGAATGAATGAAAAATTTAAACTGTTGAGGTCATTTCCTTTTAGCCATGGCTGGGTTGAGTAGCTATATTAAAGAGGTGCTATATAAATACTCGAAATGAATGAAAGAAAATTTTAGAAGTTTCCAGGCTTCAACATTACTAGCGCAAAATGAAATCAACAAAGTCAGTGACGCAATATCAGCCAAGACGTCATCAACTCTTGTCAATTGTCAACATGGCATGACAGCAGCTCTCTCTCTTGGGTGTCACCATCCGTTCAAGTCTGTACCTGCTGCAGTTCGACCTATTGGATTCTAATGATCAAAACTGATGGGCTGGATGCTTCTGCCACTAAACAGGCATGCACACAGGCAGACCGCCTCCGCCTTCCGTTCGGCCATCTGCGGGATAGGGTCGACAGACATGGTCAGTCCCAGTGTCCTTGGAAAGATTTTCCGGCCCAGCAGTCTGTCCAACAATCAATAGCCTCAGAAAGCCAAAGGAGTATCAACTCTCTCTGTATGTGTGCACATATGTATGTGTGCATGTATATACGTATGAATTTATGTATGTATGTATGTATGTATGCATGTATATACATAAGAATTTATGTATGTATGTATGTATGTATGTATGTATGTATGTATGCATGTATATACGTATGAATTTATGTATGTATGTATGTATGTATGCATGTATATACGTATGAATTTATGTATGTATGTATCTATGTATGTATGCATGTATATACGTATGAATTTATGTATCTATGTATGTATGTATGCATGTATATACATATGAATTTATGTATGTATGTATGTATGTATGCATGTATATACATATGAATTTATGTATGTATGTATGTATGCATGTATGTATGTATGCATGTATATACGTATGAATTTATGTATGTATGCATGTATGTATGTATGCATGTATATACGTATGAATTTATGTATGTATGTATGTATGCATGTGTGTATGTATGAATGTGTGCATATGTATTTTTTATGCACATATATATATATTTGCATGTATGCATATATATATATATATATATATGTGTGCATACATGTGTGTGCATGTCATCTAAGTATGTATATATGCATGTATGTTTAAATGTATGTTTAAGTATGAACGCATTTTTTATGTATGCTAGTATGTAGATATGCATCAATGTCTGTGTGTATGTATGTACATTGTACATGCATTTAAGGTGTATATATATATATCAAGTATGTATACATACATGGTATGTAGAAGTACCGGTGCATATCTATTCAGGCTGTTTCGAGACAGATAATTTCGCACGCACTTATTAATTTGCCACACTCGTAGCTATAAAACTTGTCTAAACAGAGAGCAACTTGAAGTTGGTTCAACTCGAATGCCGAGTCGAGTCAACTGCAATGCTTCAAACATGCACTGGAAGACTGTCTAAAAAAGCACGATAGGACTTGAGATGGTGTCTGAATCGAGCACACAAAACGGTCTCTGGATGTATGGCACCCAAGTAGGTAATCTTCACTAGCACAGGCAAACGACCACACTTGATGACAGCAATTATAGTGCATAGAGTTACGAAAATGTAGTTGTAGCCTACATAACTGTCAGCAGGTTAAAATTTATGTAGACCTACATATGTTTGCAGTTTAAAAAATAGATTGTTTAAGTCTAAAATATACACTTACATCAATAGCTCTAAAATAACAGCATAACGCTTTATACAGGCCTGCAATTTTCATTAAAACTAGATATCATCAGAGCAAACATTAAGACTAGCACATGTACAGTGAGACTGTGAGAGTGACCTAACAGAACAACTGTAGCACTATAACCTCTCAGCTTTCTATTTGTAGGGCCTACCTATATGCACACTAGAAGATGACAAAGCCAACTGGCTCCAAACTGAGGAGTATTCCGCCTACCATCACCCATCCAATTAATAACCTGGCTCAATATGTTTTAACTTCAGTGTACCTGCATAGCCCTTGGTTTCTATCAACAAAACAAAACTTACACCCAAAAGGTATCGTAGTATCTGCCAGGCATCGTAGTATCTGCCAGGCACATCTATCAACCAATGAAGCATAAATATGACATTGTGGAACATGTGTTTCCAACCTATGTAACCCGGATGACTTCTAACGAGCTGCTATCGTAACACACAAAGCTTCAGTCAATGTCTGCATTGACAACAGGTCAATGTACTGTCAACAATTGTGACTCATCAGAGGGGTTGAAATGAGATCCGTGACAAAAATTGTAGACTATTCAAGGATATGGCTCTCAATGCTTCCTAGCATACATGTACAAGGGTCTTACCCTAAAAAATGCCAACTGCATGAAGCAAGCTCAATAATCAACTACTGTACTTAACAACTAAATGGTACCTAAACAATGTTTTTAAGAAGTCAGCTAGTGAACTAAAAAAATCATAATTAGAAGCTGTTGTTTGAACACCACGGGATTTTTCGCTATTATAAATTATCGTGAATGGTGGAAGTGGATAGAACAATAACTATTTACAAACACTAAGTAGTAAGTAAAGCCATCATTGCAGGCAATGTGTGAACAAATGAAGCTAGTAATTGTTATGACAACCAGCTCTTTCATCTAAGACATAATGTCGTATACAAAAAACAATACAATACAACTACTGTATTTGATGGATTGCCCTTCTTCCAAAGTTCAGATCAAGTGCACACGGCCATAAGACAAAACATCCATTGCACAGAGCAATTGTAAGTGAAGGACTTTCTCAAGGGTTTTCCTGCAACTCTCTACACCAGAGGTGTCAAAGAGCCGGCCCACTGGCCATTTCTGGCCTCTCTGTGATGTTTGAAATTGATAATGCATATCAGAATCACGTTTTCAAAGCCTCAACTTTTTGTATGGCTCCTTTTAGATCCCTACCCCATTTTCCTCATGCGCCTTCAGCACTCTGGCCCGCCACTTGCTAGAAAATATTGCAACTGGCCCGCCATCACAAAAGGTTTGACACATCTGCTCTACACAGTTATAACTGCCTTGGGCAAGGCTTTAACCTGCACTCTCCGCATTACATGCAGGGAGTGCTCTAAGTACCAAGGCGTATACTGGTAGGCATTTATTATGACCAAACTACGATGACTAGTCTGCACTTAAAGTGGTTACCAAATGCAAAACGAAAGATAGGGAGCATTAGATATAAGGCACTCCTAAAATGTCTCCCTCTGAGTTCATTGGGACCAGGACCATTTGTTTGTACCCTGAACTCGGAAGGGAGCATTTGCAGAGTGGAACTCGTGGTGCATCGATGTCTCAGAAGCATTTCTTACAGATGAACTGTTGTTCTTTGTGAACTTTAACACCATGTTGGATAGGTATGTAGGGCTGTGTGAGATAATTAATAGATACAATCTTAAATGTCTAGATATCCATAAAAAGATAAAAATGTATATAAATACATACATGCATACAAACTCATAGACATGAACAAACAATTACCAAAATATTAATATTTATCCATGCATAAATATACACATGCACACATGTATACATGACTACATACATACATACATACATACATACATAAATACATACATACATACATAAATACATACATACATACATAAATACATACATACATACATAAATACATACATACATACAAACATACATACATACAAACATACATACATACATTCATACAAACATACATACATACATACATAAATACAGAAAAACATAGCTATATTGTCATATACATACATACATTTGCAGACCATTTGCAGAACACCACTCAATCTCCGTATATTTAATGAAAATTGCAAGACTCGGAGAAACCTGGCTAATGCTGAATAAGACCATTGACAGACCTGCTCTAGGCTGGGCAATTAATTTCTTTCCTAGAATCCTTAACGTGGAAATAATCATGGAAATTGGTCGTGGACTATGACCACACCGAGACAGACAGGCATACAAACAGAGAAAGACGGATAAAGACAGAGAGAAGGCAACAGATAGGCATCCAGTGGACATTTAAAGTAGGAGGACTGACATTCATAATATCAATGGCAGTACGTATTTAAACGCAAGTTTGTTGGATTAGCCAGGATAAAGCAATCAGTTGCTTAAACTGTTGCTCGAATAAGTTATCGGAAATAGCGCTACACTCAGGCAGTTGAAAAATTCGGGGAGTTTAGGAAGTAACCGATCGATCAGTATACAATGCTAACGAAAGAAATACGGAGACCGTCGTCGAGGGAAAGAATAAAAGTTTAGCTTAGGACTCGCTCAAACACAGACATATATACAGTAAAGAGTGAGTAGACCTCTACGAATTACATATGGGTAGCTGAGAAGAGGAATCGTGGAGTGAGGAGAACATACAGAGGACGACTGTGTGATGTGGGAAAAGGGACCGTGAGTAATGTCAACAGCGGGCAGGGTCTCTTGGTGAATGACAACTCCTTATTGTCTTTCAACTTCACGCAACGACCAACAAAGACCGCGACGCTCCCAATGAAAGAGGAAATGCACCGATGTAGGAAAATTCAATTAGACCTAATTAAACACGGAGTTGAGACATGCAACTCTATAATCACCAGGCAAACTGTAGGAGACGTTGTCTTTCATACAGACATCAGACGGACATTTACAAACCTCATACCACGCTTGCAAGTCGTAATCCACATGTTGAAATTCTATGCAGCAATTAGTTTACCTCAAAACTACATGTACTTACAAATTCTAGTCAAATCGCATACTTAATATTTTAATCAACGGCAAGACTTCAAGATGCTGACTTCAGATTGATATTTGCAAAATCTCGGTGGCGCTTTTGTGACAGGTTTCACATGCAAAGAGGAATCTATGGAGTTGCTGTTATTCTAGATGACTGATAGAGAATACAGAAGTTAATAATTACAGAACGTTTTAACGGATATTGAAAGACGACCATAATATATTTCTGATATAAAAAGAATGAGTAACCTGAATGAATATAAAATGCACGAGTATATCGGAAGAATTTTAATTCAGGAGGTGTCTAAATGAACTCTGAAGGAATAACTATTTAAATGAATAAATTAACAAGTAAGTCTATAATTTACTAAACTGTCTGTGGTTTACAACATCATATTATATGAACAATCAAAGAATGCAGTCACAAAATAATACAGATATTCTGTGTAAAATGTTACTGAATGGTTGAATAACCAGATGATTGATCAATCAATCAATAAACTACCCCATCAATCAATCAATCAATCAATTAGTGGATAAATCAGCAAATTTAGAGGCAGACTCCAACTGAAAGTCTCCAGATTAAACACTAAGATTCCCCAAAATTTGGCTTCATTGTCTTGTAAAGAAACCAAGAGTAGATTACATTATAGAAGTTATCTGAAGAGGCTGATTGGAATACTCCGTGAACAAAATAAAGGTAAAAAGAAACAATGACCCCTAGTTGCAACAAAAGAAAGGTATAGCCAGATATGGTGCATGATTGGTAAGGTGCACTAATGCCGTGCACGGTAATAAGGTAAAGCAGTTACAGATAGGGCAAAGTACAGTATGATGGTTGTTGCAGTTTAACCACACTGTGTGATAACACAGATCATTAGCGTCGCCCTCCTACTTTATCCAGGCTTGGGACTGGCACTGCATGAGTTCTTGCAGCGGAGGAGTTAAGGTATAGCATATCACAATGGTAGCTATAAGATGGATTGTACGGAGTATTGGAAGAATAACATTTAGAATGTCTCGAAATACGATCATTTGAAATTATCTCACTCAATAATCTCCTTACTACATGTAACAAAGCTGAAGTAATAAACACAAATCTCACATAATCACTAATTAACCTTTGAGCAAAACAAAAGCATCCAGCTTCTGACAGGTGAGCAAATAAATGCAAGAAAAAAATCCAAGGCATTAATATAGAGACCGATTCCGATTTTTGAAAGCTTGTCCAACAAACCCCAACGAAAATAGGAGCAGGTCATTTGACAGTTTCAGGACTGGCCGTCATTTTCACAAGTCAATCCATGTGAGCCATGATATCACAATGCTCATTTATAGGCCCTCTGAATCAACAAACAATACTTCATACTTGTGCACTCAGTCTCTATCGTTCTGTCTGTCTCTGTATCTATCTATCTATCTATCTATCTATCTATCTATCTATCTATCTATCTAACTATCTAACCATATATTTATCACTCTATCAATCTATCTATATACCTACCAATCTCTCTATCCATGTAGTTCTTTCAAATTTTAACACAGCTCTCATTTTGTGTAAGGTGATTTGACTCTGACTCATATTTATTAGTGTTACCATGCAGACATTACCAATTATGCACTATTACTATAGCTGCTGCAACTACTATCACTACTACTAACGGCTACTTTTACCACACTATTACTACTACTATTTCTAATAACAGTAATAATGAACAATTTCCTTTGGTCGCATCTAAGGATCAAACACTGTGACTTTCTTATAATATTATGATAAATCAATTACAGTTGATCTAATAGTTGATCTCTATAGTTATCTTTAAGTTTTGAAAATAATAACAGCTTCAGCTTTTGCTCAGTTTCAGTATCGTAATTTCCAGTTGAGCTCAAGTTTCAGCTTTGAAATAATAGAAGTGCTTATTTCAGTGTCAACGTTGAAATGATTTTCGTTTTTATTGCAGCCATTGGTGAATGTCAATTTCTACACAGATACATTTCCATTGATGAACCAAAACTATTACAAGCTCTGACATCGTCTGATGTGCAATATATCGATGAGTAACATTGCTGCTACAACAATGTCTACTGACCAGTAACCCATGAATTCTAATTCACAAGTTTTCTATTCAGTTTCACAAAAACCTTCATCTACAGGTTCTGGCTCAATTCTATTTAAGCATTCAGCAGTTAAGAGGCCACACAGGCAGAAAACTCTCTCCACAAAGGTCTGTGATTCAAGCACATCAATTAAATCTTCCACCAGAGGTGCCTACAAGTTATTATTTTATATGATAATTGCCAGTCGGCCCAAAATGTCAGTGCCTCCTGGTACGGTCTCGTCAAACATTTTCACAGTCTTGTTTGCTGTGGTGTAGTTTATGAGCCATTGTTTGCAACGAAGTAGTGTTGACCCTTGACAGCCTTTTCCCATAATTTCATGTTTCACGATGACATTCCGCCATATGAGGCTGCAAAAAACTAAGCTCCTGACGATAAATAAGTAAAAAGTTTATAAATATATAGTAACTTTGGCAGATTTTCGGCATGATAGTCCTGCGAATAACAACTGCGATTTATATCATTTACTATAACACTTACCATCAGATTAGTTGAATTCTTTCCCACAAGCTGCAAGTCCACATGGTGAATTGAGTGTCTGAATCAACATTTAGTAACTACACGTTCCTATTCGTCTTGTCATATATAAAATAACGCCACACTTCACTTTTGTGCTTATGTCTAGCTGATCACTTAATTGCAATATAGCTCTTAATAGAAAATTTACCACCTTAACTAATACTAACAGACAACATAAGTTTGGTTGCCCAAAATTCGACAGACATCAAATAATAACCAGCTTCTATTTCAGTTAACTGAAATATCACTGGATATCTGCACATTTCCGAGGCATGCTAGCAGGGTTGGGCATCTGGGGTGATTAGCCATACCAAAAATGCACTGGTAATGCATATAATAGTATCTCTGGAATTTATCTATAATATTAACAATCAGAAACCGTGCCATTACAAGTGATATCAGAATGGATGACAAAGCACTATGGCAAGTGGATCCACAGATAAATTCATCTCGTAAAAATATTGGCTCACTTGTCAGAGATAATTCACATCTTGTATAAATTCGGATGCCAATTCTTATACTATGCATCCATGACTGCACACTTCCTGATAAAAACTACTACAGAACATGCATGCATGCATTTGATACGAATTAATGAGTTCGATGTCGTAAAATACACCGCTGCTATTTTTCAACCATATAATTCACTGGCAAGATTCAATGCAAAATCCAACTACCGGTTGCTCTACTGCAACACACGTTCATGGTTTTTTTCCTTGCAGCAGCCAATTATGCAGCAGCAGCTCTGGATCAATATCTCCAGTACTCGCGGTCTTTTCGTTTATAATAATATGCTGGCCGACTGCCTTCCAGTAAAATGTCATATTTTACGAAGAGTTCTTCTTCGTTCATATATATCTGGGGCAGTTCATCAAGGTGCGCTGCCCGGGCAACAGCACATTAGTCTGGCACTTACAATCATCTACACCAAACATCAATCCATGAAGCCGATGGGTGTTTGGTTTTCGGTCTAAGCGCCAGTTGTACGAGCACAATTTGAGAGAGTCTGGCTCCATTACACGGCTGCATTGCAAATAGGTGTCATTGCTCCCCGGGAGTTACACATGCTAATGCCCTGGTTTCTACCTCTACACAAGCAATTGAAAACACTCCACTCAGTGGTGTCATGAAACATAACACGAAACTGTCAAGGTTCCAGAAACCTGTGACAATTGTCAAGTTTGTAGGCCTACTTGTAGCTGTAATCAATAAATTTTATATCACACCAGCATCTAATAATCATAAATATTTAAATAATATATTTTCATTTAGTCGATTCAATTCAAACCGCAGTATGATTGCATGCCATATTAGTCACCGGTGATAAAACGTTTAACAGAAGTCGAATTTAGCATATATTAGCATTTTTCACATGGACTTCTATGCCATGCAGACTTTGGATCATATGCTCCATGCAAGATATAGGGTGGGTGAGAGAGAGATCTCATTGAGCAATTACAGGAAGTTTAAAAAAGAGGGGCAATGAAACAGGGTGGAAAGTTGCTCCAATGACTTTGGGAAAGATAGAAGAAAGATATAGAAGAGCCTCCAAGGTAACCATCTGCACAACTGTTCATTTACCAAGGCCACATAGCGAATGGAAGGATTAGCCAACAGTAGGCATAAACCGATGGTGCACCATAACCAAGCCGTAATCAGAAGATCGGGAGTTATACATGCCAATGCCCTGGTTTCTAATTCTTCTATTAAACCAAGCTCAGCTTATGGAGATCTCTTATGGAGATCTACCAATCTGAAAAAAGGTTGAGAACGAAATGACACAAGCGATTGACAGCAGATTCCCAATATCTACGTCCAGTAACACTACTCCGGTAACACTACATCTGCATTACGATTACATTGTTTCCACTCATGCGCCCTGACGGTCACATGATCATTTATGCACCTCTTTTCAAGATCCAAGGATCATTTGCTTTAATTACAATCACAACATCACAGCGATTCAACAATAAGTACCTTTTTAACAATTTAAAACAAAAGACCTAATCACTCTTCCAGCAGAAGTGAATTACCTTGTATGCAAGATTCTCAGATAATGAGACAATGTATGGAACTCCGAGAAGGCGTCTATCTTTGAAAATACAATGATTATTAACTGAATTTACCAAGTGGATCACAGCCAAAGGCAATCGCTAGATCCCTCTTCAACTGCCTCCCCTCCTTTCAGCATCCTCCCAAAAAAACTGGTCTGCAAGCAATTTCTCCATTTGGTTATACCACGCCCGAAGAAATTTATGCTAAACCCAACAGTTTATAATAGATCTCCTATAAAACACATGTAGCTACGTAAATAATACCACTAAAAAAACACAGGCAAAACCCATACACCCATAAAATTTACAGCGTAGGCAAGGACACCTAGGACAGCCATATAAACAGATCAAGTGGTTTAGAGACAGATTTGAAAGACAACAATACAGCTCTACTGTTCCCGTTTTCATCACCTTTGGACTATTCTGTAAACTTCTCTTAGTCCATTTATATCAATCCCTTATATCTGCAGTACTGAAGCAATTGTCCAATGTGTGGATGCTCCTTAGTGTGGACCAAACCCTTCTCCACTACCAGACCGATAACACATGACTAAATGGGTGGACAAGGTGAATAAGGGATTGACGTGTTCAAGTCAATACAACACGCAAATTAGGTTTATTTGTTAAGCCAGGCACCACCGCTGAGAGAAATTACAATAAATTCACAGAAATCCATTGTTGTCTTTCCCTTTCTAACCTTGAGTGCAGACTCCAGCTCAGTTTTCTTACAACGACTGACATTCCCTTCATCAACGTTCCCATTCTTTGTCCCTCGGGAAACTGTTCTTTTCACATTCGATTACAATAACTCCATTCAGTCGCTTTCTCTATACAATTTGACTATATAAAAATGCATCATCAGGTTTCTTCCACTGCACTTCACGTCCAAATTCCACTGCATCAAGCAAAGCAAGTGCCTCATGCATGCTCAGAAATGTCAACTGAATACACGTCGTCCTCATGTAACGTTTCTGGTATTACAACGATCTCTTGTGCAGTTGACTTGCGTTCATCTCTCAAAAATTCACACTACACACTGTATACAGACAAATCAACTGTATGCTCAACAATGTGAACCGGATATTTTTTTCATAAGACACACTATTTTAGACCAAGCACTGAGCTAAAATAAGAAAATTGTAATCTAACCACCTATATATAAGTTTTATATGTATATTATATATTATGCTTATGGTTATACCGGTAACCATGTATCAGCATTGCTGATGATCAGATGGTTGCATCCAGTAAAACTGCATTTAGAACTACATTTCCAATGGAAAAGCACCTATCAAAATCTCACAAGTGATGGAAGGCCACACAGCCTAGAGTCATTAATGATCGCATTCCAGAGCTGCAGCATTAGATGGGACCCATGCGGGCTCTATTGAATTCTATTCAGGTCCCATACAGAAATATGGGTCCTATACTCTCCACTGTCTGACTTTCATCTGTGCTTCAGTGAATAAATGGCTATGTGACATGCAAACACAGAGTAATTAAATTTCTGTTCTGTTGTCACCAGCGATAACGCGTGTGGGTCAAAAGGTCGCATAAGACGTAAACATTCGAAACGGTTTACTACCAGCTGTCACCTTATCTCTTCCAGGATTGTCTCACAATCAACTGGCGCATTGACTTTGTTTTCGAAACGGCATTCATAATCAGCAAACGGTATCTAGCGCCGGTGAATAAGCTGGTCTCCCTGATGCGGCCTTTGTGTAGCACTGAGAAATTTAGGAGCGTTACATTACATTTGGGGGGCAGAGTAATGGATAACACACTGGGGCGCAGAGCTGAGGAACCGAGTTTGAAAGCCGTATCCCACATAAGGTTCACTAGTCCTTCTTTGGATATACGCTGGTGTTGGTTAAATTACATGTATAGCATAATGGCGCCCTGCGTGGCTGCCGACAGTTAAATTCGACTACTGTAATAACTTTTCATCATTCGCTCCTACTGTGTCTGTGATCATACTGCGGTTTGTCAGTTTGCAATTGAACGAAAATATATTATTAGGCCTACAATACATCTGTTGGATAAAAGAAAGCATAATAAAGAGTGGAGTTAACACAAAGCTATCCTAATACAAATGCCGTTTCATGTCTGCTTCAAGCATGCCTGAAGCCCTTCCCAGTTCCTGCTGAAGTTACATTCTCTTCTTATCTGAATGCGCACCTGCTTGGATCCCTTATACCAGTGGTGGGTGGGTGCGCAGCCAGCCACCCTGCGACCGCTTGCGGCCCTTAGAAGAACAGGCGGCCGTCGAAAGCTGATCTAACGATAATGTTTTGGCGGCTGTCTGTATGCTAATTCATAAATAAGGAAATTGTGGAATTCTATGAAGAACATAAATTATCCCTTAAATTCCTAAACTCTGACCTCTGTGTAAATCGGACCTTAACTTCCTCTGGACTACGCTTTGGACAACCCTTATGATTTGACGCAGCACTAGTGACTAATAATCATCTTGGAGCTCCATAATCACAGTATACAAATAATCAAAGACACATACATAACTATAACCATAATCAAGTATTTTTATTGATCCCAACTCAATAAACACAGTTAGAACACAAACTTTGGAAACTTGCTGGGGGTGCAAAGGGACAAACCCTAAAAGAACATAAGTCCTGTGTTGATGAGTAGCAGCAGCAGCTGGTTATGTATTAACACCAATCATGTGGTAAGAACTTCACCATCTAACCATATTCTAGATTCAGGCCTACATACCTACATACATACATACACATATGAGTACTGTATATAGATACATACATATTTGGAAATAACATTTAGTTCATGGCCTGGGGTAGTAGCATGTAGAGCAGTTGCAGAAAGTGAACTAGAGTCCCAGAACTAATTGGGCTTGTATAAAGAATAGAAAAACAGTGGATAGAAATAGTTTGATTTGACCAGAGCTATTTATCCACGTGAATGTGCCTGGCATAAAAAGCAACCGTTAGGCCAAGTCAGAAAAAAAACGGACACAGTACAAAACAAATCACATTTGCCAATTAAATAGCAATTTTCACATGGTTAACAGATTAAACAAACATCCCAAGGTGCAACACCTTCATGATTAGCGGTAATGGCATAAACAGAGTAACCGGTGCTCACACGCTGATCCACTTGATCTAGGTGGTCCAGTTGCAGACGAAATCCACTCTGAACCTGCTAAGAGCATGTTTGGGGCAATTACAAGATAGGGTCCAAAAACATAAGCACCGCTTACATGTATACATCGAAGACGTGTGTTGAGTTGTGTGCATACGTACATGAATGATGTACGTATGCATGTAAAATGAATGAATGTGAATGAACGTATGCGTAATTGTATATATGCATGCATAAATGCACACATGGGGCCATGGAGTAATGGATAACGCATTAGTGTAGAGCTGAGGAACCGAGTTTGAGACCCATATCCCGGTAAGTTTGAGTAGTCCTTCTTCCGCTAGGTGGCTGCCATGGTTAAATTAGACGTATAGCGTAATGGGCGCCCTGCGTGGCTGCCAAGTCGTACAGATGGTTAAATTTGACTCCTGCAATAATTCGTCATTATTCGTTCATAGTATGTGTGTAATCATACTGCGGTTTGTCAGTTTGCAATTAAACATAATATATATATATATATATATATATATATATATATATATATACTATCATGCATGCATGACTGTATATATGCACGTGCTTAAAAGGACTAAAACATATGTTTAACAGAACTAAAATAATTCTTCATGTCAATTACATGCACTACAGACGAATGTACTTAGTACAAATTCAACCAATCTGTGCTTTGATATTTACTTCACAAATCTCATATATTAACCCCACCTTTGGTGTGTAGCTTCAAACCAATTCTCCGCAGTACTATAATCTAGGCAATTTGCACTGACATATAATGGCCAGATACTATGGAATGCTATCCCCTTAGATGCTCGGCTGTTTAGGTCACGTAATACCTTTCAAATCAACTATAAACGTTTACTAAGCAAATGTGTCACTCTTGCTATGTGAGGTGCACGAGTACAAAGTTAACGAGTTAAGGGTTTTCTGTTCTGCTCTCAAACTCCCATGTACCAGTTACCCCAACTGCTGCTTCGCTACAAAATGAGTATATTATAATGGCGGGCCCAGCTAGTGGGACCTTTATTGGTCCCATAAGGCTTTCTTTTCTACTTCTCATTGATCCTTTGATGATATAACCATAAACATAACCAAAAAAAATTATATCTTTCTCTTTATTGTAATTCCAATCACATTGTAATTTCCTTTTGATGTAATAATAGTTTTTCAGAGTAAATCAATAAAATTGTTGGTTATGGTTATGTATGAACTGCTGTACTTTGTTCTTGACTGTAGTCTCAACTGTAAACCTTTACACAACTCAGCTCTCTAACTAACAATAGTTTCCCTCCCCCCATTCTATTTGCACCTTTCTGATTCTGAGCTGTATCAATTCTGTACCAAACATTACTAACTTTCGTAAATAGCCAGTTTCAAAACAGGCATCCACTCTCAATAGTGCGCTCAATGAGCATAGAGAGGGTGGATCTTCTTCTGTTCAGCCTGACATGGAGCTAAAATAAAATAAAATGCTCCTAGATGATACATAGGATATAGGAGCAGTTCAACAGCGTTAATTGCTATCCCTATTTCACTGGAGTAGCGTGCTGTCATATTTATAAAGCACGGTGAATGGTCAACACTCGAAACTGAGTGAAATCAAAAGGCCAAAAAATTCTAAAAATTCCTGGGATCCGGTTTTAGAACAAAAAAACCTGGAATTACGGAACCAATCACTCATGTGAATAGATGAACGAATGATAAGCATCAACATGAGCAACGATACATGTATATAATAATCATAATTCAGGACTTAAAAGTTCAGAGGTCATACCGGTTTAAGGAAGATGTAAAATAATGCCTATACGTTGGCTGCAAGGATTTGCTGGCTGATAGAAAACAGCCGGCAGCCATCGTTTGTCATCCACAGCTGATAAACAAAGGTTAAATATTACAGTCAGGAAACCATGCTAAACAAAGAAGGGATTGCATGATTGCAGGAAGCTTAACACAAGAGGAAGGCACGACGACAACAACAACAAAGTGCAAGAACAACAGCAACAATATACGAGATGCAACAACAACAACCAACAATATACGAGATGCAACAACAACAACAACAACAACAACGACATACCAGATGTGTGAACAACAGCCACCTTAGCGATGATAATTAACTTGAACATGATAGGTGAACTCATGACTTCTGATTAGCGATCTCATCACGTTATTGCTTAGGACTTAAGTCATCACCTATAACTTATCACCAATGACATTGTTTATGACTTGTGAACTCATGACTTCTGATTTGTGATCTTATCACATTATCACTCATGACTTCGGACTTCAATCACCAACTATGACTTGTAAACTCATGACATTATTCCTGACTTATGATGCCAAGATTTCTTACTCGTGACATATGACCTTGTGAGGCACGAATCGATGACTGGTGACCTCATTACTTATGACCCACAAACCTGGCATAGTTTCTAAAGAAAAGTTGATTAAAACACGACCAATAAGACTTGATACACTGGTACAACAGAAACATGTTACTCTGCTCAATGGTAACTACCATTAATTCTAAGTTAATGCATTTGGTTTAATTTCTGTCGGACCATTTGACTGCACTTGTGCTGAGAGCATCTTCACAATGTCGAATGCAAATGTAGAAACTACATGTTAGAAAAGAGCATGTGTTGTGCTAGAGTGTTCAACAGAACCAATTCTGGTTCGAGTTCAAAAGATTTCAGCAAGAAACCAAGTTCTGAGACATTTACATCCATCTTAATCTGACTTCCGCATCAATCAATCAATCAATCAATCAAAGATACTTGATATAGCGCCTCTTCAAGATATCTACTCAGAGGCTCTCCCAGCATAATTGCTGCTGAAAAGGACAGTTTCAGAGAGGTGTAAACTGAAGACGATGAGTTCCTGAGTCCATATTACCTACAGATCCAAATCTTCTAGGACTATACCATTAACACTATACAAATGCTCTGAATGAATGAATGAATGATGAATGAATGATGAATGAGTGATGAATGAGTGAATATGTGTATGCATGTATTTAAGAAAGTGCATGAGCGAATGTACTTGTGTATGTAGAAACATTCATGCTTGTATAGTTCTATGTAAGCCTTTGCATGGACATCAACATAGCACTTTCTAGGCATCCATGTTTACAGTATCAGAAACCCTATTAAAGGTAAACATATGGGTTGTGCTCTAGCTCCTTGAGGAACTGCAGCACCACCTGTAAGACAGATTACAGAAGGCATCACATACACAGCTGCTGATAACGTATGAAATATCATCGATCAGAAATATCCAATTACATTAACAGTGACAACCAGAATTAGAACAGTGGCTTACATTTTTTCACCTTGAAAACTGCACTTTGGCTAACAAACTGAACCTCGGATTCTGAACAGCATATATAAAATGGTGTTTACAGCCAACAACCGACATCTTACAAGTCTATGAAGCTGTCTTGTTCTAAGACTATTCTCTACCAGAAACTTTCTACAAAGAGCTGCAACCCTATTATCAGCATACAATATTAATGCAGGGCTCCGAAACTGGGATGCACGCACCCTAGGGGTGCGAAATGTCATTTCAGAGGTACAACAATGAAGGAAAGTATGAATTATGTGAACGCATTGAGAATACATTATGAATTATTCAGCTATCGTAGGATAAGCATGGGCAAGACTGTAAGATTTGAAGTTTATTTCCTTGTAACAATGTATGCCTGTAAGCATAAGTCTTGGAAGCACAAGTTTCAATTTAGCGAAAATTTCAAACGGAAACATTTCATGTACGCAGCTTCAATGTGATAAAGTTTTTGTAGGGGGTACAAACATTTCCCAGAGGTGCGGATCATAGAAAAGATTGAGAACCTTTGAAAAAATGTGATGATAAAAAGAAATCACAGCCTCGTATCAAACTCATTTTCCAGTATATCAATCCACAAATACTTTGCTATATTTGCCTCTATGTACTAAGCCAATTTTGGAACTGATTTTGATCCAAGCTGCCTCTGTCGATTCTGCTTTGACTGAGCACCTGCGAACAAGCTGCTTCCCGACTTCACTTCTTTGGGCGTTGTACACAACTTTATATAACGATTACACTGTCTGCTCTTTTGAACTCATTGCGTTTTACCTGTGATTCCTGATTCCTCTTATTTTCTTTACCCTTGCTGATCCATTTCTAAACGCCGACCCCAAGTAGCCACCTGCCTGCCTCTCTATCTTCAGAGCTTCACTTTGAACTTGATCAGATCTATCTTATCCATTTTGCTAAGATTGAGCACCTCTGAATAAACTGTAGAAATCTGAAGATTACGTTAATGATTTAGGTCCTTAGTGTGCGGTATGTAGCAGAACGTCTGTATGTAATATTTATGTATACATAAATAAATATGCCTGTATAGTTCTATGTAAGCATCTGGACATCTTTATAGCACTTCCCAGACATCCATAGAGCACTTTTAAAACTATAAATAGCATTATTCAACACATCCATACATGATTTAGATGATGGTGTAATACTGCTTGACCTTCCCAATATAAACTGAAACCTTTTGCATATTGCACCAACTCCACCAAATCTTATGCGAAAACCCTCCCAAGTTCAGCTGCAATTGTGTACACAAGACATTTATTGATGGCCAACCATGGCTTAAAACTCCAGTGATCGTTAAAGTGCTAAATCTCATTTGTCACAGACGATACATGAGCATTACAGCAACACTTACAAACCTGATGGCCTTAGTTACAATAATAAAGATCAAATCTCAGTATAAATATCATTCATGACATAAAATTAACAC